>CM077082.1:198800390-199345390 GCA_039513925.1 Platanthera zijinensis
AAGAGTAGAATGAAGCCGCATCAGCCTGCCTTGCACTACACACCGCGGAGCCTGCATATAAAGACAACTAAGAAAGGAAAAAATGTGACACCCCAAGAATTGGGAGCGAAGATTGTGCAAACCGCGCGGAAAGAGGTGGCGCACCCTGGAAGTGATGCCCCGCAAATGTGAGTATGTCCCACAAGGAGTCACACACACAAGCACGCACGTGCAGCCAAATGCGAGCACAACCAGGTGCGAGCGCGTGACCGCGTAACCGCAAGCGCGTGTGCCTAAACCGGGCGCGCGTGCACACCTAGCCCGGGCGCTCGAGCGCGCGCCTAGTTCAGTCGCACCCTCGCACGCCCAACGTGAATGCCTGCTTGGGCGCACGTAGCGCGCCCGCACGTGCGCAAGTACGCTAATGCGCCCGCGCACATGGCTTGGGCTTGCTCCCGCCCGTGCTCCCTTCCTCTCCCGCCTCCGCTCGCTCACTGGCATACCTTCCCAGGCTCGACCGCCACTTCTCACACCTCATGGCTCTTCTACGCCATCAATTTTGAAGACTCTCACAATGAGGAAAATCTTTGCACTCCTCTCCTAAAATTCAGACTCTGCAGACTTTATGGGGAATTTGATGGGGTCCCACCCATTTTATAGATGAACCGGGCTTCGTATAGCTAAATTGTCCACTCCCCCCCCCCCACAAACTAAGTGGGGGTGGGGGTTTATGGTTCAAACCGTCTCACGTGCGATCACAATATCTGATCCAAGCCACAAACCACCTCGCACTAAAGCGTAGTCACAGCGTGTGGGATCCCAACTGTCGCGCATAGGATCCTAACCCCCGCATGTGCGATGGCCTCCTCACGGCCGGCCGGCGGCCATAGCGGCACCGGCCGCCCCCATTTCTCCTCGGTCACCCGTCGCGAGGGCGAGCGAGGAGGCACCGGCTCCCAAGGTATGGTTGCACCTTTCTCCTTGGCCGCCCGCCCAAGGGTGATCGGGGATGTGCCGGCCCAAAGGGGACGGATGCCCCTTGTCTCAACAGCTGCCTAAGGCAGGCAGGTCGGAGAGGCGTTGTCCCCAAAGGGGTCGGCCTCCCCTTTCTCCTTGGCTTCCCTCCATAAGGGCGACCGAGGAGGCGTCGGCCCATAACGGGTCGGTCGCCCCTTGTCTCCCTGGTAGCCTAAGGCGAACCGGTTGGGGAGGCGTCGGCCCCGAAGGGGCCGACTGCCCCTTTCCACCCTAGTCGTCCGGGAAGCGCCATCCCCCAAGGAACCGGCCTCCCCCTTCGGTCGCCCACCATTTGGGTGGTCGAAGGTTTGTCCGCCCTCCTAGGGCTAGCTTCCTCCCTTGGCCGGCCGGTCGGGGGCTTTGGACGGCCCCAAAGGGCTTGCTGCCCCCTCCGCCGCCACCGTACAGGGTGGATGCCGCCCATAACTGCCCAAGGAGTGGGTGGTTATGGGTTGTTACCGGCCGTAACTACCCCAGTGGCCCGTTGGATCGTCTCTTGATCCAAGCGGGTTTATTTTAGGACCAGGGGTAGGGCCGGTATTTTCCAAAAAGGGGTGATCTGAGTGATCATTTTTGAGCTTTCTTATTGGTATGTCCGGTGGTTATCAAGGGAGATTACCGGATCTCCCCACTCCAAGCCTATACATAGACTCATAATCCTTCTCATTTTGCCAACTAAAAATCCGGATCTCTACGGAATCTCTCCCTCTCTTTCTAGCATTTTTCTCTTGTTTTCTCTCTCTCTCTACAGTTCCTCCGCCACCGTGCTCCCCGCTACGGCAAAGGTCTGTCGCTCCTGCTCTCGCCTCCAATTCAAAATCTGTTTGCAACCTCCTCTGCGCACATCAGGGTTTGTAGGAAATTGCTTGTTCATCGTCCGCAGCCACAAGAATCCAAAGTGTGTCTCTAGCAGAGCACCCACAATTCCAGTCCTGCAGTCAGCATGTGATCGTCCAGAAGCGTGCAAGCGCTCTCCCGCACGCCGAACGTCGTCTCTTTCTCTCCCCCTAGAGTTGTAACGAGGTGCGGTCTGTCGCCCCCGGATTTGTCAAAGAAGCATTGTAACCCCAACCGATCTAGTGGAGTTCCTGTCAGCATAGTTCCGACCGTGATTTTCCACCCTATTCAGAGGATTTTTCACGAAAAATTACTTGTCCCGTATGTGATCTATTTTTGTGACTGTTTACGTAAACGATCGCTCTGAGAGCTAAGATGATTTAATTAGTCTGGTCTATCAGGAGCGCAGTCACAAACCGCAACACTCATGTTCATGACCATCACCACCATGCCAAACCGTGTCATGAATTTTATTTTTTTATTAAATATATATACTGTTTTGATTCATTTTTAACATAACAAATTTAGCTGCAAGGAAGTTGAAGCCAGCTAAAAAAATCATTTTTCCCGTATATTGCATCGCATTCCCAAATACTTGCATTGACAAATGCCTGCAAAATCACACAGAGTTTCACCCACAATTAACGATAGATCTTCCTTATTGAGATTTATGTTAAGAAAATCTTTTTATTTATTGTGGGTCACCCGATTTTTTCCCAATCCGGAGAATCGGACCGCATTAGCTCGATGTCAGACCGGGCGTGCAAACGGTAAAAAAAACCGCGGTAAATGACAAAAAGCTTTTTTTGACGTGGAAAACCCGGAAAGAGCGAAAAATCACGTGACGGGATTTGTGTCGATCCAAAATTCACTATATTGTTGGGAGTTTATAAGAGTTTGAGATAATTAATCGAGGGTGACAAGACACCTCTCCGTTACAAGTACAAAGTACAAAAATGACAAAAAAAGAGACTAAGTCTCTGGAGCCTTGATGGAAGCGCTCAGACTAGGAAAATGACTTAGTCCACGGAACCTCGATGAAAACGTTCTGGCTAGGAGAAATCTCTGAGTCCACAGATCTTCGATGGTAGCGATCCTGCTGAAGCAGAGCCTTGGTGGGAGCGCTCTCTTAGTGAGGAGTTACGTGCCTTGAAAGCTTGACATAGCCTTTGCGTAGAAGGGGAGCAGAGTGAATTCCTGACCGGAGGATCAATCTAAGTGCACAACCTCACCGGAAAACCTTAGATCTATTTATAGCCTCTAGAGTTGTTTGTCATCAAATGAAGGTCCGTGGATCTATTTATAGTTTTTTGCAAAGATATGCTGGTAACTGCATCGGGGCGGAATTTTTGTTGGAGAATGGCATCGCTCCATTTTGGTCACATAGAACACCAGATTTAGCAAAATGACGAAAGTGCCCCACAGGCAGTTCAGACGGCCCGGGAAGGTTGCTCGACAGCGGCGACGGACGAACAGTGGGAGGCAGCGGCGGTCGCCGGCGCGTGCGGTGCGCGCGCGAGCTGGCCGGACGCGGAAGCGCAGGATGGCCGCGCGCCCGCAGGCCGGCCGCACAGGCCGCGCACGTGAGGGCTGGCGGCGCGTGCAGGAGTCGATCACGCATGTACGAGGGAGTTACCAGCGCTCGTGCGTGGGCAGGCCGCTCGTGCATAGGTGTTCCGCCCGCATGTGAGTGTTGTTTGTGCGGGTGCGTATTTGACTTTGCCCTCGTCTCGGGTGTTTTTGAGCCTTTGGGGGAGCACGAATTTTAGTGCGTGACTTGTCTAGTCGGGTTGGTTTTCCCCACGTGTCCTCGGTCCAAGTCTTTTCGGTTTCGCTTTGAAATTTCATAGGTAACCCCATCAAATTCCCAGAAATTTTCACGGGTCGTGAATCGCAATGCGACGAGCCTAGAAATTTCTAAGCTTAACGGTCTTTCCTTGTGGTTGATTGCTCGTACTTCGTTCTTTCTTGTCGTTTGATGCTTGCGGCGCGTTACAAAAACTTCCTCTCATATTGCACTTTGTGTACTGCGCTGGTACGGAAGCACACCATTTTTCATATTTCTCATCGTATGAATGTGCGAGTATGGTGTTGTGCACTAGCTGGTGTTTTTGTTGCGGGTCGTTAGCACTGGTGGCAGTTTCTCGGACATGATGTGGAGGGATATCCTGCCTCCTTGTCTTGATGTCGTGGAGGAACCGACAGGTATTTGCTGCCACTGGAAGATATGGAAAGACATGGTGTCTGTTTCTGTATTGCATCATAGAATGATTTGGTGTCTGTTCCTATCAGGAGTTGAGATGGAGCTTCTGGGGGAGGAGGCCATTAATGGTGTCTGTGCCTCAGTATGTTGCAATGATGCGAGCTTTTGGGTTTGTAAAATACAGGGAGTCCGAGGGACTTGGAGTAGAGTGGTGCCAAATGGCTGAGCGGCCCCTGCTTACAAAGCTAGGTCTATTGTGACGGGGCATGACTGTTGTTAAGCTCTGCCTGGTACTTGGCGAGGGGCTCCGCATAGCGTGAATGACACGAGAGCATTCCATCACCCGATCAGGTGATGACTTGAAAGATGGTTTTAGCGAGGGGGAACACTTGATTGCATCCGTGTCTAACGCACATTTGGTATTGATGTCTTGTTAATTGTTTTTGTTGCTTCCTTTGCTCAGTAGCGCATGTGTTTGTGTGACGTGTTGAGCTTGCAACTCCCCTCGGGTATCAGCCTTACGTGGTGAAGATCACGATGTCATTATTAAACAGGGATCTCGACAATCACTGAAACATTCCTTGTCGTTGCTCACACAGTGGTGACTTAGTGTCGTGACACGCGTTACGGTGGCCTGGGAGCTTTAAAATGCCAGATAAGCTCCCAGGCTGCCGCAATGCGTGTCACGACACTAAGTCACCACCGTGCACTATCGCTATCGATTGTCGTCGAGTGTTAGTGGCAAGAGCTTAACGTTTAAGCGCGATGAGGGAGGACATTTGCCCCCTTTCCTTGGCGAGGCAGATGGACTCGGATGTCTGTTTGTTTCGAGGGGCAGCGACGAACCTTGGTTCGTGCACGCTTTGAGAAGACCCGGGATTTGGCGAAGAGACTTTGCTCGCTTTTTTCTGAGGAGGACCAGAGTCCGTTCATATGGCAGTGGTGATGAACCTTTGTTCGATCGCGCTTTAGGAGCACCTGGATCCGTCCGGATGGATATGGCGTAAAACCTTTGTTCCATAGCGCTTTAGGAGGACATGTGTCCATCCGAATGGAGGTGGGGAAGAACCTTTTTTCAATCGCGCTTTAGGAGGACCTAGGTTCGTACAGATGGAGGTGGCGGAGAACCTTTGTTTGATCGTGCTTTAGGAGGACATGGGTACGTCCGGATGGAGGTGGTGAAGAACCTTTGTTCGATCGCGCTTTAGGGGGACCTGGGTCTATATGAATGGAGGTTGTGAGGAACTTTGTTCTTTCACGTCTTAGGAGAACCAGGGTTCGTCTAAATGGAGGTAGAGAAGAACCTTTGTTCGATCGCGTTTTAGGGGGACCTGAGTCCGTCTAAATGGAGGTGGCGAGGAACCTTTGCTCGATTGCGCCTTAGGAGAACCGGGGTTCGTCCTGATGGATTTGGCGAAGAATCATTATTCGATCGCGTCTTAGGATAACTGGGGTTCATCCAGATGGAGGTTGTGAAGAACCTTTATTCGATCACGCTTTAGGACTTGAGTCTGTCCAATTTATATTCCCTACAAAGCAGGGGCGAAGTGCCCAGTAGCGTAGGAGCGGGATCCCCTACAACACGGGGGGAAAATGCCCAGAAGCATGGGAGCAGGATGCCCTGCAATGCGGGGGCGAAATGCCTGGCAGTGTAGGAGCGGGATGCCCTGCAATGCAAGGGCAACGTGCCCGACAATGTGGGAGCGGGATTCCTTGCAACGCAGGGGCAAAAGTCCTAGTAACATGGAAGTGAGATGCCCTGCAATGCAGGGGGTAAACGCCCACATCGTGGGAGCGGCATGCCCAGCAACGCGGGGGAGAAACTCTCGGCATCGTGGGAGCGAGATGCCCTACAATACGAGGGTGAAACACCTGATAGCGTTGGAGTGGGATGCCCTACAACACGGGGGTGAAATGCCCGTCAGTATTGGAGCGGGATGCCCTACAATATGGGGGTGAAATTCCTGACAGTGAGGGAGTGGGATGCCCTATAATGCAGGGGAGAAACATCCGGCAGTGGTGGAGCGAGATGCCCTACAACACGGGGGCAAAACACCCGGCATCGTGGGAGTGGGATGCCCTCCAACATGGGGGTGAAATGCCCGACATCGTTGGAGCAGGATGTCCTACAACGTAGGGGTGAAACACCCGACAGCGTGGAAGCGGGAAGCTGGGGAGAAATGCCCGGTACATGGGAGCGAGAAGTCATACAACGCGGGGGCAAAATGCCCGACAGTGTGGGAACGGGATGCCCTGCAATACGGGAGTGAAACGCCTGACAGCATGGGAGCAGGATGCCCTGAAACACGGGAGAGAAACTCCCAGAAGCTTGGGAGTGGGATGTCGTGCAATGCGGGGGTGAAACGTCCGGCAGCATGGGAGCGGTATGCCCTACAATGAAGGGGAAAACACCTAGTAGGGTGGGAGTGGAATGGCCTGCAGTGCGTGGGAGAAACACTCAGCAGTGTGGGAGCGGGATGGCCTGCAACACGATGGAAAAATGCCTGGCAGCATGGGAGCGAGATGCCCTACAATGCGGCGGAGAAACGCCCAACAGAGTGGGAGCGGTATGCCTTGCAACGCGGGGGCAAAATGTCTGACAGAGTCTGAGCAGAATGCCCTGTAACGCGGGAGCGAAAAGCCCGACAGCTTGGGAGCGGAATGCTTTTCCTCATAGATGGTCCATATTTCTTGTCACTTGGATTCATCACCAGAGCTTGTGGTGTTCTCCTAGGATCTTGATCGTGATCTCTGGCCTATCCATATCGGGTTGTAGCGCGACCTTCAGGTGGATTGTCGTTCCGGTGTGCGGTCTTGCTTGGGGCGGAGTCATGCACAAAGCTTCCGAAGAGATCCTTCTAGATTAGGTGCTCATTCTCGTCCTTCAACCGGTTACAACCCTCTGTCCTGTGGCCGTATCCGCGATGGAAGTCACAATATTGCGACCAGATTCATCTGTTTAGCGCAAGCGGCTCGAGCCTGTAAAGCTCATCGTTGTCTTGGATAGCAAGGAGCACGTTGGTTCGAGTGGTGTTCAAGGGAGTGTAGTCCGGATGCGGATGAGATCCTGGGTCCCGAAGTGGATTGTCTTGACGCTCGTCATTTCCTCGGGGACATCGGGGTTGATTGGGATCCCTCTTCCTCTTCGTGCACCTTAATTTCCTCGTGTGCAGTGATGTGAGCCTTGACTCGGTGGATGAGGTTGAGGTAGTTGGGTACCGTTTCGCTCATTATCTTGCGGTAGAAATTTCCTGGTTAGAGTCCTCCAAGGAAAGCACAGTGTAGGAGCTCGAGATTGACCCCTAGAATCTATCGTGCCTCCGTAGTGAAGCGATGAAAGTAATCCTCAAGTGATTCCCCCTCGGTTTGACGAATCCCCGAGGGGTGTGAGGCATCTCGAACGATTCGCTAGTTGGCGATAAATTGATCTATGAAAAGTTGAGTTAGCTCCGCGAAGTTCTTAATTTCTCCCTCTTTCAGATAACAGAACCAGGTGTGAGCTTCTCCTTTCAGTGTTGTCGGGAACATTTTGCACAAGAGAGGGTCAGGGGAATTGTAGAAGTGCATGATATCTACAAAGTGGCCAACCGATGTGCTCTAGAGGGCCGCCTGACCAATCAAATGTCTTTAAGTCAGGGGGCTTGATTCCGAGGGAACATGATGTGCCTGGACCTGTGAAGTTAGAGGGGAGATATGGTGAACGGGGTGTTGCCCTTTTGGGTCACGGTGCCCCCCCCCCCACATGCCCATAATCCTCCATGATTATGCATCTCACTTCTTTGCAAGTGAGTCCTCTATCGGTCGGAGCGGCAGCTTCTTTTGCCACATGCACGCCTAGGAAGTTTGTGAGGGATTCTGGGGTGTGTGGAACTGTCAGTGTCAGATTATTCGTCAGTGATGTGATCCTTAGAGCGGACAGTGTCTTCAGACATTGTCTGACTCTAGATCTGTGGTGGTTGATCTCCTCGTGCGATATTCATGTTGGGAGTGTGACGAGCCCTTAAGTTTTCCAGTAAGGTGAGCGTCTTTGCATGGCGCTCCCTTATCAGGTGCCTGCATTCTTCCCACGAAGCTTGGGATGCGATGACAGTGGATCCTCCCTGAAGCAAGGCATTGCCCGCGGGTAAGTCGACAAGGGCTGGATTGGTTTGCTCCTCAGTGCCACGTCACTGGCTGTTAATTCACTTTTCCTTGTCACTGTTGTTGGTCAACCTTGCTTGCGCAATACAAGTGTTGTTACTATGGTGTTGTTGCAGAGTTTGGGAACACTTTCCCACAGACAGCGCTAAATTGTTGTGGGCCACCCAGTTTTCCTCGGTTCGGAGAATCAGGCCGCCTTAGCTCGAAGTCGGACCGAGCGCGCAAACATTCAAAGAAAATTTGCTGTAAATGACAAACAACTTTTTTTACGTGGAAAACCCGAAAAGGGTGAAAAATCACGTAGTTAGACCTGTGCGAGCCAAAATCCACAATATTATTGGGTGTTTACAAGAGTTTGGGATGATTCCTCGAAGGGTGACAAGTCACATCTCTGTTACAAGTACAAAGTACAAAAATGACGAAAAATAGACCAAGTCCATGGAGCCTTGATAGAAGCGAGGAAAATGGCTTAGTCTATGGAACCTCGATGGTAACGCTCCTGTGGAAGTGGAGACTTGGTGAGAGCGCTCTCGCGAAGACGAACGACGTACCTTGGAAGCTTGACGGATTCTTTACGCTAGAAGGGGAGCGGAGCGAATTGCAGAGCGGAGGGTCGATCTAAGTCCACAACCTCGCAGGAAAAAACTCAGAGCTCTTTCTAGCCACCGGAGTTGTTTGCCTTCAAATGAAGGCTTGTGAGCCTATTTATAGTTTTTTGGACGGATATGCTGGTAACTGCGTCGGGGCAAAATTTGTGCTGGTATATGGCGACGCTCCGTTTCGGTTACCTGGATCACCAAATTTAGCGAAATGACGAAAGTGCCCCCCCCCCCCTCCGGGCAGGTTGCCCGACAGAGGCGTCAGAAGATGACGGCGGGAGGCGGCGGCGGCGACCGCTGGCGCGTGCAAGGGGTGCGCGCGCAGAATGCACAAGCTGGCCGAGCGCGCACGGTTTGGGCATGCGCGCACAGGTTGGCCGCGCACGCGTCCTGGCGGCGCGGTGGGGGGCATTACCTGCATGCCGCCTGCATGCATGTGTTTTTTGTGTGGGTGCGTGTTTGGCTTTGCCATATTCTCGAGTGTTTTCGGGCCTTAGGGTGAACGCGGTTTTTTGCACGCGGTTATTCTCCGGTCGGGTTGGTTTTCCCCAGGTATCCTCGGTACAAGTCTTTCTGGTTTGACTCAGAAATTTTATGGGGAACCCCATCAATGTTTGATGCCCTCAAACACCATTTGTATATTGTTGAATCCCCCACACCCCTTCACACACACATATCACATAGAGAACATATATAGGATAAGACAGAGGTCTTGTTGTGAGCATGCCCTAACATGACTCTAATGAATGAGTGCAAGTGCACTGATGTGGGAAAACATAAAATGATGTAATACACATGTGATAATCCAACATTCAGTTGCACTAAATTCCGAGATGAGTAGACAAATTCACAGTCATGCACAATTCAAATTACTAGTTAAAAACACAAGCAAAATCTAATTGAATTAAAGACTAGGAATATATCTTTTGAGTAAAATTAAAACCGAACAAAGTACTTTAAATTAGAATATTATTAATGATATGCGGCTCACAAAATATTAGAAAAGATTTAGCACATGAACTTACATGAGCAGTTGGAGTCAGAAAGGCAGGATGTAATTTGACATATTTTATAGTTCTGAAAAGACTTATGATGAGGGCCCGGGGTGTGCTGCAAGGGTGTTAGTTGGAAGTGCGGTGAAGTCTCTGGATGGTTGGGAAGGAGAGTAAGGGGCTGTGTAGAGTGTTGAGAAGCCAGAATTTGGAGGAATCAATTCTCGAAATGAGTGGGGTTAATGAAGGTATCCCTAGTGCCTGGTTTTACTTGTGTCATGAGTGAACATCTATCAAATGAGAGTAAGGAGAAGATTTAAGCTTCCACACCTAAATCCCACAGAATAGGTATTGTAGAAATCGCGAAAACTTGAAAATTGTGTCCAGATTCTACAACACCTAAAAAGATCCCCTAAAATCTTATTTATAAACCTGCCACGAACATTTGTGATTGGTAAAAACAAAATATGCATAAATAAATTACATAGAAATAATATTCCATCGTAGTATTGAATGTAACTACAGGCTCAAATCCTAACTTCTCCTGCTAGTGTATACTAGAACGGGTTCTGATGAGGGTCAACCTTCCCATGAACTATGTTCATCATCAAGAACTAATCTGATCTTAGTGCAAATGATAACTAGAGGACTCGCCCCACTTACACGTGAACAAAAATCACTCTCCCTCCACAAATCCATTCGAATTTCGTCCAAAATGACTTCTCTTCAACAAGGTCTATATAGCTACATAAAATGTCATGGCAACCTGCTTGGGCGCCTGATGCCACTTGACATTGATATTCTAATTGTAATGCCAAGTTGTATCCAATTGAGATCATTCACTGGATGTACATATCACCTCAGGATTTGAAAGATGGCTTATATCTGTAGGGAACGTGGCATCGGTAGGGCACATGTCAAGTGACATTGTCCAGCCTCGTGATTATGTTAGTAGTCGAAGAGCAATTACTCACTTAGCATGGTATGATATATTCACATGGTATGATATCTTTAGTGATTTGTTTTGAGGGCCTATACTATGGCTGGGAGGACTTATTTTCACCGGTCAAGCGGCCATGACCTCATGAACCGGGACTTAATTCCCGGTTCATGAGGTCATGGCCGCTTGACCGGTGAAAATAAGTCCTCCCAAACGGAGCCTGTCATACATACATCACTTTTGAATGCATTTCAAGTTTTTTAAAATGCCCCATATTATAAATTTGTTGGCTTGAAATAGATCATGCTTAAACCGAAAGGCGGCTCAACATAAGAAACTTCAAACAAATTAGAACTCCATTTGGTACGGCTTTGGCTGCTGAAAAAGTTGAGGTGGGGGATTAGAGTTGTCTGAAAAATAGTGATTCAAAAAGGCAGAGGAGAAGAGGGATGTTGACGTACGGGATGAGAAGCATGAAAAAATGAAAAACTCCTTTTAGCATTTATGGAAATGGGTTCACTGATTTCCAAAGTCTAAAAAACACCGTTTTTGACACACCAATTTCCCACCACTTGAAAACAAAACACCTCCAAGACAGTGAAATAGAACTTTTCCCACCGCCATCACCATCTCAAACTGAGCCTAAAATGCAAGGCATCTGAACATAAAACACCACCTTCAGGAATCATGGAGACTACCGGTAGATCAAACTAACCACTTCTAGGGGAAATATAAGAACTTGATTGCATGCAAACAACATAGAGCAATACTAAATTGTCTAAATTAGTCAACAGAGAGTTCATAAAACTTGCATATATATATATATATATATATATAAAGAATAAAAGGAATCAGTTCCACAGAGCATTGACCATTTCCATGAATCAGAAGAACAAGATCCTCTTTAACAGTTGACTTCTGTACATCATCATGACATGGAGCTTCCACATGTCCCAGTTGTTGCCTGTTTTATAAATTACAAATGCACATCTACAAATATACAAAAAGAAAAAAGAGAATAAAAAAGAGCATCAAGGCTTCCAAACATCAGATGAGCAATGACCGTCTTACAGACATCATTCGTTCAGATGATGCGAGATTTTGTCATTTTTAAACAACGATTAGCATCGCTTTGAAGAGAGACGCGCGGAATGAAATTGGGACCTTCTTTCTTCACATATTAACATTTCGACCACTATTATATATAATTCAAATCAGCTCAACCTGATTCACAGATCATTGAAAAAAAACCACAATCAGAGATCCTTTTACCAGAGTGATCAAACCAGAGGATTTAGAGCAATACCTTCTTCTGAATAGGCGAATACTCCTCCGAGGACATCTTCGCTGTCCCCATCCTCCGACTTTCCTCTCTCGCAGTGACTACCAACGCTGTCTGCATCCATAACAGCCTCGGTCAACTCACGGCAGTCATCGAGTTCTGATACGTTGCAATAATCTTCGTGAAAATATTGTGTGAACCGCGTGGAATTATTATAAGTAGAAGCTTCTGTATGTTCCGAATTTGTATCTCCCAACAATTGGCGGCTTACGGTGTTGGTTGAATGAAAATTATCCGTAGCGACTGCTCTACCAGTACGTGCCGGGGTAGTGGGTGATGAGGTAAAGCTATTTACAGTAGAAGTATCAATGCGAGAGCAATTAGCATGAGAAGAAACTCTTCCTATTTTGGCGCTTTCATCCAACACACCGCACCCGCAGTTTTTGGAAGTCAACTTGCCAGTAAACCGTGTACTAGTAGGCTCAGGATCTTGAGCACAAACTTCATCCGAGTTAGTCGAATTCCCTGCAGTGCGATGATGTAAATACAATATCATATATGGTCATTTATAGGGACCTCCCCTCCAATTTTGCATAACCACAAGGAACTCCTCTCCACTTTTTAAAATTACAAACACCTCCCTTCTACTTTTAAAATTCACCAATAGCTCTCTTCTTAGTTTCTATTGTTAACATACATGTATGCTAATAATATAAACTTAGAGAAGAGGTCATGCTAATTTTAAAAGGTAGGGGAGGTCCGTGTAATTATGCAAAGTCGCATGGCGTTGGTAATTATTCCCACACACACACACACACATACTAACAATTACCCAAACCTCCACTGAGAGTTAGCGTAATTACAGGTTGCATCCCTCTATCTTTTGAAATTACAAAAACCTCCCATGAAAGTTTATATTTCAGAACATGTACAAAACCCCCTCTGTGACGCTTTCCTTCAGAGGGTATTTTTGTAAATGCATCTTATGAAATATAAACTTACATGGGAGGTTTTTGTAACTTCAAGAGATAGAGGGGTGCAATAGTTTTACAAACTTACAGGGGAGGTCCCAGTAAATGACCCTACACACACACACATGTATATATTTGTGTCTATATACATCTATATATATACTTATACACAGGTATAAATATATACATAAGTGTATATACATATATATATATATAGATAGAGAGAGAGAGAGAGAGAGAGAGAGAGTTTCATAAAAATGCTTACACTTACCAGCATCTGATCCAAATACAAGTGAGGGTGTCTTAGAGTGCGAGGCAGTCTTGATCAACTGATTCACACCTTCATATGTGAATGTTGTTGAAGACTGGCATCTCCCTTGACCAATGCAACTGAAAGAAGTGTCGTCAACAATCGAAGAAGCGACAAAGGTACAGATTTCATGAAAGAGACGGCGACAAGACAGCAAAAAAGATTCTCTTCCCTCCATTTTGATTGTGGTTAACATTATAAAAGAAATGAAGAAAGATGCAACAATTTATTGCTGGGATTAGAGTTTCCCATCAACAAACCTGCCGGTCTTGCAATGAAAAGAAGAAGAAAAGTGCTTGAGAGGCCATCCAAATCTTTGACCTAGAAAGCTTTCGAAGGTCTAGTGCTTAATGCCGCAAAACCTTTGGCGGCAAACAAAGTGCATGGCTTAATGCCTAATGGTCTAGGGTTCTAATTCTCGTCGAAAAATATTATTGAGTGGTTGTCTCGCTTATGGGAACAATTCAATACATTCGAAGAATAAACATTGGAAGATTACACTCATTGATCTCATATGTATCATAACAACTACTAATCAAATCCTTTTTTCAATTGCAAGGACTACAAAACAAACCTTAATGAGAATTAAATGGCTATTGCCACACCTTCAACTTCAGAAGCCGTATAAATCGAAATTAGACTGAATTCCAATTAATTTGTTCGGCAATTTTAAAACCCCAAAAAATGGAAATGGAATTCACCTTATTATGGCACAATCTGAAAAATTTTCCCTTCATCTCATCAGGGCAATAGCAAATTGAAGCAAAAAGAAGAAGAGGAGGAGGAAGAAGAAGAGGAGGAGGAAGAAGAGGAAGAAAAAGAAGAAGAGCTGCCCAAGAACATTGATTAACTAACACGGAGAAAGCTAGGAACTAAAGTTTTAATAACAATCTTTGATAAACGATGGGGGGCAGATGCCCAAAAAGTTATGGTAATATTCATGGAAGTGGATATGCCAGAAAATAATGGTATCTTTTAGTGTAGCCCGGATTTTATGGTTAGCATTTACGAAATTAAGAAAAATGAATTAGAGATGCAGGCCAGAGGATACGAAGATTTCATAGGTCATTGTAACTTCTCAATATAAGATTATTAGGCAAGTTAGCCATTAACCATAAAAGTAAACGTAAGTTAAATATCCAAAATATCACAGAGATCATGTGTTAAGCCTCCGGACGAGGCTAGGCTATTTGGGCAATATTACAAGCGGCGGCAACGGCGTGTGCAAGGCGACATCGGGGCTGAACCAATGGGTTCAGCCCCCTCTACTTAAAGAATCGGCTCAAGGGGGCTGAACCACATTGGTTCAGCCCCATGGGGGCCGGCCGGCCCCCTTGGTTGGCCGGCCCTGGGTCCGGGGTTATATATACCCGGACCCCTCTCTTTTGGTGGTATGCAAGAATTACTCTAAAGGTATTTCCCTCTCTCCCTTCCAAACCCTAATCTCTAGCTTCTTCTTCTCTAGTTCTACTTCTTCCTAGTTCCCGCTTAACATTTGGTATCAGAGCATTCCTTCCTGCATCATGGTGAATACACGTTCGCAAGAGGAGAGTGGCCGCTTGGAAACCCTAGAGGAGAATTTGATGGGGCTTACCGATTCGGTAGCCGCCATCGAAGAAAATGTCAAAACGTCCACTCAAAGGTTGGAAGAGCGCATCGACGACCGCTTGAACGACATCATGACGCTTTTAGCGCAAAACTTGAAGGGCAAGGCGGTGGCGGAGGACGAACCGGGCGGATCTACAGGAAATAGGCCCGAAATGGCCGGACTCGGTGGATCCGGTGCGGGAAGCGCTGGATCGGGAGCGGCTGGCTTCGTACCTGCTGTATCGGCCCAGGCGGGGGCTGGATTCGGTGCGGCGAACCACAGAGGGACGGGATCGGCATGGGGCGGCCTCGGCTGGTCGGGATCGGCTTCAGCGCACACGCAGGGACCCGGATCGGGGGTTGTCGGCGCTGGTTGGGCCGGATCGGGGGTGGCGAGCACGCAGGGGGGCGGATTCGCTCCTGCGGGGTATGGCACGGCGGGAAATGCAGCAGGTGGCTCTAGCGGGGTCGGCTGGGCATCGGCGGCCCCTGTGGGGCTCGGATCGGGACCGGCAAGCCATCAAGGGGGCGGTTCTGGGCCGGGTGGCTTCGACTTGGCTGGGGGTGGCTTCGGAATGGTCGGACCTTCCGCAGCAAGCACGGGAAGGGCCGGATTTGTGCCGGCAAGCATGGGAATGGCCGGCAGGGCTGGGACTTTTACCGAGCACGCTCCTTGGAGGCAAGGTCGGGATGGGTTGTTACCCCCACCGGCAGGAAGAGGGCAACTACCAGGCTTTGGAAGGGGGGGTGCAATGGGGAGAAGGGGGGCCTTTCCGTCATGGGGCCCCAATGGCGGGGCAATTCCAACAAATGCCGGGCATGGCGGGGGAACGCGGCCAAAGGCCGTACATGGCTCCCAAGTTGACGCGGATGAATTTCCCTCGGTACAGTGGGGGCGACGCCTTGGAGTGGGTACAAAAAGCTGAGTTGTTTTTCAGCTATCAGGAGGTGCCAGAGGCTCAGTGGGTGCAACTAGCGTCCTTCCATCTGGAGGACGACGCTTTCCAGTGGCCACAGTGGTTTTTGCGGGGCCGGGAGTATGTTCCGTGGGAGGAATTTGTGGAAGGCTTCACAGCTCGGTTTGGGCCTCTGGAGTTTGAAGACTTTGAGGCACTATTGCAGAAGCTACGTCAGAAAGGTACGGTGATGGAGTACAGAACCGAGTTTGAGAAGTTGGCCAACCGGGTACAGTGGGGCGAGAAGACACTCCTCAGCTGTTTCGTATCAGGACTGAAGGACCACTTACGCGATGAGGTTCAGGCCTACATGCCCCGTAGTCTGAACCATGCGATCAGCTTAGCCCGCATCTAAGAGGAAAGGTTGAATAGGCAACGGACCCACAGTACGGCCAGGCAGACTACTACACCGGCCACGGCCAGGAGAGAGCCTCCATTGGCCGGCCGACCGACGGTGACACGGTTATCTTGGAGCGAGTTGCAAGCAAGGAAAGAGAAGGGCCTCTGCTTTAATTGTGATGAGAAATTCGCGCCAGGGCACAAGTGTCAGAAGGTCCAGGTCTTTATGTTGCATCAGGAGGATCAGCTTGATGAGGACGTGTTTCCAGAGGAGGAGTTGGAGTCTGGGGGGGACTTATATTTGACAGAGTTGGGTGTATCCCTGCATGCCATGGAGGGGTGCCATCCACCCCCACTTACTATGCGGCTGGCGGGTAGGATTCGACAGGAGAGGGTGACCATTCTGGTGGACAGTGGGAGTACTCATAATTTTATTCATCCAGATGTGGCACAAAAGGTGGGGCACGCGATTGACACAGGAGCAGCGTTCCAGGTTATGGTTGCGGACGGCAGCAAATTACAGTGCCAGGGAGTGTTGAAGGCGATGGAGCTTCGGATGCAGGGCTATGTGGGGTGCACGGATGTCTATCTCTTACCGATCCGGGGCTCAGACATGGTGCTGGGCGTGCAGTGGTTGCAACAGTTGAGGAGGGTGACTTTTGATTGGGACCAGATGACGATGGAATTCTTGCAAGGGGAGCGACAGTTCTGTTTGAAGGGGCTCAGATCTTCTCCGGTCAAAGAGATCTCCCTTCGCAGCTTACAGCAGCTTGAGGAGTCCAGTCGTCTGATGGCCGTTCTGTTGGGGGTGAGGTCTGACGAGGATCGACCGAGGGAGGTTCCTGACAAAATGCGGGCGTTAGTACAGGAGTATGATGACATCTTCCAGGAGCCGACTACACTTCCACCGTCACGATTCCGTGATCACCAGATTGTGCTGAAGACCGGGGCGGAACCGCCAAACATTCGTCCATACAGGTATCCCCACATGCAGAAGGCTGAGATCGAGCGCAGCGTGAAGGAGATGCTTGATGCAGGCATTATACGGCCCAGTACTAGTTCCTTCTCAGCACCGATTATCCTGGTTAAAAAGGACGGCTCTTGGCGTTTTTGCGTAGATTACCGTGCCTTGAACAGTGTTACTGTGAAGGACAAGTTTCCGATTCCCGTGATAGAGGAGCTGTTGGATGAGTTGCATGGGGCGACTCGGTTCACGAAGCTGGATTTGCGATCCGACTATTATCAGATTCTTATGAAGGAGGAGGACGTGCATAAGACGGCCTTCAGGACCCATGACGGCCACTATGAGTTCTTAGTGATGGCGAATGGCTTGACGGGGGGACCGTCTACTTTTCAGGCCAATATGAACGAGATTTTTCGGTCGTTCCTGCGACACTTCGTCTTGATTTTATTTGATGACATTCTGATCTACAGCGCTACTTGGGCGGATCATCTACGTCATGTGGCTCAGGTCTTCTCTGCCCTTCGGCACCATAAGCTATATGCTAGGATGTCCAAGTGTTCTTTTGGACAACAGGAGGTGGAGTACTTGGGGCATCTCGTTTCAGCAGACGGGGTGAAGGCCGACCCACGGAAGATCGAGAGTATGATTTCTTGGCCACGGCCTCTGACCATCCGGGCGTTGAGGGGGTTCTTGGGCCTCACTGGGTATTACCGGCGTTTTGTGCGGGATTATGGGAAGATTGCTCGGCCACTTACGCAGCTGTTACAGAAGGATGCCTTCTCGTGGCAGGATGAGGCCGAGACCGCTTTTCAGGCGCTGAAGAGGGCAATGACAACGACTCCGGTGCTGGCACTTCCAGATTTCACTCAGGAGTTTGTGGTAGAGACGGATGCGTCCGGCGTGGGAGTGGGGGCGGTCTTGATGCAAGGAGGGCGGCCGATCGCCTTCTACAGTAAGGCTTTGGCTCCACGGACACTGGGACTATCAGTGTATGAAAAAGAGATGTTGGCAGTTATTCATGCGGTGGCCCTCTGGCGGCCATACTTGCTGGGACGTCGTTTCAAAATCCGGACCGATCACCAGAGTTTGAAGCACTTCCTGGAGCAGCGGATTTCTTCCCCCCTTCAACAGAAGTGGGTCACAAAGTTGCTGGGATATGATTATGAGATCGAGTATCGACCAGGGAAGGACAATCGGGTGGCTGACGCCCTATCACGCTTACCAGAGGGGGCATTGGCGCACATTTCTATGCCACAGTTGGAGTCGATGGATGAGATTCAGGAAGAGGTGCAGCGAGATTCTGAGTTACGAGTTATTGTGGAGAACCTGCGGCAGGCTCGTGAGGCAGCCCAAGGCTATCACTTACAAAACGACCGACTATATTATCAGGGCCGCGTGGTCATTCCTGCTCAGTCAGCTTGGAGGACGGTGATGATGCATGAGTTCCATTCATCGCCGATGGGAGGTCACGCCGGTATTCTTCGCACTCTCCAGCGGGCTCGAGCAAATGTGTTTTGGAAGGGGATGCGCCGTGACATTCAGGAGTTTGTGCAGAAATGTGAGGTATGCCAAAGGCAGAAATATGAGACTACTTCTCCAGCCGGGCTACTCACTCCCTTAGAGATTCCGCATCAGATCTGGGATACGGTTTCTATGGATTTCATCGATGGGTTGCCCAAGTCGAAGGGTAAAACAGTTATCTTAGTGGTGGTGGACAAGTTGTCCAAATATGGGCACTTCCTTGCTCTGAGCCACCCTTACACAGGCGAGTCAGTGGCGGCTTTATTTGTTCGGGAGATCGTTCGATTGCATGGGATTCCCCGGGCGATCATTTCCGATCGGGACCCTACTTTTGTTGGCCGATTTTGGACGGAACTCTTTCGTTTGCAAGGGACCTCATTACGTTTCAGCACGGCTCACCATCCCCAGACTGATGGCCAGACGGAGGTCTTAAATCGTGGTGTGGAAACTTACCTGCGCTGTTTTGTTATGGATGAGCCAAGGACTTGGACCACCTGGTTACATTGGGCGGAGTACTGCTTCAACACTTCGTACCACTCCGCTAGCAAACTCACTCCCTTTGAGGTCGTCTATGGTCGGCCACCTCCCTCCTTGAGCAGTTATGAGTCCGGTAGTACCGCGGTGGCAGCAGTTGATCGGGCACTCCGGGATCGGGATAGGACCCTCGCCACCTTGCGCGAGAATCTTCGGGCGGCGCAGGATCGTATGAAGGCACAGGCGGATCGCCATCGGACGGAGCGAGAGTTCCAGGTGGGGGATGAGGTTTTCCTTAAACTTCGCCCTTACCGGCAGTTGTCTGTGGCGCAACGGACAAATCAAAAGCTGGCACCCCGCTACTATGGACCCTTTCGGATCACGCGGCGGGTCGGGACAGTGGCGTACACCTTGGCGTTGCCCGAGGGCTCACGGATTCATCCTACCTTTCATGTCTCCTTGCTGAAGCAGAAACTGGGTGATGCGGTTCCGGTCTTTCCCGCTCTACCCGAGGCTACTAGTGGAGGCGAGCTTCGCCCAATTGCGGAAGAGGTACTGTTGATCAAGTGGAAACGTCGTGGCACGGCGTACTGTCCAGAGCTGTTAGTCAAGTGGAAGGATCTCCCCGCGGAGCACAATACTTGGGTGGACTTGCTGGAGTTTCGGGAACTTTACCCCGATTACCACCTTGAGGACAAGCTGGCTTTTGATGGGGAAGGGAATGTTAAGCCTCCGGACGAGGCTAGGCTATTTGGGCAATATTACAAGCGGCGGCAACGGCGTGTGCAAGGCGACATCGGGGCTGAACCAATGGGTTCAGCCCCCTCTACTTAAAGAATCGGCTCAAGGGGGCTGAACCACATTGGTTCAGCCCCATGGGGGCCGGCCGGCCCCCTTGGTTGGCCGGCCCTGGGTCCGGGGTTATATATACCCAGACCCCTCTCTTTTGGTGGTATGCAAGAATTACTCTAAAGGTATTTCCCTCTCTCCCTTCCAAACCCTAATCTCTAGCTTCTTCTTTTCTAGTTCTACTTCTTCCTAGTTCCCGCTTAACATCATGAGTAGTAAAAGAATCAACATGATACGACCTAATGACAATATAACCCTCGGTATTACGAGGATTATACTGGAATCTTAGCCGAAATCATGATAACATTGTTTTAATTCCAGTCCCTTTAGGCTCCGTAGCAGTTGAGGTTGTCTGACAAAAAGATTCGAAGGACAAGACAACCTTCAAGCAATGTAAAAGGGACCTAGTTGTCGCTCATGCGACACGACAAGACGAGCAATTTCCAAACTCTCATTGTCAAAGTCCAGGGTCATCAAGCTGCACAAACAGCTTCTCCGTGACTCGTTAAGCAATTTGAAATTGTTTCTGACTCACAATTGGACACCCTCATTGCACCTCTATCAATTTCTATCCTCTCAATCCAACAGCTCTCCAACCAGAGATTTTGTCGACTTCAAGATCCGCACCACCCGTCACGCTGCTCCCTTGAGCCAGTTCTTCCAATAATTGTTCACTAGTTGGCACTGCGACACTCGATCACCATAGGTACCATTTTACAGACTCTCATGTCACCCTCAGTTGTCCACCACCACCACCAGACACCATTGATGTGACTCTATCCACTACTGACCATGGTTTTCCCTTCGCAAGCACCATAGCCGCTCCAGAACCTGCATCTCTTAGTTCTCCGACACCTAGCCGCCGCCACAAGGGCATGTTGATTATGCCTCCCCAGGAGAAATGACCCCCGAACAACATCACCATTGTTTGCATCATTAGTGAACATGACGAAGGCTTGCCTCTCAATGTTGCCTCCGTTCTGGAAATATGCTACAAGGAGTTGTTTTGGTGCAAAATTAAAGAACTTAGAAGATCAAACCTTCTGAGCCTCGATCAAACTTGAGGACAAGATCGATTTAAAGGACGAGTAGGATGGTATGATCCCGCACGACCAGTTATTCATTTATTTTATGTATATTCTAAATAAAATAGAACATATATAAATCTCTCTCTCTCTCTCAATTCTCCTCTCCAAGTTAGGGTTAAGCTCGAGCTAGCTTCACATCTTCCTCTTCTTTCTTAGGTTGGGATCAAGTCCCTCATCACATTTCCGTAGGTTGAGCTCGACTCCCTTGTATCTTCATCTCCACCACCACCACCGATGAGACATTGATGAGCTATGGGCCGGTTAGACTGTAATATGTCGATGTACGAATGAGGAGAGGGAAATTTGGCAATGATTAAGGGAGTATTGGGGCTTTGG
Source organism: Platanthera zijinensis (assembly GCA_039513925.1). Lineage (NCBI taxonomy): Eukaryota > Viridiplantae > Streptophyta > Magnoliopsida > Asparagales > Orchidaceae > Platanthera > Platanthera zijinensis. The sequence continues at coordinate 198,821,775 of CM077082.1, forward strand.
TTCGTGTAGTGGACATGGTAATTCTGCGGTTTGGAGTATTGGGGTTCAATTTCTATATGTATTAATGGGAGGAGTGGGTAGTTATAAGTAGTGGAGGGTGGTTGTCATAGTTTTTAGAGGGAAGTGAGTAGTTTATAGGTTGGGGAAGTGGGTAGTAATGGTGGTTATTTGAAGGACATTGGTTGGAGGTATTTATAGGAAGGGTGATATGTGGTTGTGGTAGTTATATGAGGGGGCGTGGGGGATGAGTTGGTACGAGGAGGTAGGGGTGTGCTTGGTGCGGTTTGGTGTGGTTTTGGCCTAAACCACAACAACACCGCAAGGGCGCGGTTTTGGTCCGAGCAAAATCGCACCGCACCGAAAATATACGGTGCGGTTTCGGTTTGGTGCGGTTTTTGTATGCATTTTACATAAACTACATTATGAGTAAAAAACGAAAAAAAACACTTGAAAAGGAAAAAATCTCATAGTATGTTATTAGGAAAAGAAACATGATTAATTCCATAATATGTGATTATTAAACGAGTAAAACAATTAAAAAATACACTACATTAGTTACTTGATCTTTAATTGACATGTACATAGTGCTAATCAATCCCTCATCTAACGTCTTCTTTATGATATGTTGGTCAATTTAATGTGCTTCGTTATTTTTTGTAAATGTCATGCTTGATGTTATCAACTACTTATTATCACCGATGAGTTTTGTAGTTCTCACTCTTGAAATTCAGAGATTGTCTAAGATATTTTGTAGCTACACTAATTCATAGTTGTCATGAGTCATATATAAAAGAAAGAACAACGGGCTATAATATTATCATGAAATAACTAGTTACATTATCATGAAAAACTAGTAGTACATATATTGGAGAATTGACAATCAGCTTAAGCACTAAGAGCTAAGTTATAATCATGAACTTCCCTATTTGGGTTGTAATTGTAAAATGTAATTGCATAATTTGTATATTACTTAGTAATACAAAATGCGATATGCCACATATTTATAAAAATTTCTAAGTACGCAAAATAGTCGATGCGGTGCGGTGTTTGCGGTTTTTAAGATTCAAAAACAACATTGCACCACGTGCGGTTTATAAAATTTCAAAACCGCGCCGCACCTAAACTACGCGGTACGGTTTAAAAATCGGTGTGGTTTGTGCGGTGCGATCAGTTTTTGCAGTTTGTGGTTTTTTATGCCCACCCCTACGAGGAGGTAAGGTGACCGGCCAAATGAAGGAGGGGGACTCAATCAGTCGGTGGTGGTAAGGAGGATAGAGACCTAGGCTTTGACACCTAGATTCCACAACTTCAGAACCGTGGAAAGAGTTGTAATATGTTATGTTCAAGTCAGGAGAGTTATGTCTTTTTACCTTATTTTTAGGTTTCCCTTACTCAATTATATAAGAGTAAGGGACCAGCATTATCAATGTAATTGTATTGCTCATAATTTCCTTTCCACTTGGTATCAGAGGCGAAGGAAAATCCTGTGCCCTAGATCTCCCGTCGCTCATGCTCACGCCGTCGCTGCTTCCCCGTTGCCTATCCCGTCCCGTCGCTCGGATCGCTCATGCCGGGCGACACTCCTGCCGGCTGCTGAGAGGAACGCCGCCGCCGTTCCTCCATGAAGCAGCCCGCCTCCTCCTCTTCTTCTTCTTCATGAAAACGAGGGTTGTTGTCGATCCTGTGTTGTCGATCATGTGTTGCCGATCCGATCCCGTGAAGTCTACTGTTGCCAATCCTGTGCTACTGCCCCGAGCCGCTGTCCTGCTACCACGCCTCTCCCGGGCCGCTGTCCTGCTTCCGCACCACTCCCATGTCGTTGCCTGTGTGCCGATCTGTTGATCTGCATGACAGAATAAGGTGCTGCTAATCTGTTGTGCTCCTTTTGCCGGTATGGGTGAACCCGATTCATCAGTTTCTTCTCCGGGCGTGATCCAGCCACCGATGGTTGAGCCTCAGCGGCCCCATGGCCACTCTAGCTTCTTGAAGATTACCACGGTTTCTCTGGATGACACAAATTACCTGGAATGGTCTCGTGCTGCTCAGCATGTCATCTGTAGTCAACAGATGTTCGGCTATATCGATGGGTCGATTACGGAGCCCCCTGTGTCTGATCCCTCCTGAAAGCGCTGAGATTCTGACAACTCTCTGGTTGTGTCTTGGCTCCTGCATTCGATGTCGTCCAAGGTCTATCAGAGTTATATGCTGATGGACTCTGCGTTCGAGATCTGGATTCGTGCTCGGAAAACGTACTCTCAGATTGGTAGTTCCACCCAGGTTTATGAGCTCACTCGCCGCATTTTGGAGCTGCGTCAAGGGTCGATGACTGTCTCATCATTCTTCTCGGAGTTTGAGCGCTTGTATCAAGAACTGGACTACTTTACACATTTCACTCCAGCGTGTACATCGGATATCGTCCCGTTAAAGCAACGGGAGGACCATTTTCGTCTTCATGTCTTCTTAATGGGATTGAATATGGAATTTGATGTGGTCCGGACACATGTTCTACACCGTTCTCCTCTTCCATCCCTCCGTGAGGCGTTCAACATGATCCTGGCGCCGCAAGTCTCTCAGTGTTATGACTCCTTCAGATCGTTCTGCCTTGACGAGTGTTGGTCGTGGCCTCATCCCTACTCCTGCATCTTCAGTGCCTATCTGCGATTACTGTGGTCGACGGGGACACTCTCGGGAGGCATGCTTCAAACTTCATCCGCATTTCGCTCCTCCTGGTCGTGGTCGTGGTCGTGGTCGGGGCCGCGGATCTGGCCGTGACGGTCACAGTGGCTACCGTTCTCATGACGCTGCTTACACCACTGATGTCTATGATGAGTTCCAGCCTACGACTTCCTCCTCTCTTACTGCTCATAAGTTGGATGCCTTTCGCCGCTTGCTTCACTCTCAGGCTGATCCGATCACTGGAAGCTCTACTTTTATTGCCACAGTTATTATGCCTAGTGCTCATGCGGTCACTACCTCTCCTTTTGAATAGGTGCTCGACTCCGGTGTCACCCACCACATGACTGAGTCTGCTTCAGGTTTTCTCTCTTATACTCCTTTGTCTGGTAAAGAGAAAGTTATTTCTGCTAACAGATCGTTGTCCTCTATTGCAGGCAAAGACAACATTTCTTGTTCTTCGTCCATCTCTCTTACCTCTGTTCTTCATGTTCCCTCTTTTCCTCACAATTTACTTTCCATCAGCAATCTTACGAAATCTCTTAACTGCTCTGTAACATTCTTTCCTGATTCTTGTGTTTTTCAGGAACTGGGTACGAAGCGGAACATTGGCAGTGGTAGGTGCAGTGGCGGCTTGTACTATCTGGACATTTATCCTCCTTCTCAGGCCCTTTCAAGTTCTACTGTTACTGCAGAGGATGTTTATCGTTGGCATTTGCGTTTGGGACATCCGTCCTCCGTTTACCTGCAAAAATTATTTCCTATTTTTGTAACATTTCTTCAGAAATTTTCTTGTGATATTTGTGATCGGTCTAAACATGTGCAACAGACCTCTTCACATCTTTCTTTTCCTTGTAGCACTCCTTTTGATATTATACATTCTGATGCTTGGGGGTCGTCCCCCATTGTATCATTGACTGGTTTTCGCCGGTCCGTCACCTTTATTGATTGTTTCTCGCGTACTACATGGGTTTATCTATTAAAAAAAGTGACATTTTTCCGTGCTTTCAAGTCTTTCATAACATGGTGAAAAATCAATTTAGTGTCACTATCCGTGTTCTTCGAAGTAATAATGGAGGGGAGTATGACGATCGTGGTTCCTTTGGCGCTTATCTCACCTCTCACGGTATCATCCACCAGAAAACTTGTGCTTACACATCTACTCAGAACGGAGTGGCCGAACAGAAAAATCGGCACGTCCTCGAGGTTACTCGTTGTCTCCTCTTGACGATGCATCTTCCTAAACCGTATTGGGGTGATGCGGTGCTTACTGCCACACATCTTATTAATCGTCTTTCTTCTCGTATTCTCTGCTTTACTACTCCTCTAGTCCGTCTCTCTACCTCTGGCGTGGTTCATACTTCGCATTTGTCACCCCGTGTTTTTGGGTGCGTCTGTTACGTGCATGTGCACCAACCTCAACGTGACAAACTTGACCCTCGGGCTCAACGTTGTGTCTTCCTTGGCTACTCCTCCACGACCAAAGGGTATCGTTGTTATCACCCCCCTCCAGGCGTATGTTTTGTACCATGGATGTTACTTTCCGTGAGGGGGAGTCCTACTTTCTGTCCTCGACTCACGCTCTTCGTCAGGGGGAGAGTACATCTACTACATCCACTACGGATGATGTTACTGTTGTCCCTTTGCCTCTTCTTCCGTCCTCCTCCTCTATTCCTTCACCTCCGTCTACGGATGTTCCCCGTGCTCCTCCTATCCTAATACTTGACTCCTCTACTATGATCTCTCATTTTCCCCATGTATACCACCGTCGTTCAGGTACACAGGTCACCGCCGCTCCACCTCTACCAGTGTCGTCTTCCGACTCAGATTCTGATGATGTTGACCTGCATATGCCTCTTGCCTTGCTGAAAAAGGGTAAAGCTACTTCCATGCAACAATTGATTTCTAATCATGTGGCTTATAGTCATCTTACTCCTATTCATCAGACCTTTGTCTCATCTCTCTCTCTAGTTGTTATTCCCAAGACATGGCAGGAAGCATCGACAATACCGACTTGGACACAGGCTATGCGTGATGAGATGTCCGTCTTGGACAAAAATCATACATGGAACATCTCCGCTCTTCCTTTGATAAAGAAAGTTATAGGTTCCTGGTGGGTATTCTCTGTTAAGCAGAACCAAGATAGCAAGGTAGAACGGTACAAAGCGTGTCTTGTCGCTCAAGGATACACCCAGACTCAAGCAGTTGACTACCAGGAGATTTTTGCTCCTGTAGCAAAAATGGACTCTATTCGGGTCAACATATTATCATGTGCAGCTTGTCTAGACTGGGAACTGCATCAACTAGACGTGAAAAATGTGTTTCTCCACGGTGAGCTTGAGGAGGAGGTGTACATGAAATTCGCTCCTGATTTTGTGAAGAAAGGAGCTGAAGGGCTCGTCCGCTGCCTATGGTAATCTTTATATGGCCTGAAGCAATTTCCAAGGGCTTGGTTTGGAAGATTTCTCACAGCAATGCTCAAGTTTGGGTACAAGCAAGCTCAATCGGATCATACCATGTTCATCCGGAGACATGAACAACGTGTTGTGGTTTTCATTGTCTACGTGGATGACATCATGATTACTAGAAATGATACAGAGGAGATCGTCAACCTCAAGACCCTCCTATCGGCTGAATTTAAAGTGAAGAACTTGGGACGACTGCGATACTTCCTGGGCATCGAAGTGGTTAGATCAAAGCGAGGTATCTTTATATCCCAACAGAAGTACATATTGGATCTCTTAAAGGAAACTGGTATGCTTGGTTGTGTTCCTGCGAACACCCCTATGAAGGAAAATCACATGATTGATGAAGATAGTAATGGTGATCATGTTGATGTATCACGTTACCAAAGTTTAGTCGGAAAACTTATATACCTAGCCCATACTCGTCCCGACATTACGTATGCAGTTGGTATTCTTAGCAGATATATGCATTCCCCTAGAATCAGGCATCAAGAAGCGGTGTATCGTCTACTACGGTATTTAAAGAAAGCTCCTAGTCGTGGCCTCCTATTCTCTAGGAACAACAACTTGGAGATTGAAGTTTTTACTGACGCTGATTGGGCCGGTTGCCAGGATGACAGAAAGTCCACAACAGAATATTGTTCCTTTGTTGGTGGTAACCTCGTGACGTGGCGGAGCAAGAAGCAGAATGTGGTGGCCAAGTCAAGTGTAGAGGCAGAATATCGTGCCATGGCCCAAGGCCTATGTGAGGGATTATGGCTAAGTACCTTGTTACAGGATTTAGGCTTCCCTGTGACAACTCCTTTCTCCTTATTTTGTGACAATAAGGCTGCAATTAGTATTGCTCATAACCCGGTCCAACACAACAGGACAAAGCATGTTGAAGTGGATCGACACTTTATTAAGGATCACTTGGATAAGAAAACAGTTGTTACTCCGTTTGTTCACTCCAATGATCTGTTGGTCGATGTCTTCACCAAAAGCTTGGGGTGTGATGTGTTTATCGATGATATCCAGAAAATTGGGATGACTGATATCTTCCGTCCGACTTGAGGGGGAGAGTTGTAATATGTTATGTTCAAGTAAGGCTAGTAATGTCTTTTTACCTTATTTTTAGGTTTCCCTTACTCAAGTATATAAGAGTAAAAGACCAGCATTATCAATGTAATAGTATTGCTCATACTTTTCTTTCCACTGAAAGAACGAATGAATTGAAAATTTTCCATAATCTTTGATGCCTAAAATCAGCCTCCTATGCATGTATTTATAAACAATACGACCTAAAATAACCATTATGAGTGGTCAAGATTATTTGATCATGATTACTGTAACATCACATAAATATAAATAGAAAAAATAGGGAAAAATATTATGTTATTGATTAGGGCATGACTACAACTCAAATCGTCAAAGACGACAATCCTATCTCTATTTCCTGTGCATGTAGACATGGCCGGATCTAGAGGGGGGCCCCAGGGACACTGGTGTATAACCCGTAATTCATCGAGATCAGAAGTACTCAAGTAAATAGCTATTCGCAGACCATTGGGCGAGCAGAGGCGAGCAGAGGCGAGCTTGGGCGAGCAGAGGCGAGCTTGGGCGAGCAGAGGCGAGCTTGGGCGAGCAGAGACGAGCTTGGGCGAGCAGTGACGAGCAGAGGCGAGTTTGGACGAGCAGTGGCGAGCAGTGGCAAGCAGAGGCGAGTTTGGGCGAGTATCTCACGAGTATAGGCGAGTAGCCCTAGATACTCGCTCGCAGAGGCTGGATACTCGCCCACCCCCCCCCCCCCCCCCCCCCCCCCCCCCACAGAATTTCTCTATAAATAGACCCCCAAGGGTACTGGAAATGGCACCTTTTGGAAGAGGCGAGGTCCCCCTAAGTAGATACTCGCCAAGTCCATGCAGACCTAGTACCTCGCTCAGCCTTTTGGTTGCGGAGGGGAAGCTTCTTCTAAGCTTCCGGGTACGTGGTGGGACCTCCCCGCTGGAGCACTTGGGGTGTGCTTATAGATAGTTTCCTCTCTCTCGTACTAGCCACTTGATCTGTGACGTCGGACCGTAGAATCAGTAACCTTAGGCTGTCTTGATCCTATTTCTGAGGTTAGGAATTTTTCTGGCTTCAACACTTGGTGCGGTGAGCGTGGATAGTAGCCGAAGAAGAAATTTTTTGCGAGAAGACTTCATGGCTTAAGATGGCGAGCTGGAGACCAAAGACAGCAACTCGCCAGTACTCGGCAAGGTGGGCGAGTTCTCGGCAAGGTGGACGAGTTTCCTGGTTTCTCGCCCATAGGCGACTTCGCGATGGCGACTTTCAACCTCGGCGGTTTCGTGAGGCGAGCTTCCCTGGCAGCTCGCTCATAGGCGAGTTCCATAGGCGAGTTCATGGAGGCGAATTGATGACGGCGACATACCGGCGAGCATAGGCAGGAATGGCACTCTCCCAGAGGCGAGTATCAAGTGAAGAGGCGAGTATCAACTGAAGAGGCGAGTATCAAGGGATCTCGCTCATAGGCGAGTTATGTTGGTGACTTACTCGCAAAGCCGGGATAGCTCAGAATCTGGGCGAGTTGGGAGTGGAAAATAAAAATTTTCCCTAGACGCAGGGGGTGCTGCCCCCTTGACCCTCGTCCGCTGACCGAGCAGCGGAACCCCCGAAAACTCTGCGTAGGGGTTCTAATTTCAGAAGTGACACTCACCCTCCGCCTACTTCATCTCCTTTTTCCATAGTGGTGTTTTCCATACATGTTCATACTTACGGGTGCTTTGGTAAAGCCCGTAAGTACTTTTTGTATGACTGACAAGCAGGGCAAATGACGATGAGTTCACTACCGAGGAAAAATGTATGAGGTGCTTTGCGAGCTCCTACTCGATGATCTCCTCCAACAACCTACATCCCATGAGACGGCGCACTCATGACATCTTCAAGCTAGTATTCTACAAGCTCCTACTCGTGATGCTCTTCATACTTAATAGGTGTTCTCCTTCGATTCCGCGAGTTTCATACTCGCGAGGTGATCTCTTCAACCGGCTAGGATGCTCTCCTCTAATTCCGCAAGCTCCATACTCGCGAGGTGATCTCTTCAACAGGCTAGGATGCTCTCCTATAATTCCGCGAGCTCTATACTTGCGAGGTGATCTCTTCAGCAGCTAGGATGCTCTCCTTTAAATTCCGTGAGTTCCATACTCGCGGGGTGATCTCTTCAGCGGCTGCTCTCCTCTAATTTCGCGAGATCCATACTCGCGAGGTGATCTTTTCAGCAGCTAGGATGCTCTCCTTTAAATTCCGCGAGCTACATACTCGCGAGGTGATCTCTTCAACGAATAGGCTGCTATCTTTTTAAATTCCATGAGTTCCATACTCGTGAGATCACTACTTCAGCAACTATGGTGTTCACTTCAATTCTGCGAGTTTATACGCGCGAGGACGCAATGTTATTCATTTCATCTCCTCAAATACGTGGAGCGAGGATGGGCTGAAAAAGTTCTACCCCCAGCGGTAACATGTATTGCTTACCTGTCAAGGGTTAGTGCGAGTTGTCTTCCTTGTGTTGCTTCATCTCAAGTTACCTAGGAGCAGTGAAGTTCAACTCCACGATCAATTTAGGAAACCTGCGCTCGACCTGTTTCTCCTATTTAGCCCAGGGCGGACGATGGGACGATGCCTCGGGATTTAAGCGTCCTTGTAAGACCGAGCCTCTGCATTGACGGCCGAGATCAGCTCCCCCCTTGCATGTCGGCCTAGCTACCCCCGATTGCATCTCTCCTCCGACTGGAGAAACTATCAGGAACAGATCTGGACGCTAACCTCCTAAACTCGATAAGGGATCGACCTCACAAAGTGATACCTTGTATAAAGGCATCATCGGTCTTTGAGAAGACTAAAAGACCCGCTCTTAGCGACCACAGGTCCTATGAAGCAGGACGCGTCTCTGTTTTTTGTCAAAGCAGGATAACCTGCCGAGCTCTGAGAAGTACAAGTTCGTGGAAGGATGGTGGAATCGAGAGTGTCCAGTAGGACCCCCCGAGGACCATTTCTCTTCGCTTGTACTCTGGTTTTCGTAACCAAATGGCAGAGCTGAAAACGATCTCCACGGTTGGGTTGGGAAACGAGCCTTCGACTTATTTCTCCTAGATAACCCAGGGCGGACGATGGGACGATGCCTCGGGATGTAAGCGTCCTTGTAAGACCGAGCCCCTGCATTGACGGCCGAGATCAGCTCCCCCTTGCATGTCGGCCTAGCTACCCCCGATTGCATCTCTCCTCCAACTAGAGGAACTATCATGAACAGGTCCGGACGTCAACCTCCCAACTCGACGGGGAAAAGATCGTTGTTCTCTTTAGAATTCCTTCGTCCTCAAAGATACTGATGCATTTGAATCCTTGGAAATCTCATAAGCAACAGGGCGAACTACCTCAGCACTGATAGAAGGCCTCGAGTGGCAGGGTAAGCGTAAGTCTGTGTCCCTGCACGAGCTCCCCTCCTGCACACCGGCCATTGAACCTCCTCGAGGAGATCAAGTTCCTTGTTGCGAGTGATGTCGTAGCTCGTCAACTCTACACGAGTTTCTCTCCTGCAGACCGACTACTTTCCTCCTCGAGTCGACTCTCCACCCCCAGTTGAGCTTGACTCTCGGCAAGGTGTCGACTCCAGATAGAAGGCCTCGAGTGGCAGGGTAAACGTAAGTCCGTGTCCCTGCACGAACTCCCCTCCTGCACACCGGCCATTGAACCTCCTCGAGGAGATCAAGTTTCTCGTTGGAGTGATGTCGTAGTTCGTGATCTTTGTACGTGTTTCTCCGCTGCGGACCGACTACTTGCCTCCTGAGTCGACCTCCACCTCTAGTTGAGCTTGGCTCCTGTTAGGGTGTCGACTCTTTTCCACCTCCAGTTGAGCTCGGCTCCTGCCATGTGTCAATTATACACTCCACCTACAGTTGAGCTCGGCTCCTGCCAGGTGTCGACTATTCTCTCCACCTCTAGTTGAGCTCGGCTCCTGTGAGGTGTCGACCTTTACTCTCCACCTACAGTTGAGCTCGGCTCCTGTGAGGTGTCGACCTCTACTCTCCACCTACAATTGAGCTCGGCTCCTGCTAGGTGTCGACTATTCTCTCCACCTCTAGTTGAGCTCGGCTCCTGTGAGGTGTCGACCTCTACTCTCCACCTACAGTTGAGCTCGGCTCCTGCCAGGTGTCGACTATTCTCTCCCCCTCTAGTTGAGCTCGGCTCCTGTAAGGTGTCGACCTCTTCTCTCCACCTCTAGTTGAGCTTGGCTCCTGAGAGGTGTCGACCTCTTTACCAATTCAGTTGAGCTCGGTTCTATGAGGTATCGACCTTCTCTTCACATCCAGGTATGCTTTACATATGAGATGTTCCCCCCATTTCCACCTCTTCCAGTTGAGCTCGCTTGCCTAGCGAATGGTCTGGGAGGTAGAATGGATTGATTATTCATCTGCAGACTCGCTTGATACAATCTGTGAACATAATATCAATACATAAAGCCAGACAGTACACCTTCCGAGGTGTCCAGACGACAATTGTTGACGTCACAATATTGGATGGCGAGGCCATCTACCCAGAAGAAGAGATTCGCAGAACATAACCAAAAGTTATTATGCAAGGATGATTCAATAAAACTAGTCATTATTCCAACACTATGCAAAAGATGTTTCATCATTAATTACTATGTCAAGATGCTCCAAAGACTATGCCAAGATGCTCCAACATGCTAGATATTATTGCAACACTATGCGGCAACTATGCAACACTATGCACCAAATAAAGCAGATGCTTAACTTCGCCTGCAAGCAATAAGAAGAAAGACGTGTTAATAATTCTGACAGCATGTTTTGTGGAAATGTAGCCAATTAATGGCAATTACTCTGTAACCAATTAATGGCAATTAGTGTGTGATATTGTAGCCATATGATGGCAAGAGGCCTATATAAGGGAACCTCTTCGAATGTAATAGATATCGAGAAATAGAAATTGCGAAAGTTTCTCTAAGTGCTTCTGAGACTCTTGAGTTCCTGTTTCTCTTTCGCTTCCGCTCTTCTAGTCCTTCTCCACCACCCGAGTGATAGAGAGTGATACAACCTACGATACACCGCACTTGATATCAGAGGGTTTTTTTGTCCCCCCGAGGGTTTTTTGTAATTTTTTTTTAATGTTCTAAGTTTCGCTGGATCCGCTCGTTGCGGGATGATTTAATTTTTTTGCCATGTAGAAAGCGTTGTTTTAAATCTTTTTTTCCTCCACAAAATTTGTGTTTTTCATTTATTTTCCACTACGCTTTAAGGTAGAAAATGAATTAAAGTTGTGCTCTCTCTCTATGAAGCGGTCGGATAAGCCTTTGGTATGAGTTTGCCGCTTAACCCAACCGAAAATCCAAGGATTGGGGTCCGACGTCGAGCCGTAGAGAACAGGGTCAAAACCGGAATTTAAATGATAAATGTTGTAATTCGCCAGTTACAGCCACAAATTTTTCAAGGGAAAATTAATTTTAAAACTTACATCTCTTCTACTCCGCAAATTAATTATTTTACCCGTATCGACGGATCTATTACACAATCATGCAAAATATCAGTGGTTCACCAATAATTTTTGTAGAAGACGACTACTGTTGTCCTTATAATTTAACCTACCCAGAATATGATCATAACATTCATCTTCCAACAAATGGAACAAATGAGAATTTGAATGCTCGAAATAGCATATTTAATTTTATAATTGACAAATTACAAACCATAAGCACAGATTTGCACAAACTTACACTTCACCTAAAAGGAAAACAATCAATATTTGAACCCAAACCAACTGAAAAACGCAAACTTCATTGGTTAAATAATATTAATATGGTAAAATATAGCTCCACGGAAAAAAAATACAATTGATATTACCGACGTAAATCATATATATTATGAGGCTTTCCTTGAACTAAAACAAAAGGAACTTAACGGCGAAATCGATTGCACTCACCTCTATGACTACTATCACTAACACAAACACGTCATAGATTTTTATAAATTTCAGGACTTTGAAAACAATTCAAAACCTTTTTCAGATTCCGACACACACAAAGTTATAACGCCAGATAATTATAAAATATATGTTGAAACCGGAGAAGTAATTTCGAATAATGGTAGCACATCTAGAAAACATAAACGAACGGAGGTTAAGGAAGAAACTTTTGATCCTGAGTTTTTTAGATATGTTAAACGCCAAGAATGGATGAATTATCATAATTACCAATACCGTCATAATAAAACACCAACACATAATTAACATAACAATCTAGGGAGTTTTTTTAATATTGATAATATCCCGCATAGAGAATTAAAAAAATACATGACAGAATGGACCCAACACATTAATGGTACCATTCAAATTCTTCCTAGAGCTAAGTCAGGAAGATTTCCTGTTATATGCCACTAGCCTCTGGGAAGGGTTTGCTCTGGCTTGGCTAAAAAAACTTTGATAGCAAGCATCCTGAAGAAGTTCAAAATATTAAATTTGCTACAACAAAAGAAAATATGATTAATAGATTGGTATCCATTTTATATGCTGATTTAACAGGCCAAAGTCTCACCGACATACGCAATATAGAAGCATTACTATTAAAAATGCAACTATGTGACATTTGTCTATTAGAAAAATTTACTGCCACATATATTGGCTATATATTCGAACTAAATGATGTTCACTCACATTAGAGTCATCACTCACACTAGAGTCATCACCTTATATTTGGTGTTCACACTCTTAGTCCACTTAACAATCCTCTTAGTCTAGGCTTGCACACTAAAATTTAATGTCACATTGTTTGTCTGTTTAGAAAGATTCATGTTAGAAGGTTACTAAAGATTCTTATAATTTTCACTCTTTGTAGAGAAACGAGCTTTAAAGAATTTCTCTAGAAAATTTTAAATGATAAACTTAAGATCAATTCTAAATTGTATAGCATTAGTCAAATTTATTCGGGTGATATGTTTAGGGTAGTTGATCTTGGTCTAGTAAACGTTTGTATGTGTATGACAAAAGCGTATGAAGCAACATGATTTAATGATTTCACAGGTTGAACCTACTTGCTTTTTATCTTGTTTCTTTGATCCACACTCTCTCCCACATTGTGATACTTGTCTCTTTGATGCACTTAATTTTACTGATCATTTAAATATTATACATAAAATTATGACTAATAGTTTGCAAGCATCTTCGAAAAATTATGATTCAATGGTTGATTTATCACCGAGAATTATATTTTTTGAAGGAGATATGTTTCTTGCATTTTTCAGGAAAGAGAGTTTACCTACAATTCATGAGCTGCAACGAAGGATCTTTCCTCACTACCTACCACAACCTAGAGCATGATAGTAGCGGAGCAGGACCATATCAACGGTTAGATTTCCTTGTTGTAGGATACATTACACTCGACGGGGTCGAGATCTTTCAACCCCGAGAGAATTTATGCAACCTGTGTAGAACCTCTTTATGTTATTACTATTTCCCATATTTTTTGTGCAACGCATGTGATGAAGACCCGACGGACAAAAGGCGCGGGATCACGCGCGTTTATTCCCGTCGGAGGCGGCTTTGATCTTCTTCATGAGTGGGGCCTTCCTTTGCGAACGATCCGGCTCCACGGATGCGTTCGGAAAGTCGACGCCCATTATTTTTGTATTTTGCTTTATTTATTTCGGTCATTTATTTTGGTAGTTTTGGCACCCGGAAGTTCGGCCAATCATAGCCGTTCATTATGGAAGCTTCCGGATGCCCCCTTCTTTTCCTATAAATAAACCCTAAATCTAAGAGGAGAGGGACCGATGTTTTGAGAGCTTCTAGCAGCCGGTCATTTGGTGCGACGCCAACCCTCAGGTGCGACTCCTGATTATCCCCCTCCAATCCCGCGAATCCCCTCCTCCCTGCCTTCGCCGACCACCTCCGGTCTTCTCCAGCCCCACCGCTTCCTCCAACAACCCCACCGAACACCTCCCCCCTCCTTCTTCTACCTCCAGCCACCTCACCTTGCCCCGCTCCCCTCTCCAGCAGCCTCGCCGAGCCCCTGCATCCACCTACCACCATCAGCAACCCCGTCGTTTCCCCTCCAGCAGCCTCGCCGGCCACTCGCCTCCAGCATCCCCGCCATTCCCATCCAGTAGCCTCGCCGTACCCCTCCAGCAGCCTCGTCGGCCACCCGCCTCCCTCCTGCAGCCACCAACAACCACCAAGCTCCCCGACAACCACCTCACCAGTCCCCGACCCCCCTCACAGCCGTCAGAGTCGGCAAGAGCAGCTTCCGTCGACTCCTACTTCCTCTCAGATTTGGGTTTGCACGTGTTTGTAAGTCATTATTTGCTTTCAGGTCTTGAACATTGAGTATGCTAGTTGATGTTATATGTTTATGGTGATTCCGTCAATTATTGCGTTGGTTGCTTGAGATCGTACTAATTTGCAGGAACATTCGAACGGCAGTTCGACTAATTGCACTCTCCGAGTGTGAACCGCTCTCGTAGCTTACTTTCATTGCGTAGTCCCTTCCCGTATATTTGCATATGCTATAAACACACTTTTAATACATTTAAGACGGTTGGCTTCATTGGTGCTCTACTCGTGTTTGACAAACTACCCCTCGGGTCCCTTTGGTGTGTCAGGTTTTCTTCACCCCTAGTCCACCACTGCATCAAATTGGTATCAGAGGGTTCCGGCTAGTTTCTTAGCTTGCCTACGATCCCCGCCTCCCCAACCTTTGCTCGCATTAGGCTAGGGAGCGTATGCTTCGTAGTGGTAGACCATTTAGGCATAGCATGTCTGGCCCGAATCTCACGGACGATCGGCCCGGCAACTCCAACTCGACGGCGGAGATGACTACCGCCGAATTCCAACACTTGATGCTAGATCGCCTTAACCAACTAGGCGGTCAACTGGACGAACTCTGTGCGCGTCAAGATGCTTATGAGGGCCAGGGCGACCATACCGCCCCTCGTCAAGGTGGTCAACCTGAGGACCGTCACCATCACCCCATTCCCGATCGTCGCCCCCACCAGCGACCACAGTCCCCCGACTATGCCCCTCGCAACCACTTCGATGGCTACCCCGGCCACCGAAGAGGGCCCCCACCTATGGAAGAAGAGATCTTACGCCGTATCCGTATTGAGGTCCCAACATTCGATGGTCATCAAGACCCTGGTGCCTTCAGTGATTGGCTCCGAGAGATGGAAACATGTTTCGACTGGTACGATATGAGTGACGAGCGTAGGGTGCGATTTGCACGCATGAAATTAGTAGGTTCCGCCATGAACTACTGGACTAGTGTGGAACGCGCCTTAGAGCGAGACGGCTATCGGCCCATCATCCGATGGGAAGACATGACAAGGCGCGTAAAAGAAAAGTACCTCCCCGCTTCTTATCGCGACCGACTCCTAGATCAAGTGTATGCGCTACGACAAGGAACGATGTCAGTGGCAGAATATATGACCAAATTCGATGACTTGATCGTGCGGAGTGACCTTCGGGAAGAGAGCAGTGCCTCGGCATCCAGGTTTCGGCACGGCCTGAGACATGACATTAGGCGTGAGCTGATTCCCCATCGTCGAGAGACCGTTGAGCAGATTTATGAGTTAGCCCTTGAGTATGAGCTTTACCTCCAGTCCACTGGCTCTCGCCAGCAGACCCCCAAGCCCGAGGACTCCACATTTAGGAGATCCACACCTCCTCATTCTCAGGCTCCTGCGCCTTCCCGCATCCCAGAGGATGCAAAAGGCAAGGCCATCTGGACTGGACCCGCCAAGTCCAGTGGGCCTCAGTGTTATAGGTGTTCCAAGAGAGGCCACTACGCCGCTCAGTGCCCGATGCGGAACCTGATCGTTGAGGAAGACGAGGACGAGATTGTAGAGGAGACCAAGGAGGACTTGGTAGCTACTGCTGAGGAAGATTGGGAGGATGACGCTGAGAGATCGCTAGAATTGGGAGTTGTACGCCGCCTCCTGCACACCCCCCGTGCGGAGGATGACTGGCGTCGCACGACCATCTTCTATACGTACTTCCAGAGCGCGGGCGGACCCTGCAAGCTTGCCATTGATGGTGGGAGTTGTGTCAATATTGTGGCCAAGAAGGCCCTCGAGCGTATGCAGATCACTCCAGAGCCACACCCCCATCCCTACCGTGTCCTTTGGGTGGACAAGTCGGCGATCCAAGTTACCCAGCGATGCTTGGTGCCCCTCCGATTAGCGTCCTTCGAGGACAAGGTCTGGTGTGACGTCATCCCGATGGACGTGGCCCACGTCTTATTAGGTCGACCCTGGTTATTTGACCACGATGCGACGTGCTTCGGACGATCGAACACATGCGTATTCTATGATAAGGGCCGGAAGATTACCCTGACCCCGACCCAACCCAAGGGACCACCCAAGGGCAAGGTTGAGTCATCTGTCAGTTCTGGGTCTGCCAAGCCCCTACATATGATGAGATCGAGTGATTTCTTGAGAGCTAGCCATGAGTCAGGGATAGTATTTATTGTGGCTGCCACCTTAGCATCGGACACCCCCACTGGGGATCTCGGCACTACAGACCCCGCAGTGCAGTGACTATTACGGGAGTTTTCTGACGTCATGCCCGAGGAGCTCCCCGATGAGCTCCCTCCTTTGAGGGACATCCAGCACGCGATTGATCTTGTACCCGGGGCATCGTTGCCCAACCTCCCACACTATCGCATGAGCCCAAC
Source organism: Platanthera zijinensis (assembly GCA_039513925.1). Classification (NCBI taxonomy): domain Eukaryota; kingdom Viridiplantae; phylum Streptophyta; class Magnoliopsida; order Asparagales; family Orchidaceae; genus Platanthera; species Platanthera zijinensis. The sequence continues at coordinate 198,838,629 of CM077082.1, forward strand.
TGAGCACGCCGAGCTAAAACGGCAAGTGGATGAACTACTGGGGAAGGGCTTCGTGCGTGAGAGCTTGAGCCCGTGTGCGGTCCCCGCCCTTCTCACCCCGAAGAAGGATGGTAGCTGGCGCATGTGCATAGATAGCAGAGCCGTCAACAAGATCACGATAAAGTATCGTTTTCCTATTCCCCGCCTCGATGACTTACTTGATGCCATGACTGGTGCTCGCCTCTTCACAAAGATCGATCTCAGGAGCGGGTACCACCAGATTAGGGTGCGCGAGGGCGATGAGTGGAAGACGGCCTTCAAAACGAAGGATGGCCTCTTTGAGTGGCTCGTGATGCCCTTTGGGTTGTCAAACGCCCCCAGCATGTTTATGCGAGTGATGACTCAGATTCTGTGGCCCTACATGGGCAAGTTCCTGGTCGTATATTTTGACGATATCCTGATCTATAGCCAGGAGCGCGCTGATCATCTTCATCACATCCGACTGGTGTTCGACACCCTCCGAAGAGAGCACCTATTTGTGAACTTGAAAAAGTGTGATTTCCTAGCCGAGTCAGTTCATTTCCTTGGGTACATTATCTCTGCGTCAGGTATCACTGTGGATCCTGACAAAGTGCGAGCTATCCGCGAGTGGCCTGTTCCCACGAATATTCACGAGGCCAGGAGTTTTCACGGACTTGCCACCTTCTATAGAAGGTTTGTTCGGGGCTTCAGTGCGATTATGGCCCCCTTTACGAGCTGCCTTCGTAAGGGAGAATGTGTGGACCAAAGCAGCAACTAAGGCCTTCGAGGAAATTAAGGACCGACTAGCTACCACCCCCGTCCTTAGACTCCCAGATTTTGGTTTAGCATTTGAGGTGGCTTGTGACGCCTCCGGACTTGGGATTGGTGGAGTACTCAGCCAGGAGGGCCACCCAGTTGCGTATTTCAGCGAGAAGCTGAATGAGGCCCGGCAGCGGTACTCTACATATGACCGGGAGTTCTACGCGATAGTTCAGACCTTACGCTATTGACGACACTATCTCCTGCATAAGGAGTTCGTGTTATATTCCGATCACCAGGCATTACGGTATCTCGACTCCCAGTCAAAACTTAGCCATCGCCATGCCAAATGGGTCGAATTCATGCAGAGTTACCATTATGTCCTCAAGCACCGCGCGGGTATTGAGAACAAACCGGCTGATGCTTTGAGTCGCCGGATCACCCGGCTGGAGGTAATGAGCACGCAGGTGGTGGGATTTGAGCGCCTACCCGGGGACTACGTTGAGTGCTCAGATTTCGGAGATATCTACAGAACCCTCACCCGGGACCCACCTGGGGTGATGGAGGACTTCTCCGTGTCTGACGGTTACCTATTCTTTGGTACTCGGTTGTGTATTCCCGATACCTCCCTCCGCGATTTCTTGATTTGGGAGATGCACGCGGGAGGAGCCGCAGGACACTTCGGACGTGATAAGACTACCACCCTGGTGGAGGATCGCTTCTTTTGGCCCTCCCTAAAGAGGGACGTGGCACGAGTGACCAGGCACTGCAGGACGTGCCAGGTAGCGAAGGGCTCACGCCAACCTAGTGGGTTGTATACACCTTTGCCCGTTCCTCACAGGCCTTGGGTCGATATTAGCATGGACTTTGTTCTTGGACTGCCCCGCACGCTCAAGAAACTTGATTCCATTTATGTCGTCGTGGACCGCTTCTCCAAGATGGCCCATTTTATTCCCTGCCGCAAGACAGCCGACGCATCTTCAGTAGCCACCTTGTTTTTTAGGGAAGTGTTTAAATACCACGGACTACCATCCTCTATCGTGTTTGATCGCGACATTCGATTCATGAGCTATTTCTGGAAAACATTATGGATGAAGACGGGCACCACATTGAAATTTTCCACGGCCAATCACCCACAGACCGACGGCCAGACCGAAGTGGTCAATAGGAGTTTGGGAGCCCTCCTTCGGTGCCTTGTTGGCGAGCACGTGTCTACTTGGGATTCTGTGTTGCCCTCGGCTGAATTCGCATACAACAGTTCGGTAAATAGGACCACGGGCCTCAGTCCCTTCCATATTCTACCAGGATATGAGCCTAGGAAGCCCGTAGATCTGATACCCCTTCCCCTAGAGTCTCGACCTAGCGCGTCAGCTGAGTCATTTGTCGAACACTTGCGTGAGCTTCACGAAGTCCATCCGTAAAAAAATCGCAACAAATAATGAAAATTATAAGGCATATGCAGACTTACGCAGAAGGGAGAGAAACTTTGAAATTGGCGCACAGGTCCTGGTTCGCATTCGTCCTGAGAGGTTCCCTTCGGGAACCGCAAGGAAGTTGAACGCCCGACGAATGGGTCCCTATACGGTAGTACGAAGGATTGGGACTAATGCTTATGAGATTGATATCCCCAACAATATGGGCATCAGCCGGGTATTCAACGTTGAAGATTTGGCTGCATACTTTGAGGAACAAGCATATGCGGACCCATTTGAGTCCCTTCCCGTGGAGCCACCACTTGAACCCACACTTCCACACGTGCCACCCTCGCCTTCCCAGCCTCAGCCCACTGCGTCTCCACCCGACGACTTGGCAGCACCATCGGCAGTACCACCTGTGAGCCCACTTGAGTGTGAGACACCGTCGGCAACATTGGCAGCAGATTCGGAGACCATTGAGGGCATCTTGGCCCACGACTATGTGACAACGGCGGATCCACGTACACTGCGGTACCTGGTTCATTGGAGAGGCCGTCCCAGTCTTGATGATACGTGGCTTGCCCCAGCTGAGCTTGAAAGACTCGCCCCCGAGCTACGACAGGAGTACAATCGTCTCCATTCTTCGGAGATGAATGCTTTTAAGCCAGGGGGAGTTGATGAAGACCCGACGGACAAAAGGCGCGGGATCACGCGCGTTTATTCCCGTCGGAGGCGGCTTTGATCTTCTTCATGAGTGGGGCCTTCCTTTGAGAACGATCCGGCTCCACGGATGCGTTCGGAAAGTCGACGCCCATTATTTTTGTATTTTGCTTTATTTATTTCGGTCATTTATTTTGGTAGTTTTGGCACCCGAAAGTTCGGCCAATCATAGCCGTTCATTATGGAAGCTTCCGGATGCCCCCTTCTTTTCCTATAAATAAACCCTAAATCTAAGAGGAGAGGGACCGATGTTTTGAGAGCTTCTAGCAGCCGGTCATTTGGTGCGACGCCAACCCTCAGGTGCGACTCCTGATTATCCCCCTCCAATCCCGCGAATCCCCTCCTCCCTGCCTTCGCCGACCACCTCCGGTCTTCTCCAGCCCCACCGCTTCCTCCAACAACCCCACTGAACACCTCCCCCCTCCTTCTACCTCTAGCCACCTCACCTTGCCCCGCTCCCCTCTCCAGCAGCCTCGCCGAGCCCCTGCATCCACCTACCACCATCAGCAACCCCGTCGTTTCCCCTCCAGCAGCCTCGTCGGCCACTCGCCTCCAGCATCCCCGCCATTCCCATCCAGTAGCCTCGCCGTACCCCTCCAGCAACCTCGCCGGCCACCCGCCTCCCTCCTGCAGCCACCAACAACCACCAAGCTCCCCGACAACCACCTCACCAGTCCCCGACCCCCCTCACAGCCGTCAGAGTCGGCAAGAGCAGCTTCCGTCGACTCCTACTTCCTCTCAGATTTGGGTTTGCACGTGTTTGTAAGTCATTATTTGCTTTCAGGTCTTGAACATTGAGTATGCTAGTTGATGTTATATGTTTATGGTGATTCCGTCAATTATTGCGTTGGTTGCTTGAGATCGTACTAATTTGCAGGAACATTCGAACGGCAGTTCGACTAATTGCACTCTCCGAGTGTGAACCGCTCTCGTAGCTTACTTTCATTGCGTAGTCCCTTCCCGTATATTTGCATATGCTATAAACACACTTTTAATACATTTAAGACGGTTGGCTTCATTGGTGCTCTACTCGTGTTTGACAAACTACCCCTCGGGTCCCTTTGGTGTGTCAGGTTTTCTTCACCCCTAGTCCACCACTGCATCAGCATGTCTTCGCGTACATTTATTTTATCATATTTTTTGTATCGAGCACTTTGCTCGCACCTGTTGTTACAGCTTTTTGGAGTGATCACCCAGTAAGACTTTGAATAAAGTGATCAGTCAAATTAGATAATATATTAATTAAGGCAAGCGACAAAATGCACATTGTTGAATGATATATGTAAATGCCAATTTAGCCTCTTAACTATGAAGTTTAGTCCCACACCTTGAAAGGGGCATTCTCTCCTTTTTTCCTTCTATATATTTGTACACATACTTGTATATGAGTAGATTTTTCCATATATGAAAAACAGGGAATTTCTCTATTCTTGTGTTCTTCTACATGGTATCAGAGCCAGGAACCGATCACCCTCAGCGGTTAATTTTTTTAACTGCATCCTATTTTTCTTCTTTCCCGGTTAGCCTCACCTAACCGTTGGTTTCCTTCCCGCCCTTGCGGCTTCATTCCTGTGTGGACTACTCTGTTTTGTCCACTGATTTCCGTTGCGCTTCTTTCCCTCCCGTGGTTCAACTCCTCTCCCCCCCCCCCCGCCTCCTCTCTCTTTATAGCTTTTCTTCTCTGGATTGTGGGGCCCTCTTTTGTCAGCTTGTGTTGTGCGGCTTCTTGCTTGCCTCAGTCCTCCGCGGTCTTGGGACTTTCTCCAAGTTCCCTTCATTTCTGTTCGCCGCGATTCGTTTAGTCGCTGCGATTTGCAGTTGTCCACCGCAGTTTGCACCAGTCTGCTGCTGTTTCTTTTCTTCCTGCGGTTTTGCTCCAACTCGCAACGGGTTGTCTCAGCCCGCACGATTTGCGTCTGTCCGCCGTTGTTTGTTCGTCATTCCACATTGCCGCAGATTCTAGCCGCATCCGTCTTTACGTCATCGTGCTCTGAAGTTCCTAAGTTGTTGTTGCCTTCTGCGGGTTCTCAATTCGCCGATGTGTTGTTATTGTCCCTTTATTCGCCAGGCCGCCGTGCTCTGAACTCGACGTCGTACTGTTGTTGCCTTCTGGCCCCTGCCCCTGCTTATTGTTGCCCCTATGTCCATGGCGTCTGTTACCGACGCAGTGGAGGAACCCCCGTGGCGGGTGTACACACGACGAGCTCGAGGAAACGCGGACTCAAGCGAGGCGTCGGACCGGCCGGCGGATGGAGACAACACGGAACCGGGCGGCTCGGCGGGCGTGCTAGGCGGACCCGGACCGGGCGAGAGTGCAAACCGGGTGGCCCATGCTTGAGGGTTTGGTTTATTTATGCTTTGTAATAATTTCGGTTCCCTATATATGGGGACTTGGACTTTTGCTTTAGGGTTATGTTTTGATCTTGGAACTTTGGGGGCTGATCCCTCTTCTCCTCTCTTCCTCTTGCCTCCTTCTTCTCTCTTAAACCCTAACCGGCCCTCTCTCTTGACCGGATTCATCCTTGTTGCATTTTGTTGGTATTAATTGGTCCGACCTGCCGCTCCGCCCGCTCGTTGCCGCCGGATTTCTATGGCCCCGAACACCCGCCTTTCCGCGGCCGACACCGCCGACCTCGCCGACGCCACCGCGAGTCAAGTCGCCCTCCACGCGACCCAGATCGGCGAACTCAAGACCTCGGTTGACGCCCTCTTGGCGGGTCAATCGCTCATCCTCAGCCGCCTCGATGCGCTCGCGCCGCCCCTCACACCGGCACCGGCGTCCGCGTCCTCCACCGACACCGCCTCACTTCTCGGTGTTCCGCCGGCCGTTCCTCCTATCGCGCCACCCGCGCTACCCGTGGGGGGAGGGGGCCGCTTACCACAACACCTCGACGTTCCCTCCTTCTCCGGCGTGGATCCTTTGGGATGGATCGCACGCACGGAACAATATTTCGACCTCAACTTCACACCGCTACCGGATCGCGTCGGACACGGCAATCATTGGCCTCGACGGATCCGCCCTCCATTGGGCTCGTTGGCTACGCCAAAGCCAACCCGCCATTTCGTGGGCCGATTTCAAACAAGAGATGGTTACACGCTACGATTCTCGCTATACCGGATCCGCCATTGAACGCCTATGTAGCGCGCGGCAATCGGCCGATTTGGACACCTACATCGACGAGTTCGTCGCCTTGGTCACACAAGTACCGGGCCTTCCGCCCGATCATTATTTGGGGTTTTTCCTCCAAGGTCTCGTTCCCTCCATTCGATATCGCCTCCGGACACACAACCCGCGCACCGTATCGGACGCTTTAATACTTGCGCGGGCCGTCGAGGCCGACCTTGGACAACGGCCACCGGCGGCACCGCATCCTCCGGGGCATAAACACTCCACCGGACGGGATCACCAACCGCGGACAACCGGCCATGCTGAGGCTCGGACCGGTCGCCCCACACCGCCGCACCGCATATCAAACCAAGATTACAACGACCTCCGTCGCAAGGGCTTGTGCTTCCGTTGTCGTCAACCGTATTCCCCTCAACATGTGTGCGCCGTCAAGGAGTTTCACGCCCTATTTGGCGATTTCGACACGGAGGTCACCATGGCTGATTTTGATGCACTTGTTTTACCCGATGACGACGAACCTCCGGGGGCGGCGGCGGCGCTGAACATCCTTGATTTACCATTCTACTCGGTTGGTGGTATTACCGGACCGCGTACGATGAAGATGCGCGGAACGATCCGCGGCCGTCCTATCATTATCATGATCGACAGTGGCACGAGTCATAACTTTCTCTCCGACGACGTGGCTCGGGCATTGGAGTTGCCGAGCCAATCTTCCCCAAATTTCGCCGTCGCCTTGGGCGATGGAAGCCGCCGCCCAACCTTGGGCCGGTGTGACAATGTTGACTTCTCTATCGGCAATCATACTTTTACGGCGGACTTCTATGCCTTCGCGTTGGGCGGTTTGGACGCAATATTGGGCGTCGCTTGGCTCCAAACTTTGGGCGACGTTCGCGTCAATTGGGCTCACATGTCCATGCTATTCCACCATCAAGACCAACCATGTCGCCTTCTCGGCGATGCAACTCTCCTCCGCTCCCCGCTATCCGCCCGAAGCCTAAACCGCATTACGGACGCCACCTTTGCGGCATGGTTATGGCCCATGCAATCGGCGGCTTCCCCGGCGGCGCCGCCATCCCAAGACCTGCAAGCTCTTATCGCTGAATTCTCGGACATTTTCACAACTCCAACCGGACTTCCTCCGGTCCGCCCAACCGACCATCCTATTGTCCTCCAACCGGCATCCACCGCAATCTCGGTTCGGCCATACCGCTACGGTCACACACAAAAGGATGAGATCGAACGCCTAGTGCGGGAGATGCTCTTGGGGGGTCTCATTCGGCCAAGCTCTAGCCCCTTTTCCAGCCCGGTTTTGCTCGTTCGAAAAAAAGACGGAAGTTGGCGTTTTTGTGTGGACTATCGCGAGCTCAACAAAGCAACCGTGGCGGACAAATATCCGATCCCGGTAATACAAGAGTTGTTGGATGAACTTCATGGCGCTACCTTCTTCACCAAGCTGGACTTGCGGGCCGGCTACCATCAAATTAGGGTTCGCCCGGAGGATATTCACAAGACGGCGTTTCGTACCCACGACGGCCATTTTGAATTCGTGGTAATGCCGTTTGGGCTAACCAACGCCCCGGCAACCTTCCAAGCAACGATGAACGACATCTTTCGGCCGGTACTCCGTAAACACGTGCTTGTGTTTTTGATGATATTTTGGTTTTTAGTTCCACTTGGCAGGAACACCTTCTTCATGTGCGTCAAACATTCTCTACTCTTCGGCGTCATACCTTGGCGGTGAATCAAAAGAAGTGTTCCTTTGGCGAGACGAGCGTCCATTATTTGGGGCATACTATTTCGGCCGGCGGCGTCGCCATGGACACCGATAAGGTCCATGCGGTGCTCCATTGGCCAACACCCACATCACTTCGGGAAGTTCGCGGTTTTCTTGGCCTGACCGGCTACTATCGCCGGTTCATCAAGGACTACGGCGGAATAGCCCGCCCTCTCATGCAATTATTGAAGAAATCGGACGAGGCCCCCTTCGCGTGGCCACCCGCGGCAACCGCCGCCTTTGCGGCGCTCCAATCCGCTCTCATTCATGCTCCGGTTTTGGCAATGCCGGATTTCAACCAACCTTTTATCATAGAATGTGACGCTTCCGACAAAGGCGTTGGGGCGGTCCTCATGCAAAACGGCCGCCCATAGCATACTACAGCCGGGCTTTCTCTACGGCCATCCGGAGCCGGTCGACGTATGAAAATGAGCTCATGGCATTGGTTCTTGCCGTCCAACACTGGCGGTCGTATCTCCTGGGCCGTCCATTTATCGTCCGAACGGATCATCATAGCCTCCGCTACCTTCTACAACAAAAGATCGCCACACCCGCTCAACAAATTTGGGTCGCCAAACTACTTGGCTACGACTTCACCATTGAGTACCGCTCCGGCAAATCCAACAAAGCGGCGGATGCCTTGTCTCGCCTGACCACCGCGCCCGAGTTAACGGCCATATCCCGGCCGGTTTGGGACGATATATCAACTCTACAACATGAGGCGGACAACGACCCCAAGTTGGCAAACATCCGTCGCATTCTTCTCGCCAACCCGACCGGCCACCCGCCCTACTCCCTCATCGGAGGCCGCTTATTCCATCGCAATCGCCTCGTGCTATCGTCCAGCTCTCCGAGCATTCCACGGCTTCTCGCCGAGTTTCATTCGACTCCAACCGGTGGCCACGCGGAAGCATTCCGCACCTATCGACGCCTTGCGGCGACCCTCTATTGGCCAAGTATGATGCGACAGGTCAAGGCTTATGTTGCGGCTTGCCTACCTTGCCAAAAGGCCAAGTATGAAACCATGTTTCCCGGCGGCCTCCTCCAACCCTTGTCGGTGTCGGAACGCATTTGGGAAGACATAGCCATGGACTTCATTACGCGATTACCTCGCTCCAATGGCTTCGATTGCATACTTGTGGTAGTGGACCGGCTTACCAAGTATGGCCATTTCCTTCCACTTCGCCATCCGTACACGGCCACCACGGTGGCCGACGTGTTTATCTCGGACGTGGTGCGTCTACATGGGTTCCCTCGCTCCATTGTTAGCGATCGGGACCCCCTGTTCCTCAGTGGGTTCTGGGCATCCCTTTTTAAGCTCCAAGGGACTCGTTTACGCATGAGCACGGCGTATCACCCTCAAACCGACGGACAGTCGGAAGTTCTTAACCGGTGTTTAGAAACCTACCTACGGTGCTTCATCGGAGAACGCCCCGGATCTTGGGCCAAATGGATTTGTTGGGCGGAATATTCATACAACACTTCATATCATCATGCGGCGAACATGACACCGTTCGAAGCCGTCTATGGCCGACCCCCACCATCCATTACCCGTTACCTTCCGGGTGAATGCCCCGTCCCCACATTGGCCGATCATCTTCACAACCGGGACATTATTTTTGGATAGCTTGAAGCACCACCTCCACCGAGCCCAAGGAAAGATGACTTCTTTTGCAAATAGGAAACGCCGGGATCTCTCGTTTCAAGTAGGAGAAAAGGTGTTTCTCAAACTCCACCCATATCGCCAACTCTCGGTCGCAAGGCGACCTTGCCCGAAGCTAGCTCCACGATTCTTCGGCCCCTTTGAGGTACTTAGCCGTATAGGGGCCGTGGCATACCGGCTTCGTTTACCCGCCGAAAGCCGAATCCATCCGGTCTTTCATGTGTCACAACTTCGCCGCGTCATTGGCGACCACCCGGCGGCGACCCACATTCCGAGCGACTTGGATCATGCGGGTTCGGAACCACTCTATCCGGCCAACATCATCGATCGCCGCAACCATCTTCCCGGCGATGCGGCCCCCGAGGAGGTTCGGGTTGCATGGCGGCATAGGCCGGTCACCGAGGCTACGTGGCTCATCCGAGATGACTTCCGCCGCCAATTTCCGGATTATTGCCTTGAGGACAAGGACAATTTTCCAGATGGAGGCATTGTTACCGACGCAGTGGAGGAACCCCCGTGGCGGGTGTACACACGACGAGCTCGAGGAAACGCGGACTCAAGCGAGGCGTCGGACCGGCCGGCGGATGGAGACAACACGGAACCGGGCGGCTCGGCGGGCGTGCTAGGCGGACCCGGACCGGGCGGGCGTGCTAGGCGGACCCGGACCGGGCGGGAGTGCAAACCGGGTGGCCCATGCTTGAGGGTTTGGTTTATTTATGCTTTGTAATAATTTCGGTTCCCTATATATGGGGACTTGGACTTTTGCTTTAGGGTTATGTTTTGATCTTGGAACTTTGGGGGCTGATCCCTCTTCTCCTCTCTTCCTCTTGCCTCCTTCTTCTCTCTTAAACCCTAACCGGCCCTCTCTCTTGACCGGATTCATCCTTGTTGCATTTTGTTGGTATTAGCGTCACATTCCCCTCCGACCAGCATTCAAACTGACATTGATGACTTGCGCATCCAGCTCTAGCAACTTCAAGAGATAATGGACCATTCACCGGGTTCTGTTGTGTCCAGTTCTGATGGTGCTTTCTACGGTCTGGCTAATAGTTCGTCCTGGATCTTAGATTCAGGGGTCTCCCACCACGTTACCTCACGGCAGCCATCTTGCTACTTGGACTCTGTGCATCCCAAATTCATTATTGTTGCTAGTGGGGACACCATTCCTGTCTCTGGCTCCGTCGACGTTAACATTACTCCCTTCATCACTCTTCGCTCTGCTCTTCATGTTTTGGGCTCTCCCTTCAACCTTCTCTCTAATAGTTGTCTCACTCACGATCTTGATTAGTACGTAACATTCTCTCCCACCTCTTGTGTTGTGTTGAATCGCAAGACGCAGTCTATCATTGGAAAAGGGCATCTATCGAATGGCTTTTACATCCTTGACCCCTCTCCTCCGACGATTTTCTCCTCTCTTAGCTCTGTTGACTGGCATCGGCGTCTTGGACACGCTCCTCTAAACATACTCCGCAAAGCTTTTTGCGATGTTTCCCTCCAAAATTTCACTTGCGAGTCTTGTGTCTATGGTAAACACCATCGGTCTACGTTCTCGCCACATCCTACTCGAAGTTCTGCCTCATTTGATCTTGTTCACTCCTATATTTGGGGACCATACAAAATCATCAGTGTTTTTGGCTATCGTTACTTTGTTACTTTTGTAGATGATTACTCCCGAGTAACATGGTTGTATCTCCTTCATGATCGCTCTGAACCGTCGGGTGTATTTCGTGCCTTTATCATTGAAAATCACAACCAGTTCTCTACTACAAAAAAAACTCTCCATTCTGACAATGTCCGGGAATACACTAGTCATGCGTTTACTAACATGTGTGCTGAGTTTGGCATTTTCCATCAAACCTCATGTGCATATATCCCCCAACAAAATGGCATTGTTGAACGCAAGAATCGTCACCTCCTTGAGGTTACCCGCTCTCTTATGTTTCAAATGAATGTTCCTAAACAATATTGGAATTTCGTGGTATCAACTGCATGTTCTCTTATCAACCGCATGTCTTCCTCTATTCTCAACTTTGTGGTTCCCTTCAACCTTTAGTTTCCCTCCACACCTCCATTTTCTCCCACATCTCGCTTGTTTGGGTTTGTGTGTTATGTTCATAATCTTGGGTCGTTCACTGACAAGCTTGCTCCACAGGCCACCAAATATATGTTTGTTGGTTACTCTCGTATTCAGAAGGGCAATGTCTGCATCTCCCCTAAGGATCGCAAGGTTATTACTTCGGCTGATGTCACCTTTCTCGAAGACCAGCTCTATCACTCTCAACCAACTGAGTCTCTCCTTCCGCCACTCCTTCCACGGTCTGCTGTCATTGCTGCTTCACACCTTCCATCTCTCCTTCCCACACCAATACCACCAAACCCACCTCTCCGTCCCACGCCTCCCCCACCCAAACCGTCTCTCGTTCATGTGTATACACATCGTTTTTCCTCGTCTACTGCCCTACACGAGATGCCCTCCTCAGGTGATATTTTATAGTTTGCAGATTCGGCAACTGCTTCTATTGTTCACTCGATGACGAATTATATCTCCTTCCACCGCCTCTCTTCGAAACTTCGACAATTTACTTGATGGAGACAACGGCCCGCAATGTTTTAAAGATGGCGACAGCGTGCTTACGGATGACCATGTGGAGCGTCGCCATAATATCCGTCCTGAACGCAAACCAATATATTAATAATTAATAATAATTTATTAATTATTATTATTAATTATTAAGTCATTTTCATGTTTTATTTTATTTTAGCATTTTTATTTTTATTACATTTAAATAATTCATGTAATGATGGGTGCTTATAACCATCATAAGTTGTTTTAATTATTTCATTTCTTATATTATGATGGGTGCATATAACCATTATAAGTTTCATTTTAAATTTTGAATTTTGAATGGAGGGAGATTGAGTGGTGTAGGCTACATATAGCTATGTTATGAAGGAATAATTAGAGAATGAAATAGAAGAAAAAAATTCCCCTCAAAATCTTGTGAAGATTTCCTTCCTCTCCTCTCCTCCTCTCCTCCTCTCCTCCTCTCCTTTCTCCTTCTCCAAATTTCGGCCCCCCTTGTCTCCCTTCTCTATCTCGGCTTCTCCTCCTCCTCCTCCCTCTTCCAAAGAGCACCACCCGAGCCCCTCCTTCTCCAAACCGAGCCCACTCACATCCTTGCCAACCACAACCGACCACCAAAACACCACCACCATCAAAGAACCCGAACCCTCATCAACCTCTTCAAATTCGGCCACCCCCTTCACTACTAACCCGACCACCACCTTCACCCTCACAAAAAACCGACCACCCTCCTTGAGTAAATCGGCCAAGGCAAAGGTTGCCTCCTTGTGAACTCCAACTCCGGCATGAAGCGACGAAGGCGGTCAAGTTTCTCTCCTTCCGGTGTGACTCCGGCGGAGCCATTGAAGAAGCGATCCAAGTAAAGAGAAATCGGAATCACCCATTCCGTTTGGATAACGAATCCTTTCTACATTTTGTGTGTTTCTCTTCCTAGATTAATTTGTGTGGTGGATTTTCTTAGCGTTAATTTGGTTTCTCTTTCATTGTTTGTAGCTTCTTCTTTATTTCATTTACATTCGAAAAGGTTTGGCGAACCTTCGTTTTTTTTTGTTGGGAGAGATCTACCCTTTCCGAATCGTATTTTATTCGGTAGATCTCTTTTGGTACAATACCGCTCGTTCGGACCGTGTAGGTCCCTTTAGCCGGAAAGAACTTTGGTCAATAGCCCTTGTTCGATCCTAATCGGTTTGGCTACTCGTACGCTAATATAAAATTGATAACATTAATTACATGGTGCTGCATAGATCGAGTGTGTGAGTGTAGAATTTTGTTCGTAAAGAGATATTCGTGTGCGTCCGTAGATATATTTCGGTGTCAACGTGCAAGCCTGCATCAATTTGGCATCAGAGGGAGGTTCACGTCAATTTCCTAATTGGCCCTCTACCCTTTTTGCTTTGAGCACCGACACGCACCTTGCACGTTCATTGCACAACATAAAAAAATCAATTTTTATATTTTTAGTCTGCAAATAGCGGCCTAAAATTTTCAATTTTTCTCAAATCTCAAAAAAAAAAATTCTGGAAATTCTCTATCATTTTATTAGTAAGAAATCAAAAAAATATTTTTTTTTATTAAGTCATTATTTTTCTTAAATCTTTATAAATTTTTAAACTTGGTCTGCAAATAGCGGCCTATATTTTTATTTTCTCAGCAAAAAAACAAAAAAAAATTTATTTAATAATCTTCATATTTTTTCCAGCAAGAAAAAAAAACATTTGTTATCTTAAGTAATTAGCGGGAACAATTGCATCTTTGGAAATTAAATAGGGCCAAGTTAATTATTCATTGCATGTGCACCAGTTCCGGGTGAGTTCTTCTCTCCGGTTCTCACTAAAATGACATATGACGTATATGCTGTCCGGTTAGACTATCCATATGCTAAGGATATGACTAAACACACCCCTAGGGCACACCACATTTATCCTACTTATGACGGTTTAGGATTCCCACGAATTTTTAGAGACTGGCTTGGATTAGAAAATTATTTTAATTGTCACTTATGGGACGACCACCAAAAGGTCAACATAGCCCGAGATCGATTAGTAGGTCAAGCCCGCATGTTTTGGTTAAACGAAGAGCGTCGTGTTGGTAGTTATAAACATGCTTGTGAGTATCTCCGCACTACTAACACCAAGCCTGTGAGTGAGTATCGTTATGACGCTAGTCCCATACCTGCCTATAGGAATGATTATATATCTAACGCTAGATCATTTTCCCCCAGAGGTCGGCCTGCCCATAGTGTACCTACTACCACCTTTAGGGAAACCATTCCTATTAGGTCTTATGCTTTGGACTCAAAAGATGTTACTCCTAGAGCTTTGACTCATTTATCCTCGACGTCTAAGCCTCCTGATATAGTGACTGATACTTATGAGGATGCTGATGTAGATGTGGTATCTCTTTATCCTGAGGATGACCAACTAGGTGAGTGTATTCCGTTACGAACTATAGTGCCCTTGTGTCAGACGATTACTACATTTGAGTCTAGTGGCGTATCTGATCGTGGTTTTATGGAGCGTACTACCCCGATTACTCCCGTAGACCCTTGTGAGTCTCCCCCCAAGTTACCTGCATTAGTTGTTGACTGTGCCCGTCACTGAGGACGAGGCTGATTAAGCTGACGATTTGAGTGACGATGAGGAGATTGGTTACCCTAGTGACCTGGATGAGGATTTCTCCTCTGAGGAATCGTCTCCTCTTCCCTTTGACGATGTTTCTGAGGCGTCACCCTTGATTATCATGGAGTCTTCAGTTGACCCAGTGTTGGTAGATGTTTCAGCGGTGTTGGGAGAGTCACCTTGGGATGGATGTATATTTTGGGATAAACTTAGTGATGAACATCCGGGAGATAGTTTATTGATATTATCGTCGTTGCTTGAGGTTCAAGCTAATTTAGATTCTCCCCGGAATTCGATTTGCCCAATCCTCTATCCTGATTTTGACGATGTACCTACATCATGGGAAGATTTGGCTAACGAAGAAAGTGTTATATTGGAAGATTTGCCTTGTGTGGGAAAGTTATTTTTGGATGAAGTTAGCGCTGAGGACCCGAAAGGAATTTCCTTGATGATATCTCCGTTGCCTGAAGCCCAATATGGATTAGAAATTGTGTCGGGTTCAATTTTGCCTACTTCACAGACCGTTAGTGATTCTGATTTAGAGGAAGTATTTAGTGGGTTGGAAGACATTTTGGCTGAATTGGTAGAGTCATCCTGTGATGAATGTTTATCTGAGAGTGAGATAGGTGATGACGATCCGATTGAGTTTTCTGTGAGGACGAATCTACTATTTGATCTTCCTTTTGACTTTGATGACTGGCACCCGAAGGAATTTTCTTGGACGTTAAATCCGTGTTTTGACGGAGAGTATGACTTAGCTCCTCCTCCGGAATCGACCATGCTGACTCTCCCTCCGGTTCACTTGACTCGATTAGATGACTTGCAAGGACTCGAGATGGTTTTTTTTAGTACGAGACATATTGATGTGCCGATTTTGGAGACCGTTACTGCTTCTGACTTGGATGACGTTAATTATAAAATTAGAACTGCGACTTTGATGCCTATGAAAGTCATCTTTGATTTTAAGGCTCCCGTACCCCCGAATTTAACCCTGTTACCCTCCGTTTTCGGGTTGAGTCACATAGCGCATGGGTTCACTCCATACGGTAGCGAGATATTTAGGCGCACTTGTAATAAATTACTTTATATAGTTGCGTCATATGATTATTTATATGCTTGTTGCTCGCCGAATGAGATCGTGCACGGATTTAAAGCACAAGTGCCTTTTTACTTGACTTCGTTTCCACTGTCTGATAAACCAAGTCAACTCGCACTAGTTTGTCTCTCATGTTCAAAAATTATATAAGCACAGTAGTGAAGCGCTAGCCATACAAATTATATTCTATCAATTTCATGCTAGTTTACATAGAAGAACGTCTCACTATATGATTTGCGATTTAGTTTTGGTGCGTCTCGTCCCTGAACGGTTGCCTTCGGGCACTATAGAAAGTTGGCGAGTTGGTGAGCTGGACCTTTTTCGGATAGTAATGAAATTAGGAGAATACACATATCATTTGAAGCTTTCCACTGATTGGGGTATTACCCCTATTTTTAATGTTTCTAATTTAACGTTATATGTTTCTCCACCACTTGAATTATCTGCATGTACGTTTGGGTCCACTTTGTTTTCTTATGGTTTGGGTAGTGAGCTTGTGTCTGGATCGTTCTCTTCATCGGTCTTCACTGGAGGTATGTTGGTTGTTGATGTAGAAATTTGCTTTCCTTTATTGCCTAATGCTTTTCCAAGGTTGCCCAAGACTATCTTTTTGCATGACAGGATACTCCAGGTTGAAGTGCTCTCCTTCTCATGTAGTGATGTTTGCCACTCCTTGATTTGATGGCGTGATCGTCCGGCCTCCGATGACTCTTGGCTTACTAGATCGGAGGTGGCTCTTTTGGATGTTGCTCTCCCGCGCTGGTGCATTCAGCCCAACACATCTGTGATGAGTACTTTTGAGTGGGGGAGGATTGATGGAGACGACGGCCCGCAACGTTTTAAAGACGGCGACGGCGTGCTTACGGATGACCATGTGGAGCGTCGCCATAATATCCGTCCTAAACGCAAACCAATATATTAATAATTAATAATAATTTATTAATTATTATTATTAATTATTAAGTCATTTTCATGTTTTATTTTATTTTAGCATTTTTATTTTTATTGTATTTAAATAATTCATGTAATGATGGGTGCTTATAACCATCATAAGTTGTTTTAATTATTTCATTTCTTATATTATGATGGATACATATAACCATCATAACTTTCATTTTAAATTTTGAATTTTGATTGGAGGGAAATTGAGTGGTGTAGGCTATATATAGCTATGTTATGAAGGAATAATTAGAGAATGAAATAGAAGAAAAAAATTCCCCTCAAAATCTTGTGAAGATTTCCTTCCTCCTCTCCTCCTCTCCTTTCTCCTTCTCCAAATTTCGGCCCCCCTTGTCTCCCTTCTCTATCTCGGCTTCTCCTCCTCCTCCCTCTTCCAAAGAGCACCACCCAAGCCCCTCCTCCAAACCAAGCCCACTCACATCCTTGCCAACCACAACCGACCACCAAAACACCACCACTATCAAAGAACCCGAACCCTCATCAACCTCTTCAAAGTCGGCCACCCCCTTCACTACTAACCCGACCACCACCTTCACCCTCACAAAAAACCGACCATCCTCCTCCTTGAGTAAATCGGCCAAGACAAAGGTTGCCTCCTTGTGGACTCCAACTCCGACGTGAAGCGACGAAGGCGGTCAAGTTTCTCTCCTTCCAGCGTGACTCCGGCGGAGCCATTGAAGAAGCGATCCAAGTAGAGAGAAATCGGAATCACTCATTCCGATTGGGTAACGAATCCTTTCTACATTTTGTGTGTTTCTCTTCCTAGATTAATTTGTGTGGTGGATTTTCTTAGCGTTAATTTGGATAGCATTGAAAACATCGTGGTTATCTTTCATTGTTTGTAGCTTCTTCTTTATTTCATTTACATTCGAAAAGGTTTGGCGAACCTTTGTTTTCTTTTGTTGGGAGAGATCTACCTTTTCCGAATCGTATTTTATTCGGTAGATCTCTTTTGGTACAACACCGCTCATTCGGACCGTGTAGGTTCCTTTAGCCGGAAAGAACTTTGGCCTATAGCCCCTGTTCGATCCTAATTGGTTTGGCTACCCGTACGCTAGTATAAAATTGATAACATTAATTACGTGGTGCTGCGTAGATCGAGTGTGCGTGTGTAGAATTTGGTTCGTAGAGGGATATTTGTGTGCGTCCGTAGATATATTTCGGTGTCAACGTGCAAGCCTGCATCATTACTGTTTCTTTATCCTCTATCACTACCCCTACTTCTGTGCATGAGGTTCTCCAATATCCGAAATGGCAGGCGGCTATGGACGAGGAAATGTCTGTTCTTTGGGCAAATCATACGGGGGATCTTGTCCCTCTTCCTTTTGGACAGTCGTGTGTGGGTTGTAAGTGGGTGTTTGCCATCAAATACGGCCCGGATGGGATAATTCAACATTTGAAAGCTCGTCTAGTAGCTCGTGGTTTTACTCAACAACAAGATCTAGATTATGATGAGACCTTTTCTCCAATTGCCAAATTCAATATTGTTCGTGTTTTGACCTCACTCGATGTTCATCGACACTGTCCACTGCACCAATTGGATGTAAAAAATGTTTTTCTTAATGGCGACTTGCAGGAGATCGTCTATATGCAACAACCTCCCGGGTTTGAGACCACAAGGGAGTCTCTTGTATGTCGTCTGAAAAAGTCTCTTTATGGTCTCAAACAGACTCCTCGGGCATGATTTGACAAATTCAGTCAGACTGTCAGTGTTGTTGGGTTCACTCGGAGTTCTGCCGACTTCTCTTTATTCACTCGTCATCATCCAACTGACACTGTAGTTCTCTTGGTATATGTTGATAATATCTTGATTGCGGGAGACGATCTTACAGGAATACATATGATCAAACAACATCTGACGACTGTGTTTCAAACAAAGGACATGGGAAGCCTTCGTTACTTTCTTCGTCTCGAGGTGGCTCGACGACCTGACGTGCTTGTGTTATCTCAAAGAAAATACTATCTTGACTTGCTTCATGATGCGGGCTACTCTGGATGCAAGCACTGCACTCATGCTGACACTCCCATGGATATTAATCACAAGCTCTGCGCTCATGCTTCAGACTCTGATTTGCTCCTTCCAAATACAGAGTATTATCATCGTCTTGTGGGAAAACTGATATATCTCATTGTTACAAGACCTGATATATCATTTGTTGTTGGAATTGTCAGTCGATTTATGCATGAGCCACGTATCTATCATATCCAGGCAGTTGAGCGCATTCTTCGATACTTGAAGACTGCTCCTGGACAGAGACTTGTATACAAGCCATCTTCGTCTCCCTTATCTCTGAGTGTTTATTGTGATGCTGATTATGCGGGTTCATTGGATGATCGTCGTTCCACAAGTGGATACTGCACTTATTTTGGAGGACATCTCATTACATGGCGTAGAAAAAAACAATTTGTTGTTGCCCGCTCATCCGCTGAGGCCGAGTATCGTTCAATTGCAGTTGTTGTGTTTGAGCTAACATGGTTGAGGGTCTCCTTGATGATTTAGGAGTCAAGCTTTTCTCACTGACCACCCTATTTTGCGACAGTCAGTCTGACATACACATTGCCAAGAATCCTGCTTTTCATGAACAGACGAAACACATTGAGTTTGATTGTCATTTCATTCGAGAGAAGGTTAATTTAAAGAAGATAGAGTAAATGCATGTTCCAGCTGTCGAGCAAGTTGCTGACATCTTCAACAAGGCTTTACCACGACCTCTGTATTATTAGTTCTTGTCCAAGCTTGGTGCCTACGATTTGTGCGCTCCAGTTTGCGGGGGAGTGTTGAATGATATATGTAAAGGCTCATTAGTAAATGTTCATTTAGCCTCTTAACTAGGAAGTTTAGTCCCACATCTTGAATGAGACATTCTCTCCTCTTTTCCCTTCTA
Source organism: Platanthera zijinensis (assembly GCA_039513925.1). Classification (NCBI taxonomy): domain Eukaryota; kingdom Viridiplantae; phylum Streptophyta; class Magnoliopsida; order Asparagales; family Orchidaceae; genus Platanthera; species Platanthera zijinensis. The sequence continues at coordinate 198,858,230 of CM077082.1, forward strand.
TATAATTGTACACATACTTGTATATGGGTAGCTTTTTCATATATGAAAAACAAGGAATTTCTCCATTCTTGTGTTCATCTACACATATCAAGAAGGATTTTTAAAAATATAAAAGATATTAATAAATATTTAATTCCCCACTTTATTAGGAATTAATTTTAAAGTAAAATCAAGAGATTAATTCATTCTCCTATAAAGGCTAATAAGGACAACCGGACTCCTCTTTAGACAATCAATTCCTCCTTTTCATTAAAAACCAATTTGGACCCTTCAAATTTTATTACCCGCCTGAATGCGCGACAAGTCATTAAATTCCACAGCTCCTTTGAATTCATTAAATTCCTCCTTTTTCTTTTTAGTTTATTAACAGCCTCAACTTAGAAAAAGCCACACCTCCTCCTTAAACCACAACTTGGAAGAAAATGGGAAACAAAGGCCTCCCATGTTCCGATAATCCAGTTGAAGCCCTAGCTGACAACCATTCGCTCCTCCCCCTCCCCGACTGATGGAAAGTCATTCCCAGAGCTCACCGCCGCCCTCCATCAGTATTACAGACGTCGTCGACCCAACTCTACCTATTTGCCACCATCCTCAACGAGTCCTACGTCGGAGCTTACGCTCGATACAGGAAATCGACGGCCCCCTCTCTCTGAACCCCTCCAATCCTCTCTGTGCATCCACAAGCGGCGCCATGAGCCTCCGTCGACCTCACATTGGAGCCCCTGACGGGATCAACCGAGGTCCCCTCGGTTCAGTCACTTCCGATCAGCCGAAAAAACTGTTCCTATCCAAGTCACAGAGCCTTCCCCATTTACATACATCCAATCTTCTTTCTTTCCTTGCTTGGATTGCTTCCGATGCCGCACAGTCGTCTGCAGGTATACCTCTCGTTAACTCTCCCACTCACATCATGTTAGAATAAAATTATGTTTTTATATTTATTTTGATTTTTAAAATTCAGAGTCTCGCTTGCCTTAATTAATATCAAATCTCTTTGTCGTTAATTTGAAACTTTGTTATTCTTTTCTTATATACGTGTGGATGGTTTATCATGTGTTGTTGATTACGCTCAAATGTTGACATATATGCGTGTGTGTGAGTCTGAGATCGATTATTGCTTACCGTTTGTTCAAGAACTTCACGCTTGCGCGACATATTTAAAAGAGAACTTGAATTTATTAATTTAAAATCAAATAGAGAATTGTGGATTACATCACCTATCTTGTTAGTCTGTGCTTTTAAGTTATTCTTCGAGAAGAATAATCTAAATTAGTACCTTAGGGTCTTCTACCATGATCTTCAATCAAATTTACCATGTAAGTGTTGACCTATTCATCTCCCCGTCCTCAATCTCCCAGCTAATTTGGCAAATCTTGATCTGGCGAGCCTCTATCTCAAGGGCTTCCATCTGCCAACTTTTGCCAGTTTAGATCCATTGCACATTTCTTTTTTGATCCAGACACTGGTTCCTTGAAATTGCTATATTAAATATGTTTTATCATAAAATGAAGCTGATAAATCTATACCATAAACATCTAAGCATGAACTTTTATCTGCTTAACCACACATGAATCAACTACAGTCAGAAGAGCTTTCAGTAAAGATATAACCAACTCAATAAATGCAAAAAAAAAAAAATCAAACATAGGACAAGAAAACACATTTATCAGATAAAGAAGTGCATCAAAAAAGAGAAACAATCAGAGGACGGACATTTACCTATCACCAGGAAACAGATGGGAGCCCTTGAAAACAGGAAGCAAGTCTTTTCTCCTTATTTCAATTTCATGGCAAGACAAATTTTCAATTTCAATCTCCCCACCAGCACAACCATAGGAATCGTTCTCAGAATCTCTAGATAGCATCATCGAATAGAAACATATCTAGAACAAATTTCATTTAGGTTGAGTGGTCATATAAATAAATAACTTAAATAATAGTATGCATAAACATGTCAACTAAGCCACTCACATTCTTCTCTTGCCATATTGGCATTCTTCCAGAGCAAACCTGCACTTCTGCATTAGAAAGGTACCAATGAGGCCTCTCATGATTTTTTAAAGACTCTTTTCCTGACAAAAAATTGGTATATGGAGCAGAAGATGAATTATTGCTAACACCACTATCAGATATATCCATGAATATCTCCACATTATTTTCTCCATAAAAGGTAAGTTTAGGAATGTTTTGCTCTCTTTCAGGCCAAGTAGACTTCCTGCATACCTCCCACCATTGAACTGGTTCAATATTTACACGCAGTTCCTCATCTTGAGATTGCAATAGAGGAGCCGATCCACTTCTTGGACTGCTATCGCTAGACTCTTCCCCAGACGACGGCAAGAGTCCGTGTTGAATCAGATGACCAGAAGGAGAGTAGACCAAAAGATGTTCCAATGAACTATAATATGTGTGAGCCGATGGTGTAGGACGGGTAATAGAATTGTGAAAAACAGCGGCGACTGCACCCGATGGAATGAGCATCTTCCCTGTTGCAGATGCCGTTACACTGCTGACAGTATTACGCCATCCGGAGCTGAAATTCTTAATTCTACTGACTACTGAGAGTGTTAGAGGCGGAGGAGGAATAAACTGTTGGTCTATCATGCAAGATAAGCTTGACCACCAAGGAGCTGTAAGAATAGGGACAAGGTTTGGCCCCTCGTAGTAAGGACTCTGTTGAAGAGAAGCATCACCACCAAAAGGAGACAGCAAGAAAACGTGGCATGTGCCCCTAGATGAAACTATTGCAATCCACTGACTATACTGACTGAAACAGATGTCTTGTATGACCTGGAACCAAAGGAGAGGAAAATAAAAACTTATAAAAGTACAGACTTCAAATTTTCATAGTAAGGGGATGATTTGTAGGTACTTACGGCCGATGTTAATCCACGATACAGTTTGTAAAGATGTACATGCGAAGAAGTCCAGTCATAATTTGTAGAATTTGAAACATTTGGCATGGAGGTTGGCATTATTCGGAACACATTCAGGTTGTGCCCATTTACAGAGGCCGTAACTAGCAAAGTACCACTAGGATCGAAACAAAGAGCAGATATGGGGCTAGAATGAGCTCTAAATTGCGAAATAATCTCCTTAGAAATGAAATCCTTGATTGTTACCTGCTTGAAAGATGACAAAACAAAAATGATGGATGGTGGATAAATCTATAAAACCAAAAAATGGTTAACTTGAAGCAAACCATTCCAGCATTATCAGACTCAGTAGGATGTGATACTGGTGGAAGCCTCCCAGTTCTCCTGGTAGAAATTGCAGTTAGGGAGGAGGGAGACCCATCAGGAACAAGCTCTTGGTAGTATTTTGACAGAGTTTTATAGCCCATATCTCCAATACTAAGTATTCCAGAAGCCAATTGTTTGGTAGACTCCATGGCATAACGAGCAACCAAGTTTCCATTGCCTGGTGAAGTTGATGGACTTGCACCAGGAGAGGGCGTGAGGTTCTGTGGACTAAGGCGACCCGTATTCGACAAAAGTAGGTTATTAGATGCATACCCTAACCACCTCGGACCAACAGCCATTGGGCCATAACCAATGTTAACTCCAGATGCCCCTTGCAAAGGGTAAGTTAATACACTGAACTTGTTTTCCAGAGTAACAGCATCAAAGCAGTATATCTGCAAGAAAATGAGGAATATGTGCTTTAACAAAATCTATTTAACTATTTTATACTTTTTAAGTAATTAAATTCTCCTTTTGATAAGAAAGTTGCTTACTTGGGCTGCAAGGGCCACGGCTACTATGCGGGGACTGCATCGAACTAAATACACGGGAGACCGAAATCTGAGGAAGTGCACATAACTATGTGATTTTAGCGAATAAAAGCGAACAACGGTGGGAGTGATTAAGCAATTTCCTTTTTGGGGCTCATTAGAGCCTTCTCGAATCAGTGCACTCAAACGGCCACCTTGAACCATGCCTGAACCCTTGGTCTCATCGCCGGAAACAGCCACCAGCATGGGATGTGATGGTTTAAAACCCTCCGATTCTGACATGGCTGGAATAGGTTGTACCTGTAAGAATGTGACAGGGCCATCACGCCTCGATACTAGCTCACAGACATTTGAGGCATCTTCAACATCAAGCACTTGAAATCCATTAGCATAACCAAGTAGAAGAACATGTTTGAAGGATGCTGGACTGAGTTCTAGCTTGTCAAAGCCAACCCATAATACCTGCTTAAGTTGTAAAACTTAAAACACTAGGAATGTTCCTCAAACAAATTGAAATGCTTAATGTAAAGTGTACACAGCAATAAATGAAGGCAGAATTTTTTGTGATCAATCACTGGTCAATAAAAGTACACATGATATCAAAATAATCCGACCAAACTTGAACATGCAGCAATAAGTAGGGAAAAAACCAATCCATAAGCAAATAATACCACAAAAATTTAACTAAGATATATAGTGAAGCTAAAAAAATAACTTAGTTTTTTTTTAACAAAAACTCGCATCATCATAGTTATCAATAGTCTTTCCATAATTACATAGAGTCGCACTATGAATCCACGTTTTTTATTTGAGATGTTAAATCAAAACTATGCAAATCCATATTACCTGGGCTACCCCTTCTCCTAACAACCCTTCGAAGTTAACTCTATATATTCATCTAACTGGTGCATTTTTTACCTTCACTTTACATGCCAAACCACGGTCAAATTTATATTATCATATCTTTAAAAGACGTTACTCCCACTATTTTTCTAATACAACATTTTAATGAATCTTTTATAATTGTCATATGTCCATCTTAGCACCCTCGTTTTAACCACATTTAACTCCCATGTCAATAAATTTTTTCATCCAACTCCCATATCAATAATTTTTTGCATTTAACTCCCATATCAATAATTTTTTGCATTTAACTCGCGAGTGACAAGAACGGGCCTCCTCCCCTACGGCCAACCACGACAATACCTCGATCGTGACAGTGCACGGGGCGGGCCCCCAATGTCCCGTGTGACAGTACTCCGGCCATAGCATTGCCCCGGAGTGACAAACCTCCTGCCGCTCGTAAACCGCTAAACGCTAATCTCCACCTGTCGCTCGTTTAACGGTAAGAGATTCTGTCTATATGAGAGGACATTTTAAATTTAAAAAAACACATAAATTAATGAAATTAAAAATTTTGAAATAAAGAGGGGTAAAATTGGAAAGTTCAATGTTTAACCAAAAGTGTTTTTCCCTTATAATATAGTATAGATACAATAACTTTTACACCCCAAACTCAAATCAAAACAATATCAATGATCTAATTATGGTTTTCTGAAGTTTACCTTTGAGTCTCCAGATCTTCCACTTATTGCATAGTAATCTCAAGCCACTTCTTTTTTTTAACTACTCAACCTTAACTCTACAGGTTACATCTACATCTTTATGCACATTCATCTGAATAATCAAACAAAGGTATTTAAAGTAATTGCATTTTAAAAAATTATTTAGCCTCTCATAAGATAAATTGGCAATGGATATTTTTACCCAACTAAAATTGCATATAGTCTGTTTTTGTTTTCATATTTGAAACCTTCTATTTTATAAATAATGTCTCCATTATTCAAATTTCTCACTTAACTCAATAGATTAGGGTCAAGCATAATAACCAGTAGCGGACCCAGAACAATTTCTCAGTGTGGACGTTCATTAAGATAATGATAAATTATTTTTTGGCAAATATAAAGAAAATGACTAAAATGTTACAAACTTACAATAGCAAATTGGACCTTTTGAATGAACAAAATAACTAAATAAAGTTGCTTACTTGCTTACAATTTCCGTCTTTGATGTTTCATGTTTTAGAAGTATTTCATTATATCTTCATTTTCGATGGTAGAAAATACATCTTCTTCAATGTATGTCACTAGGCAAGAATTCATCAAATCATCTCTCATTTGATTGTGTAATGTTGCTTTGATAATCTTCAATGCAAAAGACTCTTTTTACACTTGCAGTTGCAACAGGTAAGGGCAGTACCAGTTTTATAAGCAAATACACCAACAGGTAAAGAACATTCTTCTTCAATTTCACTAACTTCCAAGCAAATCCTCCAAGTCCTTTTGCATCTGAGAATTCTCTGCTTGAGCAAACGTCTAATATGTAACATTCAAGTTGATTATCAAGTTCCATTAGGTCAATTAGAAAAAAGTCCAATGGGCGGTTGATGTAGATCGGAGTACCCGAGATGATTTAAACTTGAAATTTTTCTTTTAAAAATATCATGCTAGCGTGAATTTCCCAAGCAACGGAGAATGACAATCGATCATAGCTTCACAAACGTACCTATGAGTCAGGCAATCGAGCATATTCAGCAATTATAAAATAACTTTTCCACAAGTACGCTGGCAAATGAAGAACAATGGCGTTTAAATTTAACGGCAAAAAAGGTTCTATGTTAGTTTAAAGACAAGCTTTCTCTGATTTTTTTATACCTATTAAAATAAAACATGAAATTAAGCTAACATTACGAGAACGAGATGGAGGAGGTCACCCTTGGCACATGAGACAGTAGACACGGGATCCACAAGTGGAGGAAGAGGAGGGCTGGAAGAAGACTATTCGCCAGAGCCCGCAGAGGATGACGACGAGGGGGCTGACGGTGGAGGTGGTGGCACGGACAGTGAACGGGGGAGGAGCCTCCCTGGACGAAGGACGGGAGTGCTGAAGTCGACGGCGCCCTGATCAGAGTGGTCGATGCCTATAAACAGAGGCGGCTGGGGATTATCTGACACAATTTGCCGGAGATATCTGGACACCGGGAGGAGTTTGTTGAATCCAACGCTGCATAGCGACTGGGGCACGCCGGCGGTAGTCGATGAAGCAGGGAAATATCAGTGGTCTGGAAGAGGTAGAAATCAAAGGAAGCCCGGGGTGTTGCTGGGAGGAAGACGAGAACAGGACAGGGAGGACGGGTCACGTGGGGCTGGATTTTTGGGAACAGAGAATTAAATTCTCGGTTCCAAAATTTTCTAAGCTACCTATGGGGAAGGGGGAGGCCCGTTTTTAATGTACGTCAGGAAACATAAAAAAGGAAATAAATCCTTTTAATTGGTTATTACAAGAGGGGCCACACGTTTTCCTGATATTTAATCAAATATGAGGGCGCCACTTTAGGAAATTAATAAAGGGAAAATGTGACTTTCAAAATTATTTTTATTACATTATTTCTCAAATTGGAATTTAATTTTAATTTCAATGTTGCCTACAATAAAATATGCTTAATTTTAATAAATCATTTTAGAGAGCTTGCCTTAATTAATTTATTACCTAATTTGACGGATCTTTTTATTTACGGTCTTATTGGACGTTCACCTCAATAAGTCATACAATGAGTGCGAAGCAAAATGCATATGCGCTAATACATGCGCTACAAAATACTAAATAAAAATGCATGAGACAAGAGTGCGACTCAGGTTGCATCAATTCTCCCAGAGTTGAAAGAGCTCGACCCCGACGAGAATGTGATTGGACCTATTACTAGAATATCCAAACGTCAAACTAGAACTGCTCCGCTTTTGTCATGTTGTGGATGGTGGTGGGTAGTGAGGCAACGGGAGGACCCTTCGCTGCAACTCATGATCGGTAGGCACACTCCTTTTCCTGAAAGATGTAGGAAACCAATCTCCTTCGAAAAAATATAAGTCTCAATGATAAAATCAACAATAAGATTATAAATTTTCAAATATACTCGCAAACTGTTAGACATAATTTAATGCATATTATTTAAATGATCAGTAAAAATCAGAGCATAAAAAAGAATGGTATCACAAAATAGGAGAGAGCGGAGATCAAAGAAATGTGGTGGGAAGCAAGCAAGCTCGACTTGTGGAATCATTAAATCACATTGCATCATACACTCTTCTGTCAGACACATACGAGAGTCTACTAGACCAAAATCAACTATCCTAAATATATCACCCGATCAAATCTTGCTAACGTTACAAAATTTAAAATTAATCCCAAATTTAGTATTTAAAATTTTCCAGAGAAATCCTATAAATCTAGTATCATTATTTGGCGTGAAAATTTTTGGAGTTCTCATTATCTTTAAAACACAAATTCTCTTAAATACATCGACAACTTGATAATAAATATTTTGGGACACGTTTATATTTATGGAATAATGTAAAGATATAAAATGATGTTCTCCAAATATAAAATCAATGTATGATGGTGACTCTAATGTGAATGATAAATGATCATCAAACAACATGTTTTCGGGCTCAGGGATAAACTTGATGGCCAAGGGTTGTGATTCAGTGTGAGCACGTGGAAACACTTCTTCAGTTGGGGTGGGAGGATGAGGATGGTGAAATTCCTCTTCTTGGAGTTGGGCTCAAGAAGGAATTTCTCGACTGAAGGGAGTGTTGTAGTGGAGATTAATGGGGCCAAGGTGCTCGTGGGGAAAATAATGAGTCTAGAAAGAGGACTATTAATAATTTGAAGTCTGAGTTCCACTAGTTGATACGTAGTTGGGACGTAATCAGGAAAAATATTTTGCTTGCGCATTGTCATTTTTAGATTGTATACATCGGTGCACAACCCAGTCAGATTCTGTTTGTATTCTGCAGTGACGTATTCAATATTTTTCATTAGGATTTTCAAGCGCACTTCAAGTTTTCCTTTTTTTAACTAAGGATTTAAAAGTAATTTTTTAAAAAAAATTTATTCAAAGATTGAAATAACTTTAATAAAATATATTTTAAATTGTATTATTATTATTATTATTAAAAACAACAGATCGACCGATCCACAGTAGAAGTGAATCGAATCGCTCTGATACCAAGCTGATGTAGGTCGGAGTTCCCGAGATAATTTTAAATAAATAAACTTGAAAATTTTCTTTTAAAAATGTCGCGCTAGCGTAAATTTCTCAATCAAACGGAAAGCAACAATCGATCTTAGCTTCACAAAAGTGCCTATGAATCTGGCAATGGAGCATATTCAGCAATTAAAGGCAAGCTTTCTCTGATTTTTAAACCTATTAAAATAAAGCATGAAATTAAGCTAACATTAGGTGAACGAGATGGAGGTCACCCTCGGCACATGAGGTAGTAGGCACGGGATCCACAAGTGGAGGGGGAAGAGGAAGGCTGGAAGACGACTGTTCGCCGGAGCCCGCAGAGGCTGACGACGAGGGGGCTGACGGCGGCGATGGTGGCACGAGCAGCGAACGGGGGAGGAGCCTCCCTGGACACCGGATGGGAGTGCTGAAGTCGACAGTGCCCTGATCGGAGTGGTCGATGCCTGTAAACAGAGGCGGCTGAGGATTATTGGGCACAGGTCACCGGAGATTTCTGGACACCGGGAATAGTTTGTCGAAGTCGACGATGCACAGCGACTAGAGCACGCCGGCGGTAGTCGACGGAGCAGGGGGCAGCAGTGGTTATGGAAGAGGTGGAAACCGACGGAAGCCCAGGGTGATGCTGGGAGGAAGACATGGACGGGACGGGGGGGACGGGTCACGTGGGGCTGGATTTTTGGGAATAGAGAATTAAATTCTCTATTCCAAAATTTTCCAAGCAAACAATAGGGAAGGGGGAGGCCCATTTTTAATGCACATCAGGAAACATAAAAAGGAAATAAATCCTTTTAATTGGTTATTACAAGAGGGGCCACACGTTTCCTCATATTTAATCAAATATGAGAGCACCACTTTAGGAAATGAATAAAGAAGGGAATATGTGACTTTCAAAACTATTTTTCATTACATTATTTCTCAAATTAGAATTTAATTTTAATTTCAATGTTGCCTACAATAAAATATGCTTAATTTTAATAAATCATTTTAGAGAGTTTGTATTAACTAACTTATTACCTAATTTGACGGATCTTTATATTTAGGGTCTTATTGGATGATCACCTCAATAAGTCATACAATGAGTGTGAAGTAAAATGCATATGTGCTAATATATGCGCTACAAAATACTCAATAAAAATGCATGAGACACGAGTGTGACTCAGGTAGCATCAGCGGTGCTTGGTGAATCGAATTAACTTTAGCTTATCAGATGGTGAAAAGTCATTAAATGGATCTAAACATGACATACATAGAAGCAATTCAGTGTTCACCTCATCAAAAAAACTATTTAACACAGTAAGGCTTTATTTGAGAAAGCGGTTGCGGTTGTAAAAAGAGTTGTTGTAAATGCAAGTTTGGAAATGGAGCTGTTGGAAACCGGTCGCCGGAAATTAAGATCTTTGTGAATACTCAGTGTTTGCAGAGCTGTTCAGAACAGAAAATCATTTGATAAAACAGTGGTTATGATTAATTATATATATATATATACGAGTGACAGGCACGGGCCTCCGGCCCGATGGCCACGCGCCACAGTACTCGTCCGGTGACGGCGGGCTTCGCACGCCCCCCGGCGGGCTTCGCCCGCCCCCAGGCGGGTTAAGTAAAAATAAAATAAATAATAAAAAAAATAAAAAAACAAAACATCAAAAACTAATTAAAAAATAAATTAAGTAAAAATAAAATAAATAATAAAAAAATAAAAATCAAAACGTTAAAAAGTAGGCGGGTGAACAGTGGCGTGACACTGTTCACCCGCCTGCTCTTTAAAAATTTAAACAATTTTAAAAAAATAAAACAATTTTTTTATTTAAAATGTAACAGGCGGGTGAACAGTGGGAAATGTTCACCTGCCTGCTATAGTCCCACACTGCCTGTACAATAAATATTTTTTGGTTTAAATAAAGTTTTCTACAGTAAGAGTTTGAAATCAGGTGGGCTAATGGGTTGGCCTGCTTGCGGGTTGTGGTGGGCTGTGCGTAAAATGAACTGTCTGGGCCGGTTCGCGGGCTGCCTTTCTTAAAACGCGGGCTTTAGCCGGTGAACTCCGAACTAATTTTTAAAATATTTAACATAGGTTTAGGGCTGTCTTACAATAGGTTTAGGAGCCCTACAAAAAAATCTGGAGAGAGGGTTGGTTTGATCGGACGGTAGCTGAATTTCGCATCCATGATCCGACGGCTGAGATTACTCAAATGGCTTTAAAATTCATGGAATTTAAAAGCCATTTATATATCTTTATAAGTAGTAAAGATTATACCATTATTTTTATATATTATATTTCAATAAAATATTTTTTTATTAACTTTCATATGTCCTAAGATTTTTTTTAATTAACTGTTGGCGAATGTTAGAAACGAACTAAAACAAAACGGAAGTAGTATAACTGAAACTTTATTATCAGAAAAAGGTGTCTATTACAAAGGTATGCCCTCCCTTATATAGAATGGAGGAGAGAGGAGAGAATACAAATAAGAGATGTGGGACTAAAAAATTACAGGACTAAGCGGACTATACAGAACAAACCGCACAAGCCGCGCGGTTAGACAGAAGGGCTAACCGCACGACTACCACCAGAGAGAGAGAGACCGCAAGGAGAGACCGCCTGAGAGCACGGCAACCAGACAGCAACAGCACAGCAATCAAACCGCTGAAGGGAAACCGCCAGACCGCGCGGTCTCTAACCCGCCAAGACAGACCGCCAGACCGTCCGGTCTCTAACTTCAACACTCCCCCTCAAGCTGGAGCATATATATCGATCATGCCCAGCTTGTCACAAATATGATGAAACGGGGCGGAAACTGGCTTGGTGAAGATGTCAGTCAGCTCTTTATCAGAAGTGACAAAGGGAGTGCAAATTTGTTCCTTTAAGATCTCTTCACGAATGAAATGACAGTCGACCTCAATGTGCTTGGTTCTTTCATGGAAGACCGGATTTTTGGAGATGTATATGGCAGCCTTGTTATCACAGAACATAGGTAGCGGATGGTTGTAGACCTCTCCTAAATCCAGCATTAGAGCCCGTATCCATTTTAGCTCACAAGTGGTCGACGTCATACTCCGATACTCTGCTTCAGCACTGGACCTGGAAACAACAGACTGCTTCTTGCTCTTCCAGCTTACCAGATTACCCCCAACAAAGGTGCAGAATCTGGAGGTAGACTTGTGATCCCCTTTGTCATCAGCGTAACTCGCATCTGAGTAAGCTTCAACCCTCAGATGACCATTCTTCTGGAAAAGCAATCCTTTCCCAGGTGCGGCTTTGACGTACTCCAAGATCCGTAAGGCGGACTGCAGATGGAACTCCCTGGGAGCTTGCATGAATTGACTCACCTTGCCAACAGCATAGAAAATGTCGGGTCTGGTCACTGTGAGATATATGAGCTTACCAACAAGACGTCTGTACCTCGTAGTATCTGAAAGAAGAGGCGAATCATCTGTCCAGGTTTTGTCTTCTCCAACAGCCATGGGACATCGAGCAGGTTTGGCCTCAGTCAATCCTGCATCTTTTAAAAGATCAAGGGCATACTTACGCTGGGAGAGGACTAAGGAATTGGGCTTCCGAGAGATTTCGATCCCCAAAAAGTACTTTGGAGAGCCCATATCTTTCGTGACCAGATGTTGACGAAGATGCCGCTTTGTCAAGGCTACCCCTTCCTGGTCATCGGCAGTGAGAAGAATATCATCAACATACACTGCAAGAACCACCAGTCCCGAGGAGGTTTTGCGAGTAAATAGAGAGTGATCGGCAGAGCTGCGCACAAAACCAACGGCCGCCACGATGCCACTGAACTTGTCAAACCAAGCTCGAGGGCTCTGCTTGAGGCCATAAATTGTCTTCTGCAGCCGGCATATTCGTGTCTCCCCCTGAGCAACATACCCAGGAGGTTGCTCCATGTAGACGGCCTCCTGAAGATCACCATAAAGGAAGGCATTCTTTACATCCAGCTGGGAAATCGGCCAATCTTTATTGACCGCCACAGAGAGAAGAACATGTATAGTGCTGAGACGAGCCACGGGAGAGAAGGTGTCAAAGTAATCAACCTCATAGGTCTGAGTAAAGCCCTTAGCAACAAGGCGAACTTTATAACGGTCCACAGTGCCATCTGGGGCAAATTTCACCACAAAGACCCAGCGACAGCCAACAACATCAGTACAGAAGGGAGGAGGAACAAGAGTCCAGGTACCCCGCTCCGTTAGGGTGGTCATTTCCTCATCCATGGCCATCTTCCAGTGAGAAATAGCAAGGGCCTCCTGGTAGGAGCGGGGCGTGGCAGTGGCGGAGATAGCTAGAGCAAAGGCCCCGCGAGAAGGGGTAAGACGATCATATGAAACAACAGCAGTAAGAGGGTGTAGGGTACACGTCGGCACCCCTTTGCGAAGAGCTATAGGAAGATCCAGGTCAGCAGGTTCCTCGGCATCCGGAGCATCCGTAGCAGAGAGAGCTGGCCCGGGAGTAGAGAGCGACGGCGGCGGAGATGCGGGAGACGGTGGTGGAGAAGAGGGAGAGAGAGGTGGAAGAAGAGGAGTGGACGAGGGCGGAGTAGGGGTGAATATCGTAGTGGGAGACGAGGGAACAAAGGGAACAGCAGGAGAATCAGAGGCTGGGAGAAGAGGAGAGGAGTCATCCGAGAAGTAGGAGGTATTCTCGAAGAAGGTGACGTCAGCAGAAACGAACTGCTTACGAAGGATGGGATCAAAACAACAATAACCTTTCTGAGTGGTGGAGTACCCCAGAAAGATACATTTGGTGGAGCGAGGAGATAGCTTATCACGGGTGGCAGAAGGGGCATGCACAAAGGCAGTGCATCCAAATATTTGGAGAGGGAGAGGAAACGGCTCCTTGCCCGAATACAAAATGGAGAAAGGGGTTTTTCCGTGGAGAACGGTGGAGGGAATGCGATTGATGAGGTAACAGGCAAGGAGAACAGCATAGCTCCAATAGGAGCGAGGAACATGCATCTGGGTCATCAAGGAGCGAGCGACATCAAGAAGGTGACGGTTTTTGCGTTCTGCTACACCATTTTGTTGTGAAGTATAGACACAACTCGTTTGATGAATAATCCCATTTTGCATGCAGAAGGCAGAAAAGTCATGACTGATATATTCTTTGGCATTATCAGATCGAAGAACTTTAATAGAAACATCAAACTGAGTTTTGATCATGAGATAGAAGGACGTCCATACAGAGAATAATTCGGAGCGATCTTTTAACAGATACACCCACGTACTGCGAGAGAAATCATCAATGAATGTGACAAAATATGAACTACCCCGACCAACGGTAAGAGTAGGAGAAGGACCCCAAATATCGGAGTGGATGAGATCAAACGGACGGGTGGATCGACGAACGTGCTTTGGAGGGAAGGAGGAGCGGTGATGCTTGCCAAGCTGACAGGCTTCACAGTTGAGCGGAGGACTTTGTGGAGGAAGGTGGGGCAGAAGTTGACGAAGAAGATGAGGAGGAGCATGACCAAGGCGGAGATGCCATTGGAGAAGATCTGTGGAGGTGGAGGAGAAGGTGGAGAAAGCGGAAATGTTGTCCAGGAAGTATAGGCCGCCAATCTCAGTCCCAGTAGCAATCGTCCGTTGGGAGTCCGGATCCTGAAAAGAGCAAGTAGTAGAAGTAAAAGTAACAGAACATTGTAATTGATTGCATAGAGAGGTAACAGATAATAAGTTGCACGGGAACTTGGGCACGTAGAGAGTATCCTCCAAGCGAAGAGACGGAGTGACATGAACTATCCCCGTCCCATGAACCGATGATGATGAGCCGTCAGCGAGAGTAACAGGGGGCAACCGACCATGTGTTTCTAGGAGAGAAAAACACTGGAGATTGCCAGTCATATGATTAGTAGCACCGGTGTCGATCAACCATTTTCCTTGAGTAACAACGTGGGCACTACCAGAAGACGTGACCACCGAGGCGAACGGCTTTGAGGAGTATATGGAAGCCATGAAGGGAGGAACAAAAGAACTGCAGCGGTCACGGTGACAGCACACCAGCGGCAAGAAGGGCCACGACCAAGATGCAGAGCAAGGCAAAAGGGGACGAAGAGAGAAGCACAAGCCGCGCGACTCAACAGGAAGTCGCGACGACTAACAAGCAGGAGCGGCTAAAGGAAGAGCCGCACAGAGGAGAACAAGCCGGTGCGACTTAGAGACCGGTCGCGGGGACAAGAGAGAGCGGCGAAGGAAGAAGGGCAGAGAGGCCGCCTAAACAAGGAAGAACCCGCGCGAACAGAGAGAAATCGCAGCAGTTAGGAGAAAGAGATCTGCCGCGCAAACAACAGGAAGTCACGCGGTTAGAAAACTATCTGCGCGGATAGGAAGAAGAAGATCTGCAGCGGTCACGATGTCAGACACCAGCGGCCAGAAAAGCCACGACCAAGCCGCAGAACCAAACAGAGGAAGAGAAGTCGGGCGGCTAGCAGACAGACCGCGCGAACAGAAGTGGAGGATATCGGGAGGCAAAAGGCGAACAAGGCAAAAAAGAGGCCGCAGAGACAGGTCGCGGCGACTAGAGAAGAGAAGGAGGAAGCGGCGACGAGAAAAGGTCGCAAGAAAGAAGCAAGCAATAGAAACAGGCCGCGCGAACAGGGCGCAAGCAAACAGGCGGAAGAAACAAGCCGCGGGAGACAGGCCGCGAGAAGAAGAGGCAGGTCGCGCGGACAGGAGACCGCACAGAATCAGGAGCCAAAGATCGAATGCTCTGATACCATGTTAGAAACGAACTAAAACAAACCGGAAGTAGTATAACTGAAACTTTATTATCAGAAAAAGGTGTCTATTACAAAGGTATGCCCTCCCTTATATAGAATGGAGGAGAGAGGAGAGAATACAAATAAGAGATGTGGGACTAAAAAATTACAGGACTAAACGGACTATACAGAACAAACCGCACAAGCCGCGCGGTTAGACAGAAGGGCTAACCGCACGGCTACCACCAGAGAGAGAGAGAGACCGCAAGGGGAGACCGCCTGAGAGCCCGGCAACCAGACAGCAACAGCACAGCAATCAAACCGCTGAAGGGAAACCGCCAGACCGCGCGGTCTCTAACCCGCCAAGACAGACCGTCAGACCGCCCGGTCTCTAACTTCAACAGCGAAGGAAGAGACGCTGAAGCTTGGAGGAGGCGGAGGTCGACAGTAAAGGCCTCCACTGGCGGGGGAGTCGGCGGCGGCCTGCCCAGAGCCCACCGAGGGGGTCACCGGACCCCGGCGAACCCGTTGGGGTTGTCCGACGAGGCTCCGGCAGGGCCACCGTTGGCGGTGACCCTGCCGGATCTCCGTCGGGATACTTCTGACGGGTTCGTCGTGGTCCGGTGACCCAGCCGGTGGGATCCGTGCAGGCCGCTGGCGACAACACAAAAAAATCAGGTACCGGAGGGTGGTTCCAGTGCGGGGTACGGCAGGAGGGCGATCTGTGGAATTCCAAAAAAAATGAAAACACCTCTGACTTGAGGTCGGGGCCGCCGGTTGCTAAAGCAAAAATTAATTAAGAAGCGAAATGCTAGCTTTCCGAATGGGAGGCGGAAAAACAAACAAAAAATAGTTGGGGTTGCGTTTCTTGTAAACGGAACAGCGAGTAAACGCGATACCAAATGAAGCCTAAGTTGGAGATCAATAACTGCATAAAATAATTCTAAATGATAAAAGTTAACATTCGTATTATTTTCATATTTGCGCCTTTATCACCCTCGAGCTACAAAATTGTCTTCAATTTTTGGAATAATAATATCATGTTTATACAAAACAGAGTTACTTCATTTAGCAGAGAATCTCATCAATTGTCTCTCATTGTTTGTATTCGTTGCTTAGAAACTTTGACTAGAGTCATAGTATTTACAAGATCTTGATTGTACCTTTGCAATGTCTGCGATAGTTCATTGATGATCCCTAAAATGTGTGCGAATAGACCAAAAAACAGTCCGGAAACTGGAGTAATGGAAAATTTATTATCCAAAAAACTATCTATTACAAAGGTATAACCTCCCTTATATAGAATGGAGGAGAGAGATAGAGTACAAATACCCAATGTGGGACTAAATACAGAAATACAGCATATACAAAGCTAACCGCCTAACCGCGCGGTTAGGCAGAACACTAACCGCTCGGTCACCAAACCGCCATGCCAACCCGCTATCGCTGCTCAGATATCAGACCGCCGGAGACAACCCGCCTAACCGCGCGGTTACCTAACCGCCCGGTCTGTAGCCGCCTGTCCGCCCAGGCCTATACAGCAACACTCCCCCTCAAGCTGGAGCATATATGTTGATCATGTCCAGCTTGCTGCAAATGTGGAAAAAGGAAGCAGATACAGGCTTTGTGAAGATATCTGCTAACTCTTTCTCTGACGTAACAAACGGAGTGCAAATCTGGTTCTTCAACACTTCTTCCCGAACGAAGTGACAGTCAACCTCTATGTGTTTTGTCCGCTCATGAAAGACCGGGTTCTTGGAAATGTAGATGGCATTCCCTAGGAGACTGCATAAACTGGCTGACCTTTCCTACTGCATAAGAGATGTCTGGTCTGGTGACCGTGAGGTAAATGAGTTTGCCAACAAGACGCTGATACCTCGTAGTGTCCGATAGAGGAGGTGATTGGTCAATCCATGTTTTGTCTTCTCCAGGAGCCATGGGACACCGAGCAGGTTTAGCGCCCGTCAATCCTGCCTCTTTCAATAAGTCAAGAGCATACTTGCGTTGGGAGATAACCAAGGAGCACGGTTTCTGAGAGATTTCAATTCCCAAGAAGTATTTTGGAGAGCCCATATCCTTCGTGACAAGGTGTTGGCGGAGATGGTCATTCGTCAAGGCTACACCAGCTTGGTCGTCGCCAGTAAGAAGTATGTCATCCACATAAACGGCTAGCACAACCAGACCCGAGGATGTCTTGCGAATGAACAAGGAGTGATCCGCCGAACTCCTTGTGAAACCGATTGCCCCAACTATGCCACTGAACTTGTCGAACCATGCCCGAGGACTCTGCTTTAGACCATAGATGGTCTTTTTCAACCGGCATACTCGAGTCTCCCCCTGAGCAACATACCCAGGAGGTTGCTCCATGTAGACATCCTCATGAAGATCACCATAGAGGAAAGCATTCTTGACATTCAACTGGGAAATAGGCCAATCTTTGTTGACCGCCACTGATAGAAGAACCCGAATAGTGCTGAGACGAGCAACCGGAGAGAATGTGTCGAAGTAATCAACACCGTAAGTCTGGGTAAATCCCTTGGCCACAAGACGGGCCTTGTACCGGTCCACACTGCCATCCGGACGGAACTTGACGACAAAGACCCAGCGACATCCAACCACATCCGTGCCAAAAGGAGGAGGCACAAGAGTCCAAGTGCCCCGCTCAGAGAGAGTAGCAATTTCTTCATCCATGGCCGTCTTCCAGTGAGGAACATCAAGGGCTTCCTGGTAATTGCGAGGAGTGGAAGTCGCCGAGATGGCTAGGGCGAAGGCCCTGCGAGAAGGTGTTAGCCGATCATAAGAAACAACAGCTGCTAGCGAGTGCTGGGTGCACGTCCGAACCCCTTTGCGAAGAGCAATGGGCAGTTCCAGGTCATCTAGTTCCTCAGTCGCCGGTGCATCTGTAGCGGAGAAGGCTGGCCCGGGAGAAGGGAGAGACGGCCGAGGAGAGGAGGAAGATGGCAGGGGATCAACAGACGGAGTGTGCGGTAGAGTTGGTGATGGAGGAATCTCAAGAGGAGTGGATGGGACGGAGGGAATGGTGGGAGAGGGCAAGTCAGCCGGAGGAAGAGTAAGGTCAGAGGAGAAGTATGAGGCATTTTCAAAGAACGTCACATCCACCGAAACGAACTGTTTGCGATGAACAGGGTCAAAGCAACAGTAACCTTTTTGAGTAGTAGAATAACCAAAAAAGATACACTTGGTGGAACGGGGGGATAACTTGTCGCGAGTTGCGGAAGGGTTGTGAACGAAGGCGGTGCAGCCAAAAATGCGTAGAGGTAAGGGAAAGGCATTCTTGGCCGGATAGAGAATGGAAAAAGGTGTTTTGTCTTTAAGAACAGTCGAGGGAAGACGATTGATGAGGAAGCAGGAGATGAGAACCGCATAGCCCCAGTAGCTACGAGGAACCTGCATCTGTGTCATGAGAGTGCGAGCGACATCGAGGAGGTGACGGTTTTTACGTTCCGCCACCCCATTTTGTTGGGAGGTATATACGCAGCTAGTTTGATGAATGATGCCGTGTTGCATACAGAAAGAAGAAAATTCATTACTCAGGTATTCTTTAGCATTATCTGAACGAAAAACTTTCAAAGAAGTACCAAACTGAGTTTTAATCATAAAATAGAAGGATTGCCATACAGAAAATAGTTCAGAGCGTTCTTTTAAAAGATACACCCATGTACATCGAGAGAAATCATCAATAAAGGTTACAAAATAGGAACTACCCCGCCCTATGGTAAAGGTGGGGGCAGGACCCCATACATCAGAGTGAACAAGGGTGAACGGCTTAGAAGAGCCACGACCTTGCTTAGGAGGAAAGGGGGAGCGGTGATGCTTGCCTAGCTGACAGGACTCACAGTTGATAGGAGAAGCATGCTGAGGTAGGTGGGGTAACAGTTGGTGGATGAGACGTGATGGAGGATGCCCAAGACGAAGGTGCCATTGAATAAGATCTGTAGAAGCGGATGAGAATGCTGAAAGAGCGGATACATCATCAAGGAAGTAAAGGTCGCCTCTCTCAGTCCCAGTAGCAATCGTCCGCTTGGAGTCCGGGTCCTGAAAAGAACAAGAAACAGGAGTAAACGTTACTGAGCACTGAAGTTGCTTGCAAAGGGAAGTAACCGACAATAAATTGCACGGGAACTTGGGCACATAGAGAGTATCCGTTAGGCGAAGGGACAGAGTAACTTGAACCATGCCAGTCCCATGCACCGGAGAGGGAGAGCCATCCGCAACGAGAACCGGGGGCAATCGATCATGTGTTTCGAGGAGAGAAAAACACTGAGGATTGTCCGTCATATGATTAGTGGCGCCAGAGTCGATTAGCCATTTACCTTGAGTCACCACATGGGCGCTACCTGAAGTCGTGGCCACTGAAGCAAATGACTTGGGTGAGTGGGGAGCATCACCAGAGGGACGAAGGTGCGGATGCATTGTCCAGCATCGGTCAATCAAGTGGCATGTTCGGCCACAGTGAGAACAGAGATAGCGAGAAGGGCCGCGCCCGCCGGACTGGTGACCACGTCCACCCGAGCCACCACGATGTGCTTGGTGAGCATAGGCATCCGGAGCAGGAGGAGCGGCAAGCAAAGGTCGATTGAGCAGAGAGGTAACAGCGGCAATGCGGGCAGCTGTAGCATCCAGGGTGGGAGATTCAGCTTCTCCAAGAATTTGCTGCCGGATCATATCATATGAATCCGGGAGCCTCAGAAGGTAACAAACAACCAGGAGTTCCTGGAAGTGCTTCAGTTGGGTGGCCACGTCCGCAGAGAGGGGACGATTTTGAAGAATCTCCGCTCCAAGGGCTTGGACCTGTTGGTAAGCCGCAGCAGGAGACATGGATTGGCGAGCAAAGAGATCCGCATACAAAGTATATATGCGAGATGTTTGACCCCCTTTGGAGTAGAGGGCGGCTAAGTGA
The DNA here is from genome assembly GCA_039513925.1 of Platanthera zijinensis. Taxonomy (NCBI): domain Eukaryota; kingdom Viridiplantae; phylum Streptophyta; class Magnoliopsida; order Asparagales; family Orchidaceae; genus Platanthera; species Platanthera zijinensis. The sequence goes on from CM077082.1 coordinate 198,878,665, forward strand.
AGCCAAGCTTGCTTGACCGTCTCATCGTGACGGATGACCGGAAGACATTCATCGGACAAGCTGTTTGCCAGCCACGTACGAACAAGAGCGTCATTCGCATCTCAGTCATTAAACTGGTCAGAGTCCGCAGGAGGAGGGTCATCGGTAAGATGATGACGCTTGCGCTGAGAGCGGAGAAGAAAGGTAAACGAGACACTCCAATCGGGATAATTGGGGCCGAGAAGCTTAGAAACTGTTCCAAGGTTCCCGGACGCAGCAGAAGGAGGAGGAGGGTGGGTAACGACAGTAGTCGAGGTGGAGACATCAGAAACAGTCATTCTGGAAGAGAGGTCGCGCGGTTAAGAAAGTAAACCGGGCGAGTAGCACAAGGAGGAGACCGCAGCGGTCACAAGGGGAACACCAGTGGCTAGAGAAGCCACGACCAAGCTGCGGAGAGCAAAGGAGAAATCCGTTGGGTTAAGGATGAGGAAACCGGGCGAACAGAAGGAGAAGATCGCAGAGAAGCAGAGGGGAGGTCGCGCGAGCTGAAAGATAAGATCGCGGCGAGAAGAGGAGGCCGCGCGGACAGAAGGCAACGAAATCAAGGGGACTAGATCGCTGCCTCTGATACCATGTGCGAATAGACCAAAAAACAGTCCGGAAACTGGAGTAATGGAAAATTTATTATCCAAAAAACTATCTATTAAAAAGGTATAGCCTCCCTTATATAGAATGGAGGAGAGAGATAGAGTACAAATACCCAATGTGGGACTAAATACAGAAATACAGCATATACAAAGCTAACCGCCTAACCGCGCGGTTAGGCAGAACACTAACCGCTCGGTCACCAAACCGCCATGCCAACCCGCTATTGCTGCTCAGATATCAGACCGCCGGAGACAACCCGCCTAACCGCGCGGTTACCTAACCGCCCGGTCTGTAGCCGCCTGTCCGCCCAGGCCTATACAGCAACAAAATGATTTTCATTAAGTGAGTCAAGAACACAAATTCAAAACATTGCATAGCATTCAACAAATCATTTACTTCAGCTTTATGTTCCACAAGGTTTCCATCCTCTTCAATGATTTCAAGCACATCAATGACCAAAGAGAACAAGCAAATTAAACTCAATAGAGTTTTATAGTGAGAGTTACACCTTGTATCCCATGCCCATTTAAATATTCCTTTTTTATTCAAACATCTTCCTGTTACAGCTTCGCCAACTGTAAATTTCTTCAAGAACCTTTTCAAACTGCTTCTCTCGGAGAATATCTCTACTGCTTGCATGATGCTCTAACAACATTTGTTATAATTATACTTAAACTAAAAAAATAGCAAACTTTGATGTGTTGGATTTGTTAGACTCATCATGACCATGAAAAATCATTCCTTGTCTTAAAAGAAACCTAATACAATCCACTGATGCTTCTAAGTGTGTCTGATAATCCATCCGAGCTTGTTCAAATGGATACCAAATATGTTGGAACATCGCATACATAAAGTACTCATAGCATGAAAAAACAAACCTACCAAACTTTCTTATAGTATCTCAAAAATCAGAAATATGGAGACTTATGCATGCTCAGTATTTAATAAAACTGGATTTATTAGTATCATATTCAATCTCTGCAAGTTATTATAAAAACTGGACAATTAGGAAAGAGGGGGCAGCGAGGTCACAGACACTTTCAGGGTCAGACAAAACTTGAGCTTGCAAGTGGATAATAGATTGATTAAATATGAACCCATTAATAGAAGGATGGGAAAAGCTTATAAAGGAGTGGCAGAGTAGTAAACGACGTGCGGGCCGAATGTTATAATCACATAGAGATGGAAGGACGGCACGTTGACACGGGCTGCTGGTAGTCGACGAACAGCAAGGAGACAAGGATGCACGGGCTGCTGGTATTCAGCGAGACAGGAGACCGATAATTTACTGGGGCTTTTAACAACTTTAACTTTAACGTGTTTTTTTATTCCATTCAGAAGTATTTACCATGGTTTACAGTCGTGGTAAATAGTATTTGCCACGATTGTAAATCATGGCAAATACTACTTAAAAAAAATCTATTTCTGTGTGGGCGGCCGCCCACACTCGCCTTATGGTAGGTCCGCCCCTGATAATAACCAAAATGCAAAAATAGCTTGAAAATCACTCGATATTTTACTAGAATTGTGTGAGAACCCGCCCACCCATATCGCATCTCAAAACCCAGGTGTTGAGATGAAGGGTGGCGGGGTACATAAACACCGAAGACCAAGTGCTGCAAGCGATGTGGGATTAATCCCAACCACAGGACCACGGGGATATTCCGCCACAGGGGGCCCACCGGGGTCAACACCCAGACCAGGAACGCGATGGGGAAAGTCACGGGGTCGGTCCCCCACACACGTGTCCTGCTGGCAAATTACTCCAACACACCCCCGCAGCAGGACAACCTCCCTCTAATACCATGTGAAAACCCGCCCACCCATATCACATCTCAAAACTCAGGTATTGAGATGAAGGGTGGCGGGGTACATAAACACCGAGGACCAAGCGCTGCGAGCGATGTGGGACTAATCCCAACCACAGGACCGCGGGGATATTCCGCCACTGGGGGCCCACTGGGGTCAACACCCAGACCAGGAACGCGATGGGGAAAGCCACGGGGTCGGTCCCACACACACGTGTCCTGCTGGTAAATTACTCCAACACACCCCCGCAGCAGGACAACCATCCTCTGATACCATGTGGGAACCCGCCAACCCAACAGTTCATCTCAAAACCCAGGTATTGAGATGAAGGGTGGCGGGGTACATAAACACCGAGGACCAAGCGCTGCGAGCGATGTGGGACTAATCCCAACCACAGGACCGCGGGGATATTCCGCCACAGGGGGCCCACCGGGGTCAACACCCAGACCAGGAACGCGATGGGGAAAGCCACGGGGTCGGTCCCACACACACGTGTTCTGCTGGCAAATTACTCCAAATTGGATTTGAATCAAAATTATTCGAGCCAATTTTGAGTCATTCAAACTAACTCGAAACAAATTTTGAGCCTAGATGGGCTTGCACAAAAAAAGAATCTAGTCAACTAGGTTTCAATTTTAATTCTAATCCAGAAGATTTCAAGCCAACTAGAGAAAAACAATATGCAATGTCAGGTCTCATTACAGCCAGGTACTGCGAATGATAGAAAAAAATAGTGTAATTTGTATATCATTTTGTTAATAGATATCATAAATTTCAATCCTTTAAGATCATCTGACTCCAAAGATCTAGTTGGGCAGTCTGGGCTTCTTAATAAAGTAAAGATAACATATTCACATTTTATATTTAAGATATCCAAGAAGGAGGCTAAAAAGAGAAATAATAATATAACATTCTTTTAATCAAATTAAGGATTTAGTTAAAAGAACAAAAATCTATCATTTATACATATAAGTAACTGATATCAACAATATTGCTCATTTGAAGTTAACCCTTCCAAAACACAAAAACACATGGAACTGTATTAGCATCTCATAGTACATTATACTCAAACTCTTTCATATAGTTTAATAGGTGTTATATGTCTATATGAAATCCCCCATGCCTTAAGAAAGTACAGTTCGATCTAGTTGCTTTCAATACAACAGTTATGAAACAACTAGTTGATGACTTTTATGTTGATCCTAGTGTCTCGTGAAAAGTTATGTCTTCACATTTAAGGATAAGTGGAAAGAACGTAGTTGGAGTATCAAAAGGTCGTGTGCCCCCAAATAAAAAATCTTGGTGGTGGAAAGAGGAAGTGCAAGACAAAGTGAGGGCGAAGACGGACGACTATAAATCACTTTACGCTTATAGGAATGATGAAAACTTAGTTAGATATAAAGCCGTTAAAAAGAAGCTAAACATGCAGTAAATGAAGCAAGAAGTCAAACTTATAAAGATTTTAAAAGCGACTAGATAACAAAGATGGAGAGTGTGACATATATAAAAATGCTCCAGCTAGACAAAAAAATAAGAGATTTAAGTCAAGCGAAATGCATAAAAGATGAAACAGATACCGTTTTGACGGATGATGCGGATATTAAAGAACGATAGAAAAGATATTTTTATCAACTTTATAATGAAACAAAAGACAATGAATTGAACTTGCAAAAATTAAGTAAATTAGAGAAGTAAAGGAACATAACATTTTATTGTAAAATTCAAGTATCAGAGGTAAATGATGCTCTAAAGAAGATGAAAAATGGAAAGGCGGTTGTCAGACGACATACTCATTGAAGTATGGAAATGTCTTGCCAATGAAGAAATTTTGTGTCTTATATATTTTTTCAATAAGATGCTGAAGTCAAAGAGAATGTCAGGTCAATGGAGAGAAAGTATTTTGGTACCTTTGTATAAGAACAAATGAGTTATACAAAATTATGTTAATTACAGAGGAATTAAATTGATGATTCATACCATGAAACTATGAGAACAAATAATAAAAAGAAGTGTAAGGCATGAGACTAACATCTCGGAGAATGAATTTGGATTCATGCCAGGGTGGTCGACCATGGAAGTTATACATCTTTTGAAGAGACTCATTGACAACGACCGAGAAAAAAAACAAGATTTGCATATGATGTTTATCGATCCTGAGAAGGCTTATGATAGAGTTCTAAGAGAGAACTTATGGATAGTCTTAAAAAAAGGTATAAATGTATCATATATTGACACAATCAAATATATATATACAAATTCAGTGACAAAGGTGAGGACATCTGGAGAATTAACACATGAATTCTCTATCACTGTCAGCTTACATCAAGATTCAATTTTAAGCCCTTATCTCTTAGATGAGCTCACCAGACATATTCAATAAGTAATACCTTAGTGTTTACTGTTTGTGGATGATATCATTTTGGTCGATGAGACGCACGAGAGTGTAAACGCAAAACTTGAATCTTGGTGAGACACTTTAGAAAAAGGTTTTAGGTTGAGCAGGACAAATACGGAGTATATAGAGCTTAAATTTAACAGTGCAAAAAGGACAGATGACTTCGTTATTAAGTTAGGTGATCGGGATATTTCTCGTAGTGAGTGTTTTAAATATCTTGGATCGATAGTTCAAAACAATTGAGGTATTGATAAAGATGTGACACATAATCCAAGTAGGTTGGTTGAAGTGGAGAGGCGCGTCAGGGATCTTATGTGATCGTAAAGTACCATTAAAACTTAAGAGCAAGTTTTACCGTACTACAATTAGACCAGCGATGCTCTATGATTCTGAATGTTGGGCAATGAATCTTGTACATGAGCAAAAAATGGGAGTTGCGGAGATGATAATACTTAGTGTTGAAACCGAGATTCGGTTCCACCTAGAGTTCGGACCTAGGGGTACAGCTCACACCTACTCTCAAGCTGTCCCTTAGTGAGAGACCTGAATTTGAAAAATGACCCTTAGCTCTAGCGTGAAGGTCTCACCTCACACCCGGAAAACCTTTGAGATCTCCCCCTCCCTAGCCAATGCTGAGCTAGGTGCCTTGGAGGATGAAGGAAGAAGATGAAGATTGGTGAAAACGGATCCATCTCTGAGGCTCCCCAAGAGTCTATTTATAGATTTTTTGGGGATGCCCTGTCTATAGCGCAATCTCGCTGCTCAAAAATTACTGAAATACCCCGGGTTGGTCTGCCAACAGCCAAACTTCGCTATTTTGAACAGCTATTCGCAGCCCACCAGGGGCAAAATAGCAGACCCTCAAGCCGGGAGAGATCATCGAGCCGGGCAAGACCCTCAAGCCGGACGAGCTGCTCAAGCCGGGCGAGAACTAGGTCGGGCGAGACCTCCAGCCAGGCGAGAACTAGGTCGGGCAATACCCTCATGTCAGGCGAGACCCTGTCTGGGCGAAAGCACCATGGTGTCGTCAGGCGACAGTGACGTCGTCGGGCAACACCATAAAAAGGTTGGGGCGGGTGTTGGCTTGCCACTACACCCGCCCCTCCTGATTAACAAGGGTCAGGGAAGGGTGTCGGCCTCCTACCGCACCCGCCCCCTGATTTACTAGGGTCGGGGCGGGTGTTGGCCTCCCGCCGCATACGCCCCGTGAAAAAGGGCGGGGCGAGTGTCGGCCTCCCGCCGCACCCGCCCCCTGAAAAAGGGTCGGGGCGGGTGTCGGCCTCCCGCCGCACCCGCCCCCTGAAATTGGGTCGAGGCAGGTGTCGGCCTCCCGCCGCACCTGCCCCCCTGAAATAAGGTCGGAGCGGGTGTCAGCCTCCCGCCGCACCCGCCCCCTAAGATAGGGTCGGGGCGGGTGCCGGCCTCTCGCCGCACCCGCCGCCCTGAAATAGGGTCGGGGCGGGTGTCGGCCTCCCGCCGCACCCGACCCCTAAGATAGGGTCGGGGCGGGTGCCGGCCTCCCGCCGCACCCGCCCCCCTGAAATAGGGTCGTGGCGGGTACCGGCCTCCCGCCGCACCCGCCCCCCTGAAATAGAGTCGTGGCGGGTGCCGGCATCCCGCCGTCCCCGCCACCTAAGATAGGGCTGGGGCGGGTGTCGGCCTCCCGCCGCACCCGCCCCCTTGAAGTAGGGTCGGGGCGGGTGTCGGCCTCCCGCCGCACCCGCCCCCCCTGAAATAGGGTCGGGGCGGGTGTCGGCCTCCCACCGCACCCGCCCCCCTGAAATAGGGCTGGGGCGGGTGCCGGCCTCCCGCCGCACCCTCCCCCTAAGATAGGGTCGGGGCGGGTACCGACCTCCCGCTGCACCCGCCCCCCTGAAATAGGGTCGAGGCGGGTGCCGGCCTCCCGCCGCACCCGCCCCCTAAGATAGGGTCGGGGCGAATGTCGGCCTCCCGCCGCACCCGCCCCCCCTGAAGTAGGGTTGGGGCGGGTGCCGACCTCCCGCCGCACCCGCCCCCTTTGCCCCCTTAGCCTTTGGATTCACTTGTCCCGGACCATTCTCTGGATTACACCTTGCGCTTGCTTGGGGACCTCCACTCCGCGAATACGGGGTTGTACACAATCCTCGCTCTTTTCGAGCAAGTTCCACGCTCGAAAAGAAATGTCCAACCCAACGTATTCGCTGAGCGTAGTACTCTTGGAGCCGAAAATACTTGGCCTCTTCGATGGGTCAACCTGCCATGCAAGCTAACGGGAGCCTGGGTGGCGAGATCCCCTCCGGGTAGAATTCACTTAACCTCGCTGAGGGGTCAACCTGTCGTACCAGCTAATGGGAGCCTGGATGGAGAGATCCCCTCGGGGTAGAATTCACATAACCTCCCCGAGGGGTCAACTTGCCATGTCAGCTAATGGGAGCATGGGTGGCGAGATCCCCTCGGGGTAGGATTTGTCTCGGGACTCTGCCCCCGAGGCACATTCGACCCATCCAGCTAGTGGGGGCCTGGACGAGGAGATCCTCTCGGGGTTGGAACTCATCGTCGAGGCACATTCGACTCATCCAGCTAGTGGGAGCCTGGATGAGGAGATCCTCTCGGGGTTGGAACCTTCTCTCCACCGAGGCACATTCGACTCATCCAGCTAGTGAGAGCCTGGGTGAGGAGATACTCTCGGGGGTCGGTTCCTTCTCTCCACCGAGGCACATTCAACTCATCCAGCTAGTGGGAGTCTGGGTGAGGAGATCCTCTCAGGGGTCGGTTACTTCTCTCCACCGAGGCACATTCGACTCATCCAGCTAGTGAGAGCCTGGGTGATGAGATCCTCTCGGGGTTGGAACCTTCTCTCCACCGAGGCACATTTGACTCATCCAGCTAGTGAGAGTCTGGGTGAGGAGATCCTCTTGGGGTTGGAACCTTCTCTCCGCCGAGGCACATTCGACCCATCCAGCTAGTGGGGGCCTGGGCGAGGAGATCCTCTTGGGGGTCGGTTCCTTCTCTCCACCGAGGCACATTCAACCCATCCAGCTAGTGAGAACCTGGGTGAGGAGATCCTCTCGGGGGTCGGTTCCTTCTCGGTACCGAGGAACATTCGACCCATCCAGCTAATGAGAGTCTATGTGAGGAGATCCTCTCGGGATTGGAACCTTCTCTCCACCGAGGCACATTCGACTCATCCAGCTAGTGAGAGCTTGGGTGAGGAGATCCTCTTGGGGGTCGGTTCCTTCTCTCCACCGAGGCACATTCGACCCATCCAGCTAGTGGGAGCCTGGGTGAGGAAATCTTTTCGGGGGTTGGTTCCTTCTCTCCACCGAGTCACATTCGACTCATCCAGCTAGTGGGAGCCTGGATGAGGAGATCCTCTCGGGACGAGGACTTACTATCGGGGCACATTCGACCCATCCAGCTAGTGGGAGCCTGGATAAGGAGATCCTCTCGGGGTGAAATTAGGCACGTCATTCGAACCATACTAAATTCAACATCCTCAAACGAGAAATTTTTAGGATGCATGACCTCCTGACTCAGCTGGTCAGGGGTAGAGCTCATTACAAAAACATAAAAGGGAAAAGACTTCACCAAAGCAAGGTTTCTTCAGGTTGCTTGGTTATGATGGCCGTCATTCGCCTCCTCCTCTGATACCTCTATCTTGCTCAAGCTCTCCATGATCTTCTCCATCTCCCCTGCCCGGGCTAGCCAGGAGATGGTGTTGACGGCCGTGACGTAGCACTGTCTTGTCATCCTGGGGTCTCCCCTGATCCTGACTTGGATCCCTCTAGTGTTAAACTTGAGGCACTGGTAAAATGACGATGACACACAACGGAAGGCGTTGATGAGGGGTCTTCCGAAGATGGCATTGTAACTGCTCGGAGCATCAACAATGACGATCCGGCAGTTCCTTGAGGTCCCCCCAACTTCACCTGGACTCCGAATCCACCTTCTACCTCCTTCCTTTCCCCTGAAAATCCGAACAGGGGTCCGTCCGAGGCCAACACCCTCCTTGGTTCCACCTTCATCTCGTCAAACGCCTTCTTGAAAACGACGTTAACGGAGCTCTCATTGTTAACCAAGATCCGGGAGACGGTGTAGCCTTCGATGACTGTCTGGATGACCAGCGCATCGCAGAACGAATCCTCATGATCCGGCATGTCCTTTATTGAGAAGGTGATCTTCTCCTCTGGGGGTGGGGTCTGGGATGTCGAAGCGATGCTCCGACGGTATACGACATGGAGGCTTGCCTTTCGAGTGGCCTCGATCCCCACTCCACCGTGGATCACTCATATACCTCCTCGGGGTCCTAAATCGGCCCGGTCCTCACATACGTCATCTCCCCTACTCTGGGTAGAACTACTTCAATCCGTACCGGTGGCTGCTGCTGGAATGGGCCTCTCGCCTCTCTCACTTCCAGGAATTTGGGGCAGGTAGATGTGGCGTGACCCTCTACCTGGTGGAAGTCACAGTATGGCAACACTCTTCCTCCCCTTCTTCGACGGGCTGGGTGATCTCTCCTGTTACCTTTTCCCCCTCGTTGAAGGGTGACCCCCTACTTGGTGGTCTTGCATGCTCCACTCGCGCGACCTGCTCGCCTGGGAGGCTAGAACTCGCCGGGCTGGAGAATAACTCCCGACCGGTAAGGTATCGCTCGACCCCCTCTCCCATCCTTTCCTTCTCGGGCCATCTTCCTGATGCATTTTCTTCTACCCCTCCTGGGGTCATCTCGCCTAGACCCCTGGGAGCTAGTTCCTGGGGGGTGGGAGTTGAGCAATCACCCCGAGGAGCAATACTTCGCAGCATCTCCATGATGTCTTGATGGATGTCATGAACTCTTCCCTCCCTACAAAGGGTACTAGGTTGGGGAGCTCGTTGGGGTCATCACCACCTCCATGATCTCCCGCCATGGAACTTACTCAGGAACTTCTGTATGAGCCGCGGTCCACGCTCACCGCACCAAAATGTTGAAACCGAGATTTGGTTCCACCTAGAGTTCGGACCTAGGGGCAGCTCACACCTACTTCTCCCAAGTCGTCCCTTGGTGAGAGACCTGAATTTGGAAAATGACCATTGGCTCTAGCGTGGAAATCCCACCTCACACCCGGAAGACCTTTGAGATCTCCCCCTCCCTAGCCAAATCTGAGCTAGGTGTCTTGGAGGATGAAGGAAGAAGATGAAGATTGGTGAAAACGGATCCCTCTCCAAGGCTCCCCAAGGGTTTATTTATAGATTTTTTGGGGGATGGTCTGCTAATAGCACAATCTCGCTGCTCTAAAATTACTGAAATATCCTGGGCTGGTTTGCCAACAGCCAAATTTCGCTATTTTGAACAGCTATTCGCAGCCCACCAGGGGCAAAATAGTAGACCCTCAAGCCGGGCGAGATCCTCGAGCCGGGAAAGACCCTCAAGCCGGGCGAGCTGCTCAAGCAGAGAAAGAACTAGATCGGGTGAGACCTCCAGCCGGGCGAGATATCCAGCCGGGCGAGAACTAGGCCGGGCGAGACCCTCAAGCCGGGCAAGACCCTGGATGGGCAAAAGCTCCATGGTGTCGTCAGGCGACAGTGGCGTCGTCGGGGAACACCCTAAAAAGGTCGGGGCGGGTGTTGGCTTGCCACCACACCCGCCCTCCTGATTAACAAGGGTCGGGGGCGGGTGTCGGCCTCCTACAGCACCCGCCCCCTGATTTACTGGGGCTGGGGCGGGTGCCAGCCTCCTGCCGCACCCGCCCCCTGAAAAAGGGTCGGGGCGGGTGTTGGCCTCCTGCTGCACCCGCCCCCTGAAATAGGGTCGGGGCAGGTGCAGGACTCCCGCCGCACCCTCCCCCTTGAAATAGGGTTGGGGCGTGTGCCGGCCTCCCGCCGCACCCGCCCCCTAAGATAGGGTCGGGGCGGGTGTCGACCTCCCGCCGCACCCGCCACCTTGAAATAGGGTCGGGGCGAGTGTCGGCCTCCCGCCGCACCCGCCCCCTAAGATAGGGCCGAGGCGGGTGTTGGCCTCCCAACGCACCCCCCCCCCCCCCAAAGTAGGGTCGGGGCTGGTGCCGGCCTCCCGCCGCACCCGCCCCCTTTGCCCCCTTAGTTTTGGGGCTCACTTGTCCCGGACCATTCTCTAGATTACACCTTTCGCTTGCTTGGGGACCCCACTCCGCGAATACGGGGTTGTACACTTAGGTGGATGTGTTAACACATGAGACTAGATAAAATTAGGAATGAATGTATCAGGGATAAGACCGGAGGAGCACCAATTGCAGAGAAGATACGAGAAGCTCGACTAAGATGGTTTGGACACGTACAAAGGAGACCATTAGAGGCACCTATTAGGCGTTGTGAGAGTCTAGTCACTAGGCATGTTAAATGAGGGAGGGGTAGACCAATAAAGATTTGGAATGAAACTATAAAGAAAGACATGATGTACTTAGGCATTAGTGAGATTATGTCAAAAGATGGGGCACAATGGCGACAAAGGATCCATAGAGACGACCCCACTATAGTGGGATAAAAGCTTGAGTGTTGTTGTTGGTCACTTCATTACAAACACAGTTGACTCTCTAGCCACTTTTTTAAAACTCTTCATAATGTGCGCCCTTAAATTTTGAAGTAAACTATAGCAAGCATTCGTGTTATCAATTTTCACCTTTATTTACTTACTGTACTTCTTGTATTTTAGTCTCATATTAATTATAGTGTATGGGTGACTGGCCCTTTTAATATATATGCTTTTTCATGAGATGAATAATATACTCAATCTCTAAATTCCAAAGTTATGTGCATAGCATCCGAGAATCTATGGTCATTAACCTAGACAAAACACCAATGCCACCTTTGCCCACCGCTCCCTCAGTTGTTGAGGTCTACCCTTCCTCCATTTCCTGCATCGAAGACTCAAGGCTACTCCCTCCTACGTCGAGAACGGGGTTCATCATTGAGACAAACCTCGCTACTCCCTCTTTGCATTGAGGACTTCCTATGGAACTAGGGCTTCCATCATCACTTGGGTGGAGGTTTTGCTCAATATCTAGGCTTGACGTCTCGAGTTTGAAGCATAATTGCATCTCTCGCTTCAGTCATTTGCTACTTATGATGCCTCAAGCAATGTTTTTTTGCTTTCATAATGAACGACCCCTGATCAACTTTATCAAAACCCGAATGACTCTGCTCACGTCCCGGTTGGATTCTCTATTTGTATCAAGACTCCGACCTGACCATTCGCCCCCTACACACCTACCCCCAACAATAGAAATTTTTTAAATCGAGACCTCTGCAATGTCCTTATCAAAGCCTCGATCTACATATCGGGCGGGCGGGCTCCTAGTAGTCTTTGAAACCATACAACCTACTTTCTCTAGCCTGACCAAGACCATGATTGGACAATTCGCGTCCATGACTTCTCTCTCATTGTTATGAGAACTTTCTTGGATACTTCTATTGGAAATTCTAACAACTTCCTCTAGCAAAACTCTGGTACCATTGTCTCCTTCTCCACTCGATCCTCGTGAGGATCATCATATTTCCACTCTCACCCTTATTGGCCGAGACGACTACCCTCAGTAGGCGAACTTCTTTCGCCTTGCTTCTCAAATGTGCGGGCACCTCTATTACCTGACTCCTGCTATCACTGCAAAATCTTCTGAGAAGTGGCACTGTGATTGATGAGCCATGGATGTTGAAATCTACCGAGAAACTGCCCTATGGCCTCCATTATGGAACATTTTTGCAGAAAAAATTTGGATAGTCTTCACTCTTTCTAGTGTAGCAGGAAATTTAATCGATCCGGTCAAATCAATTGGAAGGACAATCCTATATTTTATTTCTGAACCGCAAACAGAGCACATTAACAACCTCTAAACAAAATGTATCAATATACCAAAACTGTCGAACACCATATGAAAGCACTTCTAGCAAGTACCCAACCAGTTGGAAACAGCAGGACAAAAAAACTCATCAGAGAGGCAGGGCGAGAAAGAGAGAGAGAGGGAGAGAGAACCTGGTCTTTCTCATCCTCAGGCAACACCGAGATTGAGGAAGCGACAGAAGCCCCGGCAGACCGAACGCTGGCGGCGACGTTGCCTGCGTTCGCCGACACCGTCTTCAGACACGAGGAGATGATCCTCAGGGAACTCGGAAGAAGCCCGTTCCGTCCCTTCCCCCGCCTCATCCTCCCGGAAAAAACCGCCGACCAGTCCCCTTCGTCTTCTCCGCCTCCAATTTCTCCGGCCGGCCCCTCCGCCGCCACCAACGCCGATCAACTGCCTCCCATCCGCAGAGAACGCCGACAGCGAAGATCGTTAAAACCATCCGAGTTCTGATCCCGATCGGCGCCGCTACGCACCCATGCAGGCTTCTCGCCTTCAGCGCCGAGGGTTTGACTTAGCGGCCATATCTCAGTCCATCGTCCCTAACACGGAAGACCAAACCGAACCGATCCATCATATTCTTCCTGCCCTCTCCCCCATTTTCTTTACTCTTTTGAAACCTGATGCTTTCGTGCTGCGTTGTTGTTCTCTTCCCCAAGAAATATAAATTTAACGGAGAAATGTCATTTCCAGTGCTCCGCCGGATCAACGTTGAATCTAAACTAGAGGCAGAAGTGCACTCCATCTTCCCGGGACAAGGCATGGTTAAGTTGCACCCTCGGGACCACATCATCCTAAGAAGCAAAACGGTGGGATGATTTTTTTTTTTTTTTTTGCATTCTTCAACCCAACAATTATTTTAATTTTGCAAGCATCTTCTTCCGTATGCCAACGGTTTTAAGCATGGGGTGATTCAGAATATGCGATTTATGTCTGACAGTTTTGTTGGATGCTCCATATCTGCTGCGAAACTATTTCATCCGTTCTTTTTCAAGCAAATTTTCATTTAATTTGATAGTGTTGAGGAGATTGGGTGAAATTTTTTCTTCATTTTGGCTGTTATTGTTGAGAATAAAGCAGAAAAATCACAAGTGTTGCTAGTCTCCCGATTCTCCTTGGGTCCAGAAAGTCGGATCATCTTAGCTCGGAGTTGGACCGTGCGCACAAACAGTCAATGAAAATCCAGCAACAACGACATTAGAGTTTTTTACCATAGAAAATCTGGAAAGGAAGAAAAACCACATTATCGAATCTGTGTCAGACCACCTCTCTGTTACAAGCTTTGAATACAAGAATAGCAGAAAATAAACTAAGTCCACGAAACTTAGATGAGTGCGTCCACGGAGCTTGGATAGAGCATCCATGAAGCTGGATCAGAGCGTTCTTGTGGAGAAAAATGCTAAGTCCTTGGAGCTTTGGAGTGTCTTAACACGAGCATCCGCTGAAGTGCTTCCCAGTGCCTTCTCACGAGCTCACAAATGCGTCAAAGTGAGCGTTGGGCGTTGAGCACGCTAGAGAGGGAACGGAGCAAGTTCTATATAGAGAAACAATCTAAGTCACATGTTCACGCCGGAAAAACTTAGAGTATTCTCTAGTCTCTGCAGTTGCATGTCCTCAAATGAAGGTCTGAGTGTCTTTTACAGTTTTCTGGAGGGACGTACTGGTAATTGCGTCGGACTGTATCCTGAGTCGATGAATGGCGTTGTTCCATTCCGGTCACATGAATCGCCAATTTTCATGAAAAGACGGGTGTGCCCCCCGGGTAGTCCGAGCAGCCCAGGCAAGGTAACCGGCGACGGTAGCGGCCGACAGTGGCAGTCGACGGCCAATGGCAGTGGAGGCAGCCGGTGGAGGCGGCGTCCGCCAGCGCGCTTATACGAGGGTCTGTGAATGCCCATGAATTTTCGATAATTATTTTAATCTTATTAGTGACGTAATATTAGCGTAAGTGCATTACGTTTGCGCGGAGTTTGCCGGTGCGTTGTAATTCGTGCGATTTATGTGTCCATTCGGTCAATTTGATCGTGTTTTGAATTTTGCCGGAATGAAGATTTTGGACTTTAGAAAATTAATCAAATTAATTTTGAGCTTATGCGTGAAGTTTTGTTGCGACCCGAGTTATATTGAGAGCCCGGAGAAATTTTAAGGATTTGATATTATTATTATTCTTATTCCTAGAAAAAAAGTCGAACCCGTAGATTAGGTTTTCGGTCTTCTTCTTCCGCCCACCGAACCAGAGTCGCGTGAGAGAGGGAGTTCGATGTTTTCGGGAGCTTCAGTCGGCCGCCGCGGGAGCGTTTGGGTGTGGAACCTTCGTCAAAGCATAGATTTGAAAAGCTCTCGTTAAGATCTACGCGGGTGCGGTGAGTATTTCAGATTTGATGGATTTTTGGGGTTGGAGTGTGTAATTCTGACCTTCCTTTTCATTCGAAACCTTTCAGAAATATGTTGTTGTGGGTTTCTATCAGTCAATCCTTGACATGTAGGGCTTTGGAGGCCGGAAATAGGAGATTTTGAGGCAAGTGGTAGTTTGCTCTCCTCTCCCCTTGCATGTTTCTTTTCTTCTCTTTGGAATGAAGTAATTTCTTCTTTGTTGTCCAAGCTTAGGTTAGTGATGAATATGAGTGTTAAGAAATTTTGTTGTCAAATCGAAGTAGTTGTTTCTGTTGAGTCGCTGAATTTGACTAAGTAGATTCGTCGAGTGATCACGGAAATGAAAAAGTTCAGTTGTCTACGTAAATCACATAGAGGGGGGTGAATAGGTGAGTTGTGCGTCTTTTTGCGGAATAAAAATTTAGCGACTAAGCACACAGATCAATCAAGCATTCACAGACGACAAAAGATTTATAGTGGTTCCCCAACCTTGGTTACGTCCACTTTCTCTCACCGATCTAGCAAACCACTAGACTCGGCTACTCCACTATCTCGGATTGAAAAACCAATCCTACGTCTCGGAACAACGTTCCTACAAACTCGATCCAAACGGATCTACACTCGGAAGGTAAAACTTCCTACAACTCGAAGAAAATTCTCTTACAAGAAATAAGTTGAGAGAAATAAAAATACAAACAATATTATTCAAATCTTGACAAGATCTGTCTGGATCTTCTTCTCCTTGTCGTTGCGGCTTTATCAGAAAAGTTGAAGAAGATGTCTCGGCAAAACTAGATCTGAAAAATTACTTTGACTTCACCAGATCGGAGAAAGATGATGAAGAACGAACAGAATATCTCAATCTGGAAATCAAACTTGATATGAATCTTGAAATCGAAACCCTAGCCCTGGCGCGAAGGAGATCGTCGTCGGTGGCGACGGCTTTCGTTGAGAGAGAGAGAGAGAGAGAAATAATATTCAGAAAACTTTAAAATAATCTGACGGCTTGATTGAATATGATTATTAGCATTAGGGTTGATCGGTCTTGACAAGACCTATTTATAAGATATCCCCTAACGGTCATAATTATTCTTAATGATGTACACGTGGACCAATCACATCAACGTATTTGAAAAAATAACGTCAAATCTGGACTTAGAGAAATTTCCGAAAGTTTGATTGACATACTCGAGTCATCATATACCTACTCGAGTACTTGAAGTCATTACTCGAGTAAGGGAGAAAGAGACTACTCGAGTATTTTACTTAGAAAAGTATCCAGAATTGAGGAGCAGATACTCAAGTAGATTAAAGATATACTCGAGTGCTAGGATGATTACACGAGTTAAAGAATTGGACTACTCGAGTATAAGACGGGTTACTCGAGTACAAGAATTCAACTACTCGAGTGAATGAAGATGTACTCGAGTAAGATACTTAGAGAAATTTCTGAGAAGGGAAAACGAGATACTCGAGTACTAAAAATGAACTACTCGAGTGAATGAGATCTACTCGAGTATATGGATAAACTACTCGAGTAAAGTACTTATAAAATTTTTCTCAGATAGAGAGAAAAGAATTACTCGAGTATAGACTCTGGACTACTCGAGTAGTATATAGACTACTCGAGTGGAGAGAATTTACACGAGTCTCTGATTTCTGGTACTCGAGACAAAGGACTTAACTACTCGAGTGTAAAAACTGACTACTCGAGTATTTAACTTAGAAAAATTCTGAGAGGAGAAACTGGTGACTCGAGTATAAGAATTCAACTACTCGAGTACCATTTCACTTACTCGAGTATAAATACATCTACTCAAGTAAATGACTTAGAGAATTTTTCTTCATTGAAATTCTTTTCTTCAATGAGGGTCACCAACACTTCTAGGTCCAATCAGTCCAAGTGCTTGTAATATGAAGTGTATCTCAATAGAGAGGCTACACATGGGTCAACATCATGGATCACACAATGATGGATTACATTATATGGTCATGTGTTTGATGACCCATTGTAGACTGACATTGGTCTACACTTGGCAATATCGTCCTGCAAACACATAACTAAAGCAAGGAATCAAATACAACTTAATTCATCTTAGTTCAAGGGTGACTTTGTACAAATTTGAGTAATTGTGGATGCAATACCCAACAATCTTCCCTTATTTGTTGAAGTCAGAACCATCTACACTAAGGTGAATTATACCAATATAGAAAAAGCAGATATCAAAATATTAAGCATAAAATAAAATGTCGTAAACTACCGAACAAATGAAAGATCAACAAAATTAGGATTATATAATCTGAAATGTTTTAGATCCTTTTCTACAACAAATCAGTTCTCATTCCAAAATAAAATGTCTTTCATTTGCTCTAAAGTGTTGAGAATGTTGTTGCTGTCTATCAAGTTTTTCTTGTTATCTTCTCTGATAATAGAAAGGCTTTGGGTAATATTTGGGAGGTCTGGGAGGAGCATTGGGATTGTTCCTCCCATATTCCCTATCATAGATTCTTCTCTTGGTCATGGACTTTTCATAAAGCTCTCATTCTGTTGAACTGTAGTGCTTATTCCTGTTTTCATTGAAGTCCATTACTAGCTTCAGAGTGTCAAGGATTAATGATTTTGAAGTGGGGCTCCAAATTTCAGCATACTCTTGGATCTTTCTTCTCTCTGCCTCTGGATCTGGAAAGGATTTTTTGGCAGAAGGTCCCTCTCCATACTTCCTTTTCATGGGAATCTGAATTTTAGGTAGATATTTAGGAATATCAGCTTCCCATACTTGGGAGTAGGAATCTGGAGGAGGGCCACCTTCCCCTTCAGGCCTAGGAGAGAAGGTGGGGATTTGAGAAGGTATCTGGGTTGGCTAATCCTCAGCAAGAGGATTCAGATTATGAGGGATTATGTTTGGGTCTGCTTGGAAATCTGGAAAAATTTGGTTATGAACTCATACAGCTATGTCATATGTGTGAAATTTGACTGACTGAATTTGAGCTAAAACATCTTTTTTGATTTCTTTCATTCTTTCATCCCAGAGAGTCCTGACAGAAGTGTCAAATTTTGCAATTTGTTCTTTCACAAGGTCCTCCCCCTTTCTGAATTCTACATATAGCTGATCTATAGTCTCAGTTTTGAAAGTGCCAACCTCTTCACATACCTGCATAACATGTTCTTGAGCTTTCTTTTCCAACTCTATCTGATTGTTAGCCAAAGTTAAGGACTGATTCATCACTTCACCAACACTACTGATAGTGTGGTCTAAGGCTTTTCCACCAATCTTAAGAGATATTTTAACTGATCTGTATTGTGCTGAATTTCTGTAAATCCTCTACTCATCTCTTGTTCAAGAGTAGAAACTTTATCTTGGGCTGTCTTCAGAGAAGCATCAAAGTAATTTCTTTATTTCTAAGAGCATTTGCTCAATTTTGCTGAGCAGTTCAGAAGAGGAGACTGTGCCTAAGGCAGATGCCTAAGTATCTTTCATGAGTTTTCCTCTCCTTGCACTATGTTGAGTGATGCTTCACTACCAGAGTACTTCTGGGCTGAAGCCGTCAATACTACATGCCATGTGCAAAATCGAGCACTCATCAATAAGAATCATGATAAGACACCTTACGAACTTCTAAAGGACGGGAAACCAACTGTTTCATATTTTAGAATTTTTGGCTGTAAATGTTTCGTGCTTAACAATGGTAAGTATCACACTATCAAGTTTAGTGAGAAAAGTTTTGAAGGTATTTTTGTAGGTTATAGTAGCCATAGTAAGACATACAAGATTTTCAATTGAAAAACTCTGGTTGTAGAGGAATCCATACATGTTGTATTTGATGAGACAAGCTTGCTGCAAAGCAAATCGTCTAGTGTGCTTGTTGTAGATGTAGGTACAAAGCTGAAAGAAATCAGCTTGGATGAACCGACTGAAGGTGAAAGAGAAAAGTTCATCAAGATCACTACTCTAACCCCCATTGGAGAGGTAGACGATCAAGATGAAGAAACCATCCAAGTTGATGAAGTCACTCTAGTGGCTGAAGAAGTTCTAGATGTTAGGAATCTAGAGCTCAGACATCTGAAGGATCATCCATTGGACCAGATCATAGGAGATCCCCGGGATGGTGTCAGAACTCGTCGAGATACAATTAACGAGAATCTAAATTTAAGTTTTCTCTCACAGGTTGAACCAAAGAAGTTTGAGGAAGCAAACTTAGACGCATCATGGATCTTGACCATGGAAGAAGAACTGAACCAGTTCAAGCGCTGCAAAGTTTGGAAGCAAGTTCCAAGACCCAAAGGTAAGAATGTCATCAGGACGAAGTGGGTCTACAGGAACAAGTTGGACGAGGATGGGACAATCATAAAGAACAAGGCCAGACTCGTCGCAAAAGGATATCGTCAAGAAGAAGGAATTGACTTCGACCAAACATAAGCTCCAGTGGCAAGGCTGGAGGCAATCAGACTGTTCCTGGCTTATGCTGCACTAAAGGGCTTCACTGTCTATTAAATGGACGTGAAGTCCGTCTTCCTTAATGGTGACATAAAGGAAGAAGTGTATATGGAACATCCCCAAGGTTTTGTTGATCCTAACTTTCCTGACTATGTTTATTTATTATCGAAAGCGTTATACGGTTTGAAACAAGCTCCTCGAGCTTGGTACGTAACGCTGTTTATCTTTCTCCTCGAGAACAAGTTCACAAGGGGAAAGATAGACAAGACATTACTTCTTAGGGAAATTAAAGACAAGATCTTGTCAGTGCAAATCTATGTCGACGACATCATTTTTGGTTCTACAGACGACAACCTTTACAAAAAGTTTTCTAAACTTATGCAAGCGAAGTTTGAAATGAGTAGTATGTGAGAGCTGAAGTATTTCTTAAGACTTCAGGTGAAATAATCTAAAGATGGAATTTTATCCTCACAGACTAAGTTCACCAAGGAGTTGATTAAGAAATTCGAAATGGAGAGTGCAACCTCTATGAGGACTCCAATGGCCTCAGCTATGTCTCTGGACAAGGATGAGAAAAGGAAACCTTTTGATGAAACCAAGTACAGAAGCATAGTTGGATCCTTGCTCTACCTTACTGCCAGTAGACCAGACATAATGTTCTCTACATGTGTCTGTGCTAGATTCGAAGTGAACTGTAAGGAATCTCACTATGCTGCTGCAAAGCGAATCTTGAGATACCTTAAAGGTACACCGAATCTTGGCTTATGGTACCCAAGAAGTAATGACAACGAACTAATTGGTTTTTCAGATGCATACCTTGCAGGTAGCAAAGATGACAGAAAAAGTACTTCCGGGATGTGTCAGTTCCTTGGAAGAAGGCTTATCTCATGGAGCAGCAAAAAGCAAAACTGTGTCGCAATCTCAACGGCCGAGTCAGAATATTTCTGTCGGCAGTTGTTGTGCACAGTTGCTTTGACTAAAGAACCAGCTAGAAGATTACAATATGAAGGTTAAAGACATTCCATTGTTTTGCGACTCCTCCAGCGCAATAGCAATTGCCAACAACCCAGTCTCACACAGCTGGACAAAGCACATCTAGCTCAGATATCACTTCATCCGGGAGCATGTGGAGCAAGGGGATGTGGATCTGTAGTACTTGCCAACAGATCGACAAATTGCAGATATTTTCACGAAGCCGCTGGACGAGACTAAGTTCAATTTCTTCAAAACTGAACTTGGGATGCTGAACAAAGAAGGATAGACCAAAAGAGTTCATTTAAAAGCTCAGAAATCGAGGATACTACAAAAAGGTTAGAAATTTCTCAAGTGGGCATCACTTCTCGAGACATAAAGTTACTTCTCGAAAAGTAAATATCTGATTCTCGAATACTAAAGTCTACTTCTCGAGAACTTCACGTCTGTCTCTCGAGAAGTACTATAAGTTCTCGAGTACTAGGAATTCACTTCTCGAGAACTCTAACTCTGTCTCTCGAGAACTAATCGCCCTCTCGAGAAATGACCCGTCACTTTTCAAATTCTGTTCATTTCTTCATTTTCTCAAATCGCTTGATTTCTGCCTTAATCAAAGGCTTATTTTAAGTTAATTAGACACTTAATCGTCGCTACTAGGTTTATATATATATATAACTTTAGATTTCACAAATCAACTGACATTTCAAATCCATTTCTCTCGAAAACTCTTCGCCTTCTGCCGATTCAGAGATATCGACACCGCCATTCTCTCACACTCCGTTCGTCGCCGTCTTCAGTTTCAATGACACAACAGTCCAAGATAGGAGTTGGAAGTGAACTAGTTGTGGCCGGGATTGCCGAACTTTCAGATGATTTCAAGAATCTTCTACTTCTTCTCGAAATCGCAGGTCTAAATATCGTTCTTCAAGAACCCTGCAAAATTCTTTTCCCAGAAGTTGAAGAGTTCTATAAAAATGTCAAAATAAGGAGGAATAACACAGTACTGAAATCAAAGGTAAAGGGGATTAAGATCAAGTTGAACCAGTCCATAGTGTCCAAGATTCTAAGGTTGCCGACTTTAGATGATGGAGATGAACTTATACAGGAAGATAATGACAGAACTTGTCATTTTTGTGGAGTACCAGTAGACATCACCTCTCTTAGGAGGACAGCTCTGAATGATGTCAGTAAGCTTCTGGTGGATATTATTGGGAAGATCCTCTGGTGCAGGACAGGGTCTATAGGTTTCATCACCAATGACCTATTCGATGTAATGACTGCTATAGTCTGCAGGAAGAAATTTCTGTATGGGATGATGATCTTTGATATGATAAGGGACAGCATAAAGAATCCAAAGTTTGTCAGGATAATTTCTTTGATGCTGCATGAAATAAATCCAACAGTCTTTGACATCTCCAAAGGTACACCTATTCATCACTTGAAGAAGATCTCCTTGACTTCTATACAAAGGTGGGAGTTAAAGTTTAAGAACTCCAAGCAGATTGCTAAAGAGCTTGAACACCCTGCTTCTGAGGTCAAGACCCCATCTCCCTCCTCTCATAAAGTTGCTGAACCATCTGGTGTAGCAACTGAGGGGGAGCTTGCTTCCTTTGTTCTAGATGACAGAATTCCCTCTCCTCCTCCTTCAATAAGATCTCCAGTCAGAAGTCCAGCCAGATCACCAACTAGATCACCAGTCAGAAGTCCAATAAGATCTCCAGTCAGGACTCCAATCAGATCTCCAGTCAGGTCACCAATGACAGATATATCAGATGAGACAATCTCAGATGAGCAAGTTCAAAAAACCCTCAACTCTACTGCATTAGATATAGAAAACATGATAAAAGAACTCATCTCTGATGAGCCTCTTTCTTCCCTCCACTCAGAAAATGCAGAAGAACCTTCAAAGGATTCATCTCCAGCAACTTCTCCATCTCCAGTACCTTCTCCCAAAGCAACTCCTTCTCCTTCTCCAAACAAAGACTCACCTCAACCAGATACTATACTTCTATCAGAAGAAGATGAGCCAGAACCAGAGGCAGTTGAAGCTCCCCTGAGGAGACTTGACTTTTCTATTCCCACCCTCCTTGGTGAGGAAGGAGATATAGTCATTCATACTGTCAGAGCTAAAAGCTCTGTAGTTGTTAAAGAAATCCCTCCATGGGAAGTCCCTCCTCCACCTCAAATTGCTACTCCTACTGTTCTTGCTGCTGCTACCCCTGTAAGTTCAGATATTCTAAGAAGATTGAAGTAATGCTGAGTGAGCAAAGAAAGTATTTTGATAAATCTATGAGAATAGTCCAAGACAAAGTATCTGCTCTAAATAAAGAGATGAGCAGAGGTGTAACACTCTCAATTTTTTGTGTTTTGTTTGATCGTTGTTTGGCGTTACGATGATGCGTTTCTGGCCTTTTGTCGTTGTAGAGCATGGTCTTAGCTCTTTAGGTTCCTTGAGTGGCCTATTTGTAGCCTGTTTGCAAGATTCTCCAGCTAGCCGGAGTCTGTTTTGGTGACTCGGCTGAGCCTCTCAGGGAATGCTTGTACTTTGGCTTGGGAGGTGTTAGCCTGAGTGTTTGATCGCCGAATGTTGTTTTCGACTTCGCCGTTGTTTTCGTAGCTTGGTTGTTTAGCTACGGTGCGAGTTTTGTCGAAATCTGAGATCGTTCGTTTTCGCGTCGTTTCGACGTTTGCTTGATTAGTGTTACAAAACGAACTAAAACAAGCCGGAACGGGTATAACTGAAACTTTATTATCAGAAAAAAAGGTATCTATTACAAAGGTATGCCCTCCCTTATATAGAATGGAGGAGAGATGAGAGAATACAAATAAGAGATGTGGGACTAAAAAATTACAGGACTAAGCGGACTATACAGAACAAACCGCACAAGCCGCGCGGTTAGACAGAAGGGCTAACCGCATGGCTACCACCAGAGAGAGAGAGACCGCCAGGGGAGACCGCCTGACCGCTCGTTCACCAACTTCAACAGCACAACAATCAAACCGCTGAAGGGAAACTGCCAGACCGTACGGTCTCCAAACCGCCAAGACATACCGCCCGGTCACCAACTTCAACACTCCCCCTCAAGCTGGAGCATATATATCGATCATGCCCAGCTTGTCACAAATATGATGAAACGAGGCGGAAACTGGCTTGGTGAAGATGTCAGCCAGCTCTTTATCAGAAGTGACAAAGGGAGTGCAAATTTGTTCCTTTAAGATCTCTTCACGAATGAAATGACAGTCAACCTCAATGTGCTTGGTGGTTCTTTCATGGAAGACCAGATTTTTGGAGATGTATATGGCAGCCTTGTTATCACAGAACATAGGTAGAGGATGGTTGTAGACCTCTCCTAAATCCAACATTAGAGCCCGTAGCCATTTTAGCTCACAAGTGGTCGACGCCATACTCCGATACTCTGTTTTAGCACTGGACCTTGAAACAATAGACTGCTTCTTGCTCTTCCAGCTTACTAGATTACCCCCAACAAAGGTGCAGAAACTGGAGGTAGACTTGCGATCCCATTTGTCATCAGCGTAACTCGCATCTGAGTATGCTTCAACCCTCAGATGACCATTCTTCTGAAAAAGCAATCCTTTCCCAGGGGCGGTGATAGTTTAACTTTCAAGCCAGCCTAAACACCTAGAGGGGGGGTGAATAGGTTCTGCTTTTCTTATAAAAACTTCTAGGCAGAATTTAATTCAATAGCTAACACAATTGGCACAGCAATCACAGAAAATAAAACATCACAGATTGCACAATGTTTTATAGTGGTTCCCCAAGGTCTGGGTACATCCACTTTCCCCCTTCACCTATCTAGCAGTATGCTAGATTCGGCCAAACTTCCACTTATCTCAGATCAACAGATCCTACAACTCAGAACCCAACTGGTTCCTACAACTCAGGCACAACTGCCCTACCTCAGCCTTGCCCCAAGGCCTACAACTCAGAGAATATCCTTCTCCTACACTCAGGCAAACAGCCCTACCACTCAGAGTTCAACACTCCTACACTCAGCCTTTATAACATAGGCTTACAACTCAGATCTGAGTAAACAGATCCTACAGAAATATAGAAAAGATTATTAAACTGTCTTGCCAAAGTTGAGAGAGAAAAGGCCAAGACAATTCTTGATCAGCTGATGCAATCAACTGTATCTGAGCCTTCTTCAAAGCTTCTTGAAAATGTACTTAGCTGAGTTGATTCCAAACAGCTTCTTGAGAATCCACTGGTGGTTTCTTTCTTCTTCTTCTAATTCTGGCTTGACCTCTCTCTATCCAGCACTTTGAAAGATTCTTCTGAATTCTGATTAGAACTCTTCTTAGATCTATCCTTAGATAGTCTTCTTAGATCTCCCGGAGAAGATCTTCTTAAGTGACTAGCACTTTCTTGAAAAAAATTGGATTGTGATCCTTCTCTTCCTTTTTGATTCCAAGTTATTCAAAAAGGACTATCTGTTATATATATTTTTTGTTCTCCTTCTGAATCAGTCTATTTATAGACATTCTTCATGGTAACCGGCTGATCCGGTTTCTAACCGTTTTCTGACAAGTCTGACAGCTTCAGTTAACCGGTGGTAACCCACAGCTGTCAAGTCTTCAAACAAGTCCTGTGCCTTAGTCTTGAACCACAAGTTGTTGAAACAGTCTGTCAGAAAGTGTCGAGACCATCTGTCTATCTGTGTCGACACAATTGACTTTGGTGTCGACACAGTCTTCAGTGATGTCGACTAAGTTGCCTTTGAGTCGACACAGCTTCTTCTGAAAATAACTTGGTCTTGACTCTTCAGTGTGTCGACACAAGTCCTGTGTGTCGACACAGTTGTTGTAGAATTATAACTTAGTAAGTGTCGACTTAGCCTTCAGGTGTCGACACATTCATTTCTTAAATCTGCTTTAATGTGTCGACTTAATCACAATGTGTCGACACATTCTGCTGGTGTCGACAAACTTGAGGTCGACTATTTTCTTCTGTGTCGACACATTCAGCTGATGTCGACAATCTTGAGATCGACTATACTCTTCTGTGTCGACACATTCTCCCAATGTTGAGGTCGACGCTTTTCTTCTGTGTCGACACAAATTTCCAGAGTTGTGTCGACTCTTTTCTTCTGTGTCGACACAAATTCCCAGTGATGTGTCGACTTACTTCTTCTGTGTCGACACATTCTCCCAGTGTAGTTGTAGACTAACTGCTATGTGTCGACACTGCTTCCCAGTGTTGTGTCGACTATTTTCTTCTATGTGTCGACACTGCTTCCTCTGTGTCGATACTTGGACTTAGAATTTTTCTGCATACTTTGTCAATTCTTCACCTGCACATGTCAACTTAAAACAACATCAAATACACCTTGATGTATATCATTGAGCTAGGTTAGGCTTCTTCAAATCAGGTACACATTTTCCAATGTACCCAACAATCTCCCCCTATTTGGAGAAGTCATAACCCCTATAGCCAATGATATACACCATTTATAAACAGTACTAAATGATGATTAATGACATAATAGGAATACTTTAATATAAACAAAACATAAAAAAAAACAATTCATCACAGAATACACATTATAATATGCCAAACTGCATTTTGTTTATAACTGGGTAATGTTTGATTACAATGTTTTACATTTAATGATTACATCACAACATTACAAAACACTATAAAAAGAACTTAAGACATAATCAGGATTGATCAGGCTCTCTAATTATAATCCCTTTGCCAGATTGAATTGTAGCTGTCACAGGAGCTTCTGATTCTTCAGCTATCTTCTTTCCTTTAAGATCAGCTTTCTTATGAGATTCTTCCTTAATCCTTTGCCTTTCAAAATAATGAAAAGGCTTTGGGAAGTATTTGCTTGGCTCCTTAGCATCTGATGGCAGTCTTCTCAGCTTAGCTTTCCTTCTGAATTGTACTATTGCTTCTTGTCTTGCCTCATACTTCTGCCATTCTATTTCATTGTACCACTTGCCTCTCTCATGAACTTTATCTTGTACAGCTTTCCATGCAGTGAGTATTATGTTCCTTGAAGTAGGACTCCACTGCTCATAATCTGGCTTAAGTACAGCCTGCTCTCTGAATTTCTTCTTGGCTAATAGAGCATCTTGCTGTTCTTTCAGAGTAGCCTCAGGCTTATCAACCTTTCCAAAGACAATATTAGTAACCTCCTTTGGAGGACTATACATTCCTTGAATTTTCTGATCAATCATGTCAAAATCTGGAGGGGGGTAAATGACTTGGGCAACCTCAGGTTGATTGCCTTCAAGTAGATTTGATTGTATTCCTGATTCAGCCACCATAGCATCATCACACAATGGGGGATATCCCAAAGTGGCTCGGATACTATTGGTCACCCATTTGGAGTGCTCTGAGCCTGCATGAATTAGCATCCTCTCCCCCTTTATGGCTTCTCTAGATACATGATCTCGTAGATCTTCCTTTTGAAATCGGATTTGGCCATCCAAATAATTCACACCCTCTTTGAAAAATGGTTTTAACTTTTGAAGCTTTTCAGATATTTCTTTTTGAGAGGTTGTGATGGCAGTCTTAACAGATGCAATGGCAGCTTGAAAATTCTTATCAAATTCTTCCCTTTCTTTGGCTCTATCTGCAGGCAGACCTGGAACAATCTTCTTTACCTCCTCAATGATCTCATTATGAGATTCAGTTAAATTATCATTCATTCTGATCTGATTTTCCAAAACATAACTTTGCTTCAAAGCAATGTCATCCACCTTTGTAGTAATAGCCTCCTGTTGTTTAGCTAGATAAACCACAGCATTGCCACCCTTGTGGAAGCAATCTGTCATTTCAGTTTTATGCATGTTGACCTGAAACTGGATGGACTTTATATCCTGAGCTAAGTCAAACTGAAGTGACTTGCTATTTTCATCAACATACTTTTCCATAGCCATCCTTTGTTCATCCAATTTTACTTGTAGATCTATCATAAATTTGTTGTAATCAAAGGCTGGAGATACTTGTAGAGGTGTGGTCTGTAAAGCCTGCTTATAATGCTTGCTCCTTCTCTTAAATACAACAAGTTTTCTCTTCTTTGCCATCCTGGCATCTTCAGTTTCTGTTTCAGATGAAGTATCGACATGAATTCTTTCTTGAGGATGATGAATTGTATAAGTTCTAGGGACCTGTTGCTCAGCTTCAACATCCACTGGCTCACCCTCAACCTGTGGCTCAACTTCAGTTTCTTGATCAATGTCCATACCTATGGACTTCTCAATATCTGGTCCACCTCCTACTTTATCAGCAGTAGTATCAATATCTGGAAACAACTCCTCCATAGTAAATTCCAGTTGAGCTGTAACTTCTGCAGCAGTTAAATCTTGAGACAAGTTTAACTGTGCTTCCTCTTGTACTTGCACTTCAGTATTTGTAGTATCTGGAGTAGGAGTGGACACTAGCTCCCCCTGAACCTGTGCAGTAATAAGAATATGAGCAATGTCTTTTATAGTAAAATACATTAGCTCCCCCTATACCTGAGCAGGAGTAGATACCTTTGGAGCAGGAGTGGAAACTGTCTCCCCCTGCATCTGTACAGGTGATGACACTTCCTGGACTATAGATGAGGCAAGCTGTTCTTCAACCTGTGTCCTCAGTGGGTCTTCTTGTAATTGTTCAGATTCTTGATTTTGTGTAGGGGATTTCACAGGGGTGTCTGGCCTGCTCTCTTCAGGCACATCCTTGGACAGCACCCTATCCCACCTGGAGAACAATCTCATATCCATTCTTCTCATATGATTAATTTTACTCCCTTGCAGTTGCTGCATCACTTCAGGAATCACTCCAGTGAAGTACAGGCTCATGATCTTAGCCATGTTAGGCTTCTTGATTCCTTCTTTGATCTTGTCAAAGATCACTCCTGACCAATCAGTAGGAATAGTAAAAACTATCCTGGTCATCAGGCTGAACATATAGGCAGAAATCCTATCATGTCCACCTGTCTTGCAGAGGATTACTTTCCCAACTACTTCTGACAAGAATTTCCCTTGTTGATTCATACCCTTCCTATTGAAGGCAGCTCCAATCTTCAATCCTGAGTCCAGTCCACACCATTGAAGGGCTTCCCTTGTCTTAGATATAGGAACTTCCTCTTCATTCTCAACTACTTTCAATTGAAAGATCTTTCTTAAACTTCTTTGATTAATCTTCACCTTAGTCCCTTGAACAGTGGACTTAATCTTGAGGCCAGTAGAGTGGACTGATGCAGAGATAAAGAACTCGTGCACCTCCTTCTTCCAGATTTTAGTAGGTTCTGAGATGAGAAATTCTAACCCTGACTCAGAAAGGAGGGTGATAACTCCTTGAACATCTGGTGGCGCCTCTGCAAAGGCCTGGCGCACCAACTCATACCCTTCATTTATGTTGTCTTCAATCCTTGGCGCCATCGGTTCGTCGAGAAAGCTTGAGAGAAGAGAGAAAGATAGACAATCGACACAGGGTTTTAGTCTCGAAAACCTTGGAAGCGTGTCGACAGAATGAGTTTTTGACCTATTTATAGCCTCAGTTGAAAGAAGTTCAAAAGGCGCCAAAAACAGTCAAAATGTGTCGACACAGACGGAATGTGTCGACACAAACTTCTATTGTCTCGACATTACTTCAGCCTATTATGTGTCGACACCAATTTGTGGTTATATCGACACCTTAGATAAACAGAAATTCTGTGTCGACTCTAAGGATAAGTGTCGACACATATTCTGTAAGTGTCGACACCATTTTCCTGGTTGAGTCGACATTACATTCCTGGTTAAGTCGACAATATAACTCTCAAGTGTCGACACATATTCTCTGTGTCGACACAATATTTCTGACTTGTCGACATAATTTCTCTGAGTCGACACATTACTACTGAATGTGTCGACACATTCTTACTTAGCCAATTTCTGTAACTTCAATGTGTCCTTTTTTTTAACACTTGATTATGTTGTTTGTTATTACCTCTATTTATTTATATACCACTTCAATTGCATTGTTAATGATTTTGTTAATACATTAATCAATGGTTAACATACCTAATTCAATTTTGAATTTATTGAATTTGGTTTCATCTAAAGGCTTAGTAAATACATCTGCTATTTGATAATCTGTTTTTACAAATTCCAATGAGATGTCTCCTCTTTCTACATGTTCTCTAAGAAAATGGTATTTGATTTCTATATGCTTAGTTCTATTATGAGAAACTGGATTATTAGCAATAGAAATAGCACTCTTTGAATCACATAAAAGAGGTGTTCTACTTACCTGAATACCATAATCCTTAAGCTGATGCTGCATCCACAATAGCTGTGCACAGCAGCTTCCAGCAGCAACATACTCTGACTCAGCTGTGGAAATTGCCACACTGGTCTGCTTCTTACTACTCCAAGATATTAGTCTTCCTCCCAGGAATTGACAAGTACCTGTAGTACTCTTTCTATCCTCTCTACATCCTGCAAAATCTGCATCTGAATAGCCTGTTAGTAGAAAATCTCTATTCCTAGGGTACCAAAGACCTAGAGTAGGAGTGCCCTTTAGATATCTCAGAATCCTTTTGACTGCAGTATAATGAGATTCTTTAGGGCAGGCTTGGTACCTAGCACAGACACATGTTGCATACATAATGTCAGGTCTACTAGTAGTGAGATATAGTAGAGACCCAACTATTCCTCTATACAATGATTCATCAACAGGTTTACCTGTCTCATCTTTGCATATAGGCATACTAGTTCCCATAGGAGTTCTCATGGTGGAGGATGACTCCATACCATACTTCTTAATTAATTCTTTGGTGAACTTAGACTGGGATATGGACAAT
Source organism: Platanthera zijinensis (assembly GCA_039513925.1). Lineage (NCBI taxonomy): Eukaryota > Viridiplantae > Streptophyta > Magnoliopsida > Asparagales > Orchidaceae > Platanthera > Platanthera zijinensis. The sequence continues at coordinate 198,908,912 of CM077082.1, forward strand.
CCATCATCAGTCTGTCTTACTTGGAGTCCCAAGAAGAACTTAAGTTCTCCCATACTGCTCATCTCAAACTTCCCTTGCATAAGTTTGGCAAACTTTTTACAAAGGTTGTTTTCAGTAGATCCAAAGATTATGTCATCAACATAGATCTGGACTAAGATGATCTTTCCTTTGGATTCTCTAAAGAATAGAGTTTTGTCTATCTTTCCTCTTGAGAATTTATTCTCAATGAGGAAGGTAGATAGGGTTTCATACCAAGCCCTTGGAGCTTGTTTTAACCCATACAAAGCTTTCCTAAGCTTATACACATAATCAGGTTTAAGAGAATCTATAAAACCTGATGGCTGCTCTACATATACTTCTTCTTTAAGATCACCATTCAGAAATGCTGACTTCACATCCATCTGGTATACTTTGAAGTCTTGGTAGGCTGCATAGGCAAGGAACATTCTGATTGCCTCCAGCCTTGCTACTGGAGCAAAGGTTTGATCAAAGTCAATTCCTTCTTCCTGCCTGTATCCTTTTGCAACTAACCTTGCTTTATTCTTCACTATTATCCTACTCTCATCTAGCTTGTTCCTATAGATCCACTTAGTGCCAATTATATTGTGGCCTCTTGGTTTAGGAACCAGCTCCCAGACTTTGCATCTTTTGAATTGATTCAGCTCCTCTTGCATAGCATCAATCCAGTGCTGGTCTTGGATAGCTTCTTCAAACTTCTTAGGTTCCATCTGGGACAAGAAACTTGAATGCAAAACTGTGCTTTGATTTCTGCTTCTAGTTTGCACTCCTTGTCTTGGATCACCAATTATCTGATCAGTTGGATGATCTCTCAGATATCTTATAGCTGGAGGAAGATTCCCTTCAGGTTGAGCATCTCCAGCTTCTTCATTCTGCTGAGCCTCCTGGTTTTCATCAGCTTCCATTATCTCTTGTACTCCCCCTGGACAGCAGCCTTCATTTTCCAATGCTTCATCTTCCTTTGAAGCTTCAGCAATGGAGAGCTTGTCCATCTTCTTGCTTATACCTGTTGAGTCATTTGATCTACAAGACAACTCACTATTGATTAATCTTGTTTCATCAAATACAACATGCACAGATTCTTCAACAACTTGAGTAGTTAAGTTAAAGACTCTATAGGCCTTACTATTTGTGTTGTACCCAACAAATATCCCATCCTGGGATTTGGCAGCAAACTTAGTCAAATATGACTTGCCATTGTTAAGTATATAGCACTTGCAACCAAAGATCCTGAAATAGGATAGATTTGGTTTTCTGCCTTTCACAATCTCATAGGGAGTCTTTCTGTGGCTTTTGGTGATAGAAGCCCTATTGATGACATGACAAGCAGTGTTAACTGCCTCAGCCCAAAAATATTCTGGGAGAGAGGTGTCACTCAATAGAGTTCTACCAGCTTCAATTAATGTTCTATTCTTTCTTTCAGCAATTCCATTTTGCTGAGGTGTTCTTGGTGAGGAGAACTCTTGGAAAATCCCAAAGTCTTTACACAAATTTGTTATGCTTTCAGAATGAAACTCAGTACCATGATCACTTCTGATTTTGGCCACTGTACTATTCAGTTCATTCTGAATTTGCTTTACAAAATTAAGTAGTACACTTGGGGTTTCAGATTTTTGTGTTAGAAAGAACACCCATGTAAATCTAGAATAGTCATCTACAACCACAAAAGTGTAGACCTTCCTACCTAGACTATGAACTGGCATAGGACCAAAAAGATCCATATGCAAGAGGTATAAGCACCTCACAGAATCCTTGTTTTCAAGGCTTTGAAATGAGGATTTTGTCTGCTTGCCCTTTTGACAAGCTGAGCATACCCCTTCTTTTATACACTTAACTTGAGGCCCATTCCTCACTAGTTCTTTACTAATGAGTTGGCCAATTGTCTTGTAGTTTAGATGAGCCAATCTCTTGTGCCACTTAACACAATGGGAAGCATTGTCATCAGCTACAAGACAAATGGGGGAAGCCTTATTTTCACACTCAAAATTAAGGCAATATACATTTCTCTTCCTATACCCAGTCAAAATGATCTCTTGATCACTTGACCTTTTGATATGACATCCATCCTTACCAAATGAAATGTCATATCCTAGATCACTCAGCTGGCTTATGCTTATTAGATTATGTTTCAAACCTTTTACATAGGCCACTTGGGTGATAGTAATTAGGTTAGAAGAAATGTTACCAAACCCTTTGATGACTCCTTTTTCAGATCCACCAAAGATCACTTTATGTCCATCTTTGACAGATGAATACTCCTTCAGCAGCCCCTTTGTTCCAGTCATGTGCCTGGAACAACCACTATCCAAGTACCATATAGGGGCATGGTTACTTGATTCACCTGCAATACAGAATTACTTACCCTTAGAACCCAAGTAAGTCTTGGGTCCTTGGTTCAGGTTAGCATTAATAAAGTTATCATAACCTCTTCTAACAGGTAGACTCTTATTCTTTATAACACTTGTGTTATACCAGCAGTCCAATGCAAAATGGCCCCTCTTGCCACAGCACCAACATTCAAACTTATTGTATCTAGATCTAGATACATCCTTGTCAGTAGAATTTCTGTTCATTGCTGGTGCTGTTGCTACTTCACCTACTGATTTCTTAAAACCATTTGGTTTATGACCATAGGTAGGCCTGCTTGCCTTAACACCCTTGTTCTTCAGAACATTTGTCTTAATATGACCTTGAATGTCTTCATGATCATATATGTTAGAAGGCACTTTCTCCTTACTAAACCTTATGGGGACTGAAAGGTTTAGTGGCTGAATAGGGACTTTGCCTTTCCTCTTGAATCTGCCAGCCCTGGAGTTACCTTTAAATCCTAATCCAGCCTTACCCTTCTGAGTGACAAATTCATCTATCAAGGGTAAGACAGATTTTGGCTTAGAGTAACTAGACACTAAATCCCTTTCAATTCTAAGTCTGGCCTCCAGACTCTTTACTTGATCATTAATATAATTAATTGTGCCCATCTGAATAATAGTTATATTCTTCAGCTTGGCAATTTCATTTAATTTTTGATCAAGGACTTTTTCTAACTCAGTTGTTGCTACCCTTAGTTCAGCAATTTCCTGAGCCTGTGTTTTAACCAGGTTCTTGCTTTTCTTAAGGGCCTGCAACAAGTCCCCATACTTGTCTATCAATTGATAGACATCTCCTTCAGATCCAGATGCATCTTCATCACTTGATGCAGATGTAGCTGATTCTTCACTTGTACTACAAACAGATGTACAGGAAGGACAATTTACCTCATTAGGACCAGACTGATTCTGGCATATGTCCTCTTCTGATCTTGTCATCAAACCCATGCATTGATGTTCATTTATGGAGTCTAGCAACTGCATAAACTCCTCTTCCTCAGATGCAGCATATAGTCCAATATATGCTTCAGCTTTAGATCCTGATTCTGAAGTTGACTGGTCTGACAGACTTTTATCTTTCTTTGCTACAAAGGATTTCTCCTTCTTGCCTTTCTGATAAGTCTTCTTCTTTTCTGAAGATTCCTTCCTTTTGTCAGGACAATCAGCCACTACATGTCCAGGCCTATTGCAACAATAGCAGACAATCTTTGAAGTAGTGGCTTTGCTGGGCTTTGATCTGCTTTTCTCTTTCCTTGATGACCTTCTCTTCTGATAATAGTCATCAACTTGCTGTGATGTGGAAGGCCTAGACTTCCATTGCTTCTTTTTCAAGAACCTTTGGAATTGCCTAGTGAATGCAGCAAAGTCTGCATCTGAATCACAGCTAACTGAACCCTTATCTGAATTTTCAGAACTATCTTCTTCAACTTCCTTAGGAGGAGATGGTGATTTCCTCCTATTCTTTCTGGTGGCTTCAGCATTAAATGCCACAGTCTTTTCTCTATGCTCTCCTCTTGAGTTTCTTTCCTCCTCCTTCCTTACCATAAGTTGCATTTCATAGGATAGCAACTTTCCAAACAGGGTTGGAGGAGATATTTCTGCCAATTTAGCCACTTCCCTTATGGCACAGATCTTTGTATCCCAATCCTTTGATAAGGATCTTAAGAATTTGTCATTCAGTTCATAGGTACTGAAGACTCTTCCATAGGATATTAGCTCATTCACAATTCTATAGAATTTCTTATAGCACTCAGTTATGCTATCAGATTTTCCTTGTCTAAAGCTTTCATACTCCTGATTCAGCATAGACTTTCTGTCCAGCCTTACTTCTTCAGATCCCTCCATGTAGACAATCAATGTGTCCCATATCTCCTTGGAGGTCTTGCAGTGAATCAGATTCTGAAATGTTGAATCATCTATGGCACTGACAATGATATTCTGTGCCCTTTTATCCATGGTTGCCAAGATGATTTCATCCTTGGTCATTTCTGAATAAGTCTTTGGTATTTGGATATTTGCATCAAGAACAGATATCTTCATTGGAATGAAGGGCCCTTCTTGTACTGTGATGTAAATCCTTGGGTCAGATGCTTCCATAAACAATCTGACTCTCTCTTTCCAGATCCCAAAGATTTCCTTCTTGCATATGGGTAATTTCATAGACCCTAGCTCCTTATGATTCTCTCCAGAACCCATCTTCTTGAATCTTGAATCTGCCTTTCAGATCTACCTCAGACTGTTAAGTCCTTTTTGAGGAACCTCCCTCTGATACCACTTGATAGTTTAACTTTCAAGGCAGCCTAAACAGCTAGAGGGGGGGGGGGTGAATAGGTTCTGCTTTTCTTATAAAAACTTCTAGGCAGAATTTAATTCAATAGCTAACACAATTGGCACAGCAATCACAGAAAATAAAACATCACAGATTGCACAATGTTTTATAGTGGTTCCCCAAGGTCTGGGTACATCCACTTTCCCCCTTCACCTATCTAGCAGTATGCTAGATTCGGCCAAACTTCCACTTATCTCAGATCAACAGATCCTACAACTCAGAACCCAACTGGTTCCTACAACTCAGGCACAACTGCCCTACCTCAGCCTTGCCCCAAGGCCTACAACTCAGAGAATATCCTTCTCCTACACTCAGGCAAACAACCCTACCACTCAGAGTTCAACACTCCTACACTCAGCCTTTATAACATAGGCTTACAACTCAGATCTGAGTAAACAGATCCTACAGAAATATAGAAAAGATTATTAAACTGTCTTGCCAAAGTTGAGAGAGAAAAGGCCAAGACAATTCTTGATTAGCTGATGCAATCAACTGTATCTGAGCCTTCTTCAAAGCTTCTTGAAAATGTACTTAGCTGAGTTGATTCCAAACAGCTTCTTGAGAATCCACTGGTGGTTTCTTTCTTCTTCTTCTAATTCTGGCTTGACCTCTCTCTATCCAGCACTTTGAAAGATTCTTCTGAATTCTGATTAGAACTCTTCTTAGATCTATCCTTAGATAGTCTTCTTAGATCTCCCGGAGAAGATCTTCTTAAGTGACTAGCACTTTCTTGAAAAAAATTGGATTGTGATCCTTCTCTTCCTTTTTGATTCCAAGTTATTCAAAAAGGACTATCTGTTATATATATTTTTTGTTCTCCTTCTGAATCAGTCTATTTATAGACATTCTTCATGGTAACCGGCTGATCCGGTTTCTAACCGTTTTCTGACAAGTCTGACAGCTTCAGTTAACCGGTGGTAACCCATAGCTGTCAAGTCTTCAAACAAGTCCTGTGCCTTAGTCTTGAACCACAAGTTGTTGAAACAGTCTGTCAGAAAGTGTCGAGACCATCTGTCTATCTGTGTCGACACAATTGACTTTGGTGTCGACACAGTCTTCAGTGATGTCGACTAAGTTGCCTTTGAGTCGACACAGGTTCTTCTGAAAATAACTTGGTCTTGACTCTTCAGTGTGTCGACACAAGTCCTGTGTGTCGACACAGTTGTTGTAGAATTATAACTTAGTAAGTGTCGACTTAGCCTTCAGGTGTCGACACATTCATTTCTTAAATCTGCTTTAATGTGTCGACTTAATCACAATGTGTCGACACATTCTGCTGGTGTCGACAAACTTGAGGTCGACTATTTTCTTCTGTGTCGACACATTCAGCTGATGTCGACAATCTTGAGATCGACTATACTCTTCTGTGTCGACACATTCTCCCAATGTTGAGGTCGACGCTTTTCTTCTGTGTCGACACAAATTTCCAGAGTTGTGTCGACTCTTTTCTTCTGTGTCGACACAAATTCCCAGTGATGTGTCGACTTACTTCTTCTGTGTCGACACATTCTCCCAGTGTAGTTGTAGACTAACTGCTATGTGTCGACACTGCTTCCCAGTGTTGTGTCGACTATTTTCTTCTATGCGTCGACACTGCTTCCTCTGTGTCGACACTTGGACTTAGAATTTTTCTGCATACTTTGTCAATTCTTCACCTGCACATGTCAACTTAAAACAACATCAAATACACCTTGATGTATATCATTGAGCTAGGTTAGGCTTCTTCAAATCAGGTACACATTTTCCAATGTACCCAACAGGCGGCTTTGACGTACTCCAAGATCCGCAAGGCGGACTGAAGATGGCACTCCCTGGGTGTTTGCATGAATTGACTCACCTTGCCCACAGCATAGGAAATGTCAGGCCTGGTCACTGTGAGATATATAAGCTTACCAACAAGACGCATGTACCTCGTAGTATCTGAAAGAAGCGGCGAATCATCTGTCCAGGTTTTGTCTTCTCCAACAGCCATGGGACACCGGGAAGGTTTGGCCCCAGTCAATCCTGCATCTTTTAAAAGATCAAGGGCATACTTACGCTGAGAGAGGACTAAGGAGTCGGGCTTCTGAGAGATTTCGATTCCCAAAAAGTACTTTGGAGAGCCCATATCTTTCGTGACCAGATGTTGACGAAGATGCTGCTTTGTCAAGGCTACCCCTTCTTGGTCATCGCCAGTGAGAAGAATATCATCAACATATACTGCAAGAACCACCAGCCCCGAGGAGGTTTTGCGAATAAATAGAGAGTGATCGGCAGAGCTGCGCACAAAACCAACAGCCGCCACGATGCCACTGAACTTGTCAAACCAAGCTCGAGGGCTCTGCTTGAGGCCATAGATTGCCTTCTTCAGCTGGCACACTCGTGTCTCCCCCTGAGCAACATACCCAGGAGGTTGCTCCATGTAGACGGCCTCCTGAAGATCACCATAAAGGAAGGCATTCTTTACATCCAGCTGGGAAATCGGCCAATCTTTATTGACCGCCACAGAGAGAAGGACCCGTATAGTGCTGAGACGAGCCACAGGAGAGAAGGTGTCAAAGTAATAAACCCCATAGGTCTGAGTAAAGCCCTTAGCAATAAGGCGAGCTTTATAACGGTCCACAGTGCCATCCAGGGCAAATTTCACAACAAAGACCCAGCGACAGCCAACAACATCAGTACCAAAGGGAGGAGGAACAAGAGTCCAAGTACCCCGCTCCATTAGGGTGGCCATTTCCTCATCCATGGCCATATTCCAGTGAGGAATAGCAAGAGCCTCCTGGTAGGAGCGGGGCGTGGCAGTGGCAGAGATAGCCAGAGCAAAGGCCCTGCGAGAAGGGGTAAGACGATCATATGAAACAACAGCAGTAAGAGGGTGTAGGGTACACGTCCGCACCCCTTTGCGAAGAGCTATAGGAAGATCCAGGTCAGCAGGTCCCTTGGCATCCGGAGCATCCGTGGCATAGAGAGCTGGCCCAGGAGTAGAGAGCGACGGCGGCGGAGACGGTGGCGGAGAAGAGGGAGAGAGAGGTGGAGTGAGAGGAGTGGATGTGGACTGTGTAGGGGTGAATATCGTAGTAGGAGACGAGGGAACAAAGGGAACAACAGGAGAATCAGAAGCTGGGAGAAGAGGAGAGGAGTCATCCGAGAAGTAGGAGGTATTCTCGAAGAAGGTGACGTCAGCAGAGACGAACTGCTTACGAAGGATGGGATCAAAGCAACAATAACCTTTCTGAGTGGTGGAGTACCCCAGAAAGATACATTTAGTGGAGCGAGGGGATAGCTTATCACGGGTGGCAGAAGGGGCATGCACAAAGGCGGTGCATCCAAAGATTTGGAGAGGGAGAGGAAATGGCTCCTTGCCTGGATACAAAATGGAGAATAGGGTCTTTCCATGGAGAACGGTGGAGAGAATGCGATTGATAAGGTAGCAGGCAAGGAGAACAACATAGCCCCAATAGGAGCGAGGAACATGCATCTGGGTCATCAAGGTGCGAGCGACATCAAGAAGGTGACGGTTTTTGCGTTCTGCTACTCCATTTTGTTGTGAAGTATAGACACAACTAGTTTGATGAATAATCCCATTTTGCATGCAGAAGGTCCTGAAAGTCATGACTGATATATTCTTTAGCATTATCAGATCGAAGAACTTTAATAGAAACATTAAACTGAGTTTTGATCATGAGATAGAAGGACGTCCATACAGAGAATAATTCGGAGCGATCTTTTAACAGATACACCCACGTACTGCGAGAGAAATCATCAATGAATGTGACAAAATATGAACTACCCCGACCAACGGTAAGAGTAGGAGAAGGACCCCAAATATCGGAGTGGATGCGATCAAACGGACGGGTGGATCCACGAACGTGCTTTGGAGGGAAGGAGGAGCGGTGATGCTTGCCAAGCTGACAGGCCTCACAGTTGAGCGGAGGACTTTGTGGAGGAAGGTGGGGCAGAAGTTGACGAAGAAGATGAGGAGGAGCATGACCAAGGCGGAGATGCCATTGGAGAAGATCTGTGGAGGTGGAGGAGAAGGTGGAGAAAGCGAAAATGTTGTCCAGGAAGTATAGGCCGCCACTCTCAGTCCCAGTAGCAATCGTCCATTGGGAGTCCGGATCCTGAAAAGAGCAAGTAGTAGAAGTAAAAGTAACAGAACATTGTAATTGCTTGCATAGAGAGGTAACAGATAATAAGTTGCACGGGAACTTGGGCATGTAGAGAGTATCCTCCAAGCGAAGAGACGGAGTGACATGAACTATCTCCGTCCCATGAACTGATGATGAAGAGACGTCAGCGAGAATAACCGGGGGCAACCGACCATGTGTTCTAGGAGAGAAAAACACTGGAGATTGCCGGTCATATGATTAGTAGCACCGGTGTCGATCAACCATTTTCCTTGAGTAACAACTTGGGCACTACCAGAAGACGTGACCACTGAGGCGAATGGCTTAGAGGAGTATATGGAAGCCATGAAGGGAGGAACACAAGAACTGCAGCGGTCACGGTGACAGCACACCAGCGACAAGAAGGGCCACGACCAAGATGCAGAGCAAGGCAAAAGAGGAAGAAGAGGGAAGCACAAGCTGCACGACTTAAAAAGGAGGTCGCGGTGACTAACAAGCAGGAGCAGCTAAAGGACGAGGGGCACAGAGGCCGCCTAAACAAGGAATAACCCGCGCGAACAGAGAGAAATCGCAACGGTTAGAAGAAAGAGGTCTACAAGCGGTCACGATGAGAGACACCAGCGGCCAGAACAGCCACGACCAAGCCGCAGAAACAAGCAGAGGGAAAGAAGTCGAGCGGCGAGAAATCAAACCATGCGAATAGAAGAAAGAGACACCACGCGAGCAGAGAGATGTCCGCTGGGAGGCAAACACGGCGAACAAGGCAACAAGCCGCGACACAGGTCGCGCACACAAAGGGCAACGACAAGGAAGAAAAGAAGCCGCGCGAACAGGGCGCAAGCAGGCGGAAGAAATAAGCCGCGAGACCAGGTCGCGAGAAGAGGAAGAAAGCCGCGCGAACAGGGCGCAAGCAAGCAGGCGTAAGAAAAAGCCGCGAGAACAGAGCGGACAGAATCAGGAGTCAAAGATCAATGCCTCTGATACCATGTTACAAAACGAACTAAAACAAGCCAGAATGGATATAACTGAAACTTTATTATCAGAAAAAAAGGTATCTATTACAAAGGTATGCCCTCCCTTATATAGAATGGAGGAGAGATGAGAGAATACAAATAAGAGATGTGGGACTAAAAAATTACAGGACTAAGCGGACTATACAGAACAAACCGCACAAGCCGCGCGGTTAGACAGAAGGGCTAACCGCACGGCTATCACCAGAGAGAGAGAGACTGCCAGGGGAGACCGCCTGACCGCTCGGTCACCAATTTTTAACAGCACAACAATCAAACCACTGAAGGGAAACCGCCAGACCGCGCGGTCTCCAAACCGCTAAGAAGACCGCCAGACCGCCCGGTCACCAACTTCAATAATTAGCTAGTGGTAGTTGCTTTTGCTGTGCATGGCCTTGAGTGACCGAGCTTGGTAGGGCTGGTGCCCTGTTTTTAGGCTAAGTGTATAGCTATTTTCATTTCATGTATATATATATATATGTTTAGATAACTAGCTAATGATTTTGCTGTACAATAATAGTTATATAAGCTTGGTTGACTGAGTCGGTTCAGCTAGTGGCCGATTGTTTACTTATGCTTATTATTTTTTTAGCTTATTTGAGTGAGTGGAGGTCTTATTATAAGGCTCCAACTGTTCTCTTTTTCCCCATTTCCCGAGCTAGCTTCAACTTATTAGCTTCCAGTGGAAGGAAGCAAGCGGGAGACGGAGGAGCTGCAGATTTGACCGTCGGATAGCTGTAGATTTAGGGCTTGTTTCGCTCGGGTAACAGCAGATTTGAGCTGCTCTCGCCGAGATCTTGCTTCCTAGGTAGCTGGAGGTGCAGGTGGCTGATTTTTTTTTGCCGCCGGTGTCGAGTTGGAGGTGCTGCTGCTTCATCTTGCCAGAGTTGAGGCAAGTGGCTCCTTGCCCTTGCCAAATTGTTTTTTTCCCTTCTTTTCCTTGTTAGCAGCAACAGTTCCTTGCTTCAGCCATTTTTATTCAGCTTTAGGAAATGTCCAGATCGAGCCTATTTAGTTTCTTTTTTTTCTTTCTTTCCTCTTGATTCCCAGTTTGGCATCCTGGTAGCTTGCTGGAGTTAAAGCTTAGCTTAGTTTAGTGGTTTACTTAAGCTTAGGCTGTAGTGTATTGAGTAGGAGGAGTGATAGAGAGAGTTGGAAATAATTTTCCAACTCTCTGGTTAGTAAGCGTTGAGTGGGCTGGGGTCGGGATAGCTCCAAGTTTTCTGAATATTAGGCTAAGTCTCAACGCCTAGACTGTTAGGCTTCTAGCATTGAGTGTGGTGCACTCACTCAACGCCATGGTCGTTTTTGCGGATAAGTCATTTGGCGTTGAGTGAGTCGACCTCACTCAATATCGTGGCTGTTTTGGCGTTAAGTGTGGTTGACTCACTCAACGCCAAAGCCTATTTTTACGGCTAAGTCATTTGGCGTTGAGTGAGTCGACCTCACTCAACGCCGTGGATATTTTGGCGTTGAGTGTGGTGGACTAACTCAACGCCAAAGCCTATTTTTGCGGTTAAGTCTTTTGGCGTTGAGTGAGCCGACCTCACTCAACACCATGGATGTTTTAGCGTTGAGTGTGGTAGACTCACTCAACGCCAAAGCCTGTTGCTGCGGTTAGGTTACTTGGCGTTGAGTGGGTGGACCTCACTCAACGTCGAAGCTGTTTGGCATTGAGTGTGGTGAACCCACTCAATGCCATGGCTAGGCTTTTTGCGGCTATGTTCCTTGCGTTGAGTGGGTGACCCCACTCAACGCCGTGGTTAGTGCTTGGTATTGAGTAACCCACTCAGTGCCGCGTCGAGTGAACTCGACACTTTTTCCTTGGGGGGTGTTTTCCTTTAGGACTGTTAGTATGGCTTCTTCCTTAGGGGGGGGGGGGGTGTTGGGTGTTCGGCTAGTTTTTGCATGCCGACTCGTGGATTATGGCAAGTGGCGTGGTTTTGTGGGCTCTGTAAGGGGTGAATCGTGTGTGCTGAGTTGTGGCCACCACCACCTAGGCCGTGTTGGGCTAGTATGGTTGGGTGTGTGGAACCTGTAGCTGCCACCGGTTATTTTCACCCTGGAGTATTTTTTGGTCTGGTTGATGGTGTGGGCTGTGCCGCCCACTCCGACCTAGGGTTTTCACCACGGCCAATAATTCACAAAGATTAGGACTGTTAGTTCCTTTCCTTTTTAGTGGCTATTTCTTTTGGCATAGGTATGCCTTGGTGCTGCTGTAGGTGCTTAGCAGGGCATGTTGCCATTTATGTTCACACTTGGTGTACTTTTACTGCTCTTTGGACAGTGTTTCTTCTTACTGTCATGCCTTTTCTTCTACTGATAACATTTTGTTGCAGGGCTGGTAAACCCCTTCTTTTATTATTCATGAATCTAATGCTCCACTTCCTTTGATTTTCTTTTACTTGCTGAGGTGTTCTCTTTTTGAATGCCTCAGGTTCAGGTTGTAGCTAGTTAGACGGTTAGTGCTCTTGTGGAGCTTGCTTGTAGCCTCCTGGGTAACTGAGGTTGTTGTTCCTCATCTGGTGAGGTAGTTTTTCTTTTTTTTTTTCTGTATAGACATGCATACTCACCAGTGGGTTCATGTCAGGTTGTTGACGCCCACTGGTGGCTTACTTATGTTGCTGGGTATGAACTAAAACTGCTACTTTTGCCTATTTGAGGTTGTTCACTTGTTTCTGAGAATGTTTTATGCTAGGCTACATATTAGGTATTTTTTTTAAAACCCTAACATATTACTACATGTATCTCATGCACATCATGTTTACAAAACTAAAGCACTATTTTTCCTTAAGCGTAAAGACTATCTTTTTATATATACTACACCAACATTAGAGTCGTGCATACCATGAGTCATCCCTCGGGGACACTTATGCTCCTTTAGGATGTCAAAACAACCTAATTAAAGTATTTTCTGCTGCGAACGAATATATATATATATATATATATTTATCGTGGACTAGCTGATCCACTGTGCCGAGGGATACGACCATTAAATATAACTGGTTTTCTTTCATAATAAGCTATGGTTTTTCTAGAAATCTAAAGTCTGGAGTTTTGTCTGAACGTGTGTAGTTATCCCCTGCACTACGTGGCATCACAATAAGTATTTTCTCTTGCTCTGATACGATTTATTCGTCGAGAAAGTGCGGGTTGTGACAAGAGGCTTTGTAGAAATTCAGCACAACACTGACTCTCTCAAAGAGCTGTTTCAGATTGGTGAAAGCTATAGACCACACTATCACTAGTGTTGGTAAGGTCATGGATCAATCAGTAACTCTTGCTAGCAACCAAATTTTCTTGGAAAAGAAAGCCCAGGAAAACCTTATGAAAATCTGTGAAGAGGTTGGTACCTTCAAAGAAAATGCAATAGACACATTATCTGTAGAATTCAGAAAGGGGGAGAGTCTAGTGAAAGAACATGTGGACAAGTTTATTAGTACTCCAACACTGTCTGGTCTGAGCAGTTAACTGCAATTAATAAGAATGTTTTAGAACATCTCCAGTCTGTGAAATTTCGTAACTATGACACTGTAGTCTGGATGCATAACCAGATATTCCCTGAATTCCAGGTTGATCCTAATGTCATACCTCATCACCTGAACCCCCTTGCTGAAGGTTAGTCAAGCCAGATGCCTTCTCAGATGCAGCCTCAGATGCCATGCTTCTCTCCAAGGCTAGAAGATCAAAATCCTCCTCCTGCTTCTTATGATCAAGTTTGGGATGATGTGATTCCTCAAGATCTACCTGAAATCCATATTCCTAAGAAGAGGAAGTATGGGGAAGGACCCTCTGCTAGCAAAAGTGTCCCTAAGCCAGACTCAGAGAAAAGGAAAGTACAGGAATTTGCTGAAGTCTGGAATCCTACTTCCAAGGCTTTGATTCTAGACACTCTCAAATTAGTAATGGACTATAATGAAAGTAGGAATCTCCACTACAGCTATTCTGAGTGGGAACTCTAAGAAAATTCCTTGACTAAAAGGAGAATCTATGACAGAGAGTATGAGAAGAACAATCCAAAGGCATCCTCCAAAACCTGCAAGGTACTATCCAAAGCCTTTTAGTTACCAGAGAAGACAACAAGAGAAGTATGACAGGCAACATCAAAGCAAAGACTGATTTTCTGTTTATAACTCTTTTTGATATTATGGATGAAATGGATGTTGATTTTGAACTCTAAAACATTATATATATATATATATATAATTTCTAGTTTTGCTGATTCTGTGTTTAAATTTTCTTCTCTTGCATTGGAATCTGTTTTTCATATACAGTTCTTTCTTTATTGATATAATTCACCTTAGTGTAGAGGGTTCTGACTTCTACAAATAGGGGGAGATTGTTGGGTATTGCATCCACAATAACCCAGATTTGCATGAAGTCGCCCTTGAACTAAGATGAATTAAGTTGTATTTGATCTCTCTATTTAGTTGTGTGTTTGCAGACTATCATTGCTAAGTGTAGACCAATGTCAGTCTATAGTGGGTCATGAACACAGGACCATACAGTGTAATCCCTCACTGTGTGATCCAAGGTGTGACTCATGTGTAGCCTCTCTATTGGGATACACTTCACATTCAAGCACTTGGAACATGGAATGAAGATTGGATTCTTGAAGAGAAAAAAAATTTCCTAAGTTTAAAATTTTTTCTAAGTCCACTTCTCGAGAAGTCTAGTATAGTTCTCGAGTAGTGGAGTTAGCAGTACTTGAATATTTGGCTTAGTACTCGAATACAAGTCTTAGTTCTCGAGTAACATCATTAAAGTTCTCGAGAAACCTAGACTAGTTCTCGAGTAGTCTCAGCCTATACTTCTCGAGTAGCCAGAGCTAGCCTTGAAAATTTTCTAAGTCCATCTCTCGAGAAGCTGAGTTATAGTTCTCGAGTACTTAGCTTCTACTTCTCGAGAAGTCAGCTTAGTACTCGAGTACAAGTTTTAGTTCTCGAGAAGTTCTATATTAGTTCTCGAGTAATGTTATCTTAGTTCTCGATAAGCTTAGTTTAGTTCTTGAGAAGTCTTAGCTCATAATTCTCGAGTACTTACATAAGTCCAGAAAGTATAGCCCTCGAGTAATCAGCTTGTTCTCGAGAACTTATATATGCTTCTCGAGAACTGCAGTCCAGTTTTTCAAAAAATTGCTTAAGTTCAGAATTGTCGGGATTTTCAAATGATACATCATGATTGGTCCACGTGTCGTCATTAATGTTAATTCTAACTATTAGGGGAAATCCTATATAAGGTCTTGTTATTAAGACTAACCCTAAGAGGTGAACCGTACTCTTTCTAAAATTCTGAATCGGCCGTCTCTCTTAAGATTTTACAGAAGCCGTCGCCGCTCATCCTGTCGCCAAAATCCTATTTTGATCCAGATCGACTTGCTTTTCAAGGTATTCATAAATCTTCATCTTCTCCTTGATCGAGTAAGTCCAAGTTTCTCAGAACTGATCCACCGAGAGTATTCTTCAATATTTTCTGAAAAAGCCGCAAAGTTCAAGAAAGAAGACCTAGGGACAGATTTTCAGATCTGAGAAGAAATTTCTGTTTGTATTTCCAAATCTCTTTGTAATCTTGTAGGAGATTATTCTCCGAGTGTAGGAGCTTTGTTCTCCGAGTTGTAGGAAGTATTCATCTTCCGGGTGTAGATCCATTTGGATCAAGATTGTAGGAACTTGGTTCCGAGAGGTAGGATTGGTTTTCAATCCGAGATAGTGGAGTAGCCGAGTCTAGTGATTTACTAGATCGGTGAGGGAAAGTGGACATACCCAAGGTTGGGGAACCACTATAAATCTTCTTGTCGTCTGTGATTGCTTGATTGTTTTTGTGCAAGTTCGTTAAATTTTTTATTCCGCAAATAGACGCACAATTCACCTATTCACCCCCCCTCTAGGTGATTTAGGTAGACAACTTAACACTTTCACAAGGACACCCATTTGAATCATTGATTAGAGTAACTGTAAGCAAGGTTCATTCATAAGATAATGCCCACACATACAGGTCAGATATGTTTGTAACACCTCAAATATGACTAATAAAATGTTGTATAAAAATAATATTAAATAACAAAAAAATTAAAAAAAATATTCCCTGCTCTTACATTTTCCACGAATCTTAGTTGTCTTGAAGCTCAAAAAGATTAACATCCATGCACTGATACACATGAAAATACCAATGCATTTTCAAATATTTTTGTTGATTTGGAGGTGGGAAAGAAGCTCAAGAAGCGCTACAAGAGATCAAGCAACAAGAAAAATACTGATTATCTGAAAAAAAAACTGATCTTTTAACGGATTAATATGATATGAATTCCACAAAAAAGCATCATCAATTTCCGCGCTATTTGCAACAAGAACACGTTCCCAAAATCTATCTCAAAACATCATAAATAAATATAAGTTCACCAAAATCTATCTCAAAACATCATGGAAATAAATAGAAAAAAACAGTTCAATAAGGAAATTAAAAATAGATCAAAACATCGAGTTGATATGATTTTTTTCCATATTAGTAGATCAACACTAAATCTTTTAATTTGGGTAGTGCATCATCCGTTGAAATTTTGCATCTTCCTGAGCGCTATTTTCATCACCAACCTAAAAAAATATACATTACAGATATGTTAAACATGTTAACAACTGAGTAATAAACAATACTACTTATTTGACCAGTGCTAAAAGGTATTGAAGGATTCACTCGACTTCTAGAAGTGGTTGTTGTTGGTGTCAATGGGCAGCTAACAAGCTCCAAATGAGCTCGCACCTCTTATTGTAGGCATGCCATCTTTTCTTCCATTTGTGCCTCCACTTGTGCCTTCATTTCGGCAATTTGAATATCAAACTACGATTGCATTTCTTCTCGAAGTTGAGTACGGATTGACTCAACTGCTTCTTGACTAGGTTGTAAATTAAGATCTTTTTTCCTCATTAAGCCCCATGTACGCAAACGTCCATGTCCATCCTCTCCCCTTACCCGAGAGAAGCAAGAATCTCTATATTCTACGGTGCTCTCCTCCTCAGGCACATTTTCAAGAAGAGTGTTCATATCTTCCTGTGATATGGAGATTTAAAAATAAGAAATGTTGCCAATATTACACTACCAGAAAATTGAGTATTAGCTACACGTTTTTTGTCAGGGTTCTAAAATCGTGGCCAATACACTAGTATTAGCCATGATCACAAAACCGTTGCTAATATTTAGGTTTTAGCCACAGATATAAAAAAGCATGGCTAATACCTTTATATTAGCCACGAAAAGCAAAAAAGCGTGGCTAATATTTAGTATTAGCTAACATCTAAGCAATCACAACCATTCATGTATTTCCCCCCATCAACCGTACTCCCCTATTTCTATCACCAAAAAATGTTAAAACCCGCGCCCATCCCGTGCCCTAATCTAAATCGTGCTTCCCCTTCCTCCTCGACATTCCGCCCATCCCGTGCCCTATTTCGCAAGCCGCTCCCAATCCCGATCCCCCCACGACGGTGTACAACCCTTCGTAGTTTCTTCGCACATCTTGTCGGCGGCGTTAACGTTCTCTCTTGGCGACGACGTCCACTATAACGCCCCCGGTTTTTCTGTGATTTGTATAATCCTTGTTCGGCATTATGTTGATGCGTTTCCGGCCTTTTGCCGTTGTTATAGCGTGGTCTTAGCTCTTTATGTTCTTGAGTGGCTTGTTTTGTAGCCTGTTTGCAAGGTTCCCATGTTAGCCGGAGTCTGTTTTGGTGGCTCGACGGAGCCTCTTAGGGAATGCTTGTGTTTTGGCATCGGGATGTATTAGCCCGAGTTTTGATCGTCGAATTTTTATTTTCGACTTCGCCGTTGTTTTCGTAGCATGGGTGTTTAGCTACGGTGCGAGTATCGTCATATTCCGAGATTGTTTGTTTTCCGCGTCGTTTTGGCGTGTTATTTAAATAGCTGATATAATGCTATGCTTGGCCGGTTTTAATTCTGTACATATATAAGATTATATTATAGGTTTATACTATCAGATATAATAGTATAGTATATATAATATTAGTTATATATATACTAGTGGCTGGTTTATAATAGTATAATAATAGCTTAGTGGCTGATATTATATTATTTGTTTTTGCTATATTGGCTGTATATATATTATATTATAGCTTATTTTAGTATATCCCCTTCATCTTCCCAAAGAAAAAAGGGTGATTGGCTTCCAGTGGAAGGCTTCGGGCGACGGAGGTGCTGGAGCTTTTGGCCGCCGTTTCGTGCTTGTTAGAGCTCGTTTTTCCCGGGTAAGGGCAGATCTGTACTGCACTCACCCGGATCTTCCTCCCTAGGTATGTATTTTTTGTTCTAGAGTTGTCTTTGCAAGCTAGGATTTTTCGGGTTTGCTCATCTTCCCTCTAAAGCTTCAGGTTTGCCTCTTAGGTGGCCGATCTTACCGTCGGTGCCGAGTGTGAAGCCTTGGCTGCTATTTCCTGGAGGTAGAGGTAAGTGGCGCTCTTTGCCCTTGCCAACCTTGTTTTTGTTCCAATTAATTTGGTTATAGTAGCTCATTCTTTTCTCTCCTAGAAGCTAGGGTTGCTGCAGTCTTTGTCCCGAGCAGGTTTACTACCAAACTTGCCCAGATTTAGTTATTTTCTCTCCTTAGTGCTGATTTGTGTCAAGGTAGTGGCTGGAGGTAGGATTTTAGGGTTCTAGTTTTAGCCCAGCTTGGTTGGTAGCTGTAGCCGGGTAGAAGGGGTAGAAGAGAGGAAGTTAGAAATTCTTTTCTTTTTTTAGTTCTCTGGATAGCAGGCGTTGAGTACTAGCTTAGGGAAAAAGTTTATTTTGTAGGCTAAGTGTAAAAGAATTGAGTGTGGTGGACATACTCAACGCCTAGCTGTTTGGTCTGAAGTCTAAGTCTATAAGCGTTGATAGCATTGAGTGAGGTGAGCTCACTCAATGCCGTCTGGCTTTGGCGTTGAGTGAGTTGAGCTCACTCAACTCCATCTTCTTTTGGTATTGAGTGAGTTGAGCTCACTCAACGTCGTCTAAGTTTGGCATTGAGTGAGTTGAACTCACTCAATGCCGTTTTGCCAGAGACCTTTTTCTAAGTCTTTTGGCATTGAGTGAGGTGAGCTCACTCAATGCCGTATGCTTTTGGCGTTGAGTGAGTTGAGCTCACTCAACGCCGTCTTGGCTGGATTTTTTTTCTAAGTATTTTGGCGTTGAGTGAGTTGAGCTCACTCAACGCCGTCTTGCCTAGCGATGTTTTTCTTCTAAGTCGAAAACGTTGAGTGTGGTGATGCCATCAGCTGTTTAGCGTTGACAGCATCGAGTGAGCTGAACTCACTCAACGTCGTCGTCCCGAGAGTGACTTTTTTGCGGTTAAGTCATTTGGCGTTGAGTGAGTGGAGCTCACTCAACGCGGCGTCGAGTGAACTCGACGCCTTCCCCGTTGAGTGTTGGCGTTGAGTGAGTGGAGCTCACTGATGAGTTGTAAATATACCTATATTTTCGTATTTTATTTAAGTCATTTTGGTTTATTTTTATATTTTATAGTTTGTTTTATTTAATAAATTGTTTCTTTTTTGTAATTTTTTATTTCTAACTTAGCTTTTTTGTTTTTTGAATTTTTCCAGGAAAAAACATTTTTTCGGCCATGTCACGCCCGTGTCACCCCCCAACACGGGCGTGTCAGGCTCTCAAATGCAATCAGCCAGTCAAAACATGCAATTTCACTGTTCCGAGCCCGACACGCCCAACGTCACGCCCGTGTCAAAGCTTGTCACGCCCGTGTCGAGGCCGACACGAAACGCTTAATCAAATAGTCAACGCTGCCGACATCAGGATGCCAGTTGTCCGGGTCACGCCCCCCTGTCACGCCCGTGACAATTGTGTCACGCCCGTGTCCGCCACGTCGACCGCCCCGAAAGTCAAAGCTCGCGTCAAATCCCCAGATCCAGCTCCCCGTCACGCCCTAGTCACGCCCGTGACTGACACCTGTCACGCCCGTGACCTGGGGCGTGACCGCCACGTTTTTCAGCCGAAGTCAAAGCTCCAGTCAAATCACCAATCAGCTCATGAACAGTACTGACACGCCCCCCTGTCACGCCCGTGACCTAGGGCGTGACCAACCCGAAATTTTGCCTATAAAAGGGCAGCTGCTGTATGAGAATTCTGTCCACTTTTTGGTCCATTTTGCTAAGGTGTTATGCTGCCCAAATATATTCCAAATGCTATGTAAGGGAAATTTCTCCCTCTCTCCTTAGTTTTTATTATTTTTTGTGTCTTGTAACTTATTCTTTTAATTAATAAAACATGTTTTTCTTCTCTTTATATGTGTTTGGAATGGATCTGAGCAACTCTCCCTTTAGCAATCTTATTTCTTTTCTTTTATGTTTTATGTTTTCTTCATTTATAAGCTTTTTAACATAGCTTAGTTTAGGATTTTCCGCACTTTCTAGCCATTGTAATGTCCATTTTATTTTCATTTTTTCGCACCCGTTTAGCTTTAGTTTATTTTTATTTTCACTTTTTATGCATTTCTACCGCATTCTAGCGGTAGAAATGCAGTTGTTCAAATTTTTCGCCAACTTCCATTTTGCGTTTATTTGCAAAACTTTTCGCTCCGTTTAATTTTTATTTTCTCTTTTTATGCATTTCTACCGCATTCTAGCGGTAGAAATGCAGTTGTTTTAGTTTTCCGAGCACTTAGCTTTTCATTTTAATTTTCAAAACTTTTTGTCCGATTAACTTTTATTTTCACTTTTTATGCATTTCTACCGCATTCTAGCGGTAGAAATGCAGTTGTTTTAATTTTTCAGTAACTTTGTTTTTCTTATTTTTGCAAGTGTGCGTGCGTGTATGAGTTAGATTTTATTGCTTTATTTCAATTTCTGTAGAGTGTGTGCGTATGCATCTATTTTCGCCTACTCGTTAAGAGTTAAATGGCGCTCTGCTTTCATTTTCCGCCCACTCGTTTGAGTGAGACTTGTCTTTTTACTGCTTTCATTTTCTTCCTACTCACTTGAGTAGGAAAACTTTGAGTGCGTGCGTGTGTTTTCATTTATTGTAGAGTGCGTGTGTGTGATTCTACTTTCCTGTAGAGTGTGTGCGTGTATGAGTATAAATTTACCCCCGCCCACTCGCTCGAGCCGGGATTCGCATTTACTGCTTTCTTCAGTCCTACTCGTTTGAGTAGGACTTGCAATTTTCAGCTTTCTTTACTGCTTTCTTACTGCTTTCTTTTATCGCTTTCTAGCGTAAGTGTCCTCATTCCGATGAGTGGCTAACCGCCCTTAGCCCTCAATATCGAAGAGCATTGGGACAGATAAAGTAGCTTTAAATAATTAAAGGTCCTGTTTTCTATTTAATTAAATTTCTTAAGGTTTGCCCCGGGTTAACGACGCGTAGGACCGCATATCGATGTGCGGGCTCTATTTCCGTTATCCATACGCAACGCCGAGAGGCCGCACGTATGGACCGATCACCCTTGGGTAAAGAGAGCTCCGTGCTAACCCTCGAGAGAGGAGGCGCGTGACTCTACCGGATTGGGTTCCCCACCCAATAGCGGGGTTCTCAGCGTAATGCGGGCGTTAAGAGGAATCCTTCGTCGGTCTAGCGATCGGTCGAATAGTCTTAGCGTTCAGGTGAGCGATATCCCTACACCAAGGTGAGCTCATATCTAAGGAACCTCCACGGCCGAGTCTCCGCCTTAATTAAATTGAAAATTAGGATCTCTTTTTATTAAAAGTTATTTTAGTTCAAATTCTCTTTTGATATCGTCGCGCCGAGTTCTTCGTCGGCCTTCTGCACTTTGTTTACTGCTTTCATTTTTTATGCTTTATTATTATTATGCATTTTTTATATGTTTATGCCATTTCCATATTTATCAAACCTAAAAATTATCGGTAGAATAATAGGCTTTCAGGGAAAGAGTAGATATAGCTAAGCCGGCCCCGAGAACAATACGACCCCGATATTCCACACCGGAATATCCTGTACTACACGTGATAGGTGCACTTGCCTCCCTCTCGTTAAAACTCGGTTTCTAACAAAAACAAAACGCTCTTCTTTTTTATAAATAAAAACCTCCACTTTCACACACAAATAAGAGCCGGCGTTTTAACCATCAAGTTTTTGACGCCGTTGCCGGGGAAAATTTCGACTTACTATTTTGAATTCCTGAAACCTATTAATTTTACCCTTTATTTCTACTAATATGTATATATAAAAAAAATTTTATATTAATAATAATAATATCATTATTAATATTAATAATAAATACTTAAACAAAAAAAAAAAAAAATTAAACACTTAAAAACAAAAAAAAAATATCAGAATAATTTAAAACTAAAAAAAAAACATTTAAAAACTTAAAAACTTATAAAAATTAAAAATTTAAAAACTTAAAAATAAAAAAAAAATGATGATGAAAATTTTTTTTCCTTTTCATCAAAAAAAAAAAAAAAATTCAAAAAATATATTTTTTCTTTATTTTATTTTGCCTTTATCTTATTTTCTTTTTTTCATTTTATTTTTCTTTACAAAAAAATCAAAAACTAAAAACATAAACTTAACAAAATCTAAAAATTCAAAAAAACTAAGAAAAATTTTTATAAAACAAAAAATTTAAATTAAGTATTTATTTTGTCGTTTCGGCGCGCTTCACAATCGTGAGCGCTAGGGGATCGCGTATCCGTCACACATTTATCACACTCACTTACCCCTCGCGCCCCCTATCACCCGCACACTTTTCGCCGAACTTATCTTTTCCATTTTTCAGTTTTATTTTTTTTCTTGTTTTTACTTTAACTTTTGCAGGGTCAAACTTAACGGGCTTCCCCGAACGCGATTTAGGGAAGATTTCTAATGGACCCCTGTTTTTAATTTTAAATTTTGCGTACATACTGGGGCTTAGATTTTTATATATATCCTGTTCCTCATACTTAGTGCAACATTGGGGACAATGTTGGACTTAAGTATGTGGGTGTTTCTTATTTTTTGTGCCCTTTTATTTCCCGCACTTAATAAAAAAAAAAAACTTAAAAACATTGAGACAAAATTAAAAACTTCAAAAAAATTTTCATGCTATAATAATAATAATAATAAAATATTTTCAAAAAAAAATGAAACATCGCTCCGCGACGTTCGACTCATCGAACCAACCACAAATAAGAGTCTGTTCGCGGGCGATCCCTTTTTTCTACTTTGTAAATATTCTCGTCTTTTTCCCTTTTCTTTCCTATCTTGTAAAAATTTCTCTCCTCTTGTAAATATTTCCGAAAATAAAAAAAAAATCAAAAAATTTTATATAACTCAAAAATAAAAAAAAATTTGCATAACCTTTAAAAATTTCCAAAAAAATGATTAAAAACACCAAAATATGAAAAAATTTAGAAAAAACTCATAAAAATAAAAAAAAATTATTATTTTTTAAATAATAATTCGAATCCCTTAATTCTTAACCTCTTTGCTCTCCAAAACAATCGTTTCGAGTTTATTTATAAGCGAATTTTAATTAAATCTTTGTTTACTATTCGTTTTTTAATTGTAGCTCGATAGACTTAAATTTCTGGGGTTAAGATTTTAAAGAATTTTTTATGGCTTTTTCTTATTATAGGGAACTTGTCTTTCTCATTTTTCACTTCTGATTTTTTGAATAAAAGCACATTTTTATGTTAGAAAATAACATTCATGGATTTTACATTATTTCCACTTATGCTTTTAGAAACGTAGGAACGTTCAAATTAAAAAGGTTGCTCTCGAAATTTTTTATTAAACTCTAGCTTTCTTTTAGAAACTAAACCATCCACCTTTTTTTTCATGCCTTAATCAGTATGATTCCACACTCACCCTTAAAAGATCTTATGTCAATGGGGATAAGATTTTGTCCCGCAAACATAGGCACCCAATAGTTTAAAAAGATTATATGTTACGGAGTAAGAGGATAAAATTCATTACTCCTATACATATACATTGGGTTTATTTTATTTTATTTATGAAGAAAAATAAAAAATTTTTAAATGTTAGGAAAATAAGATTTCATTTTCCTAATAATTCAAAAAGAAAAAAATGTGGAGGTTCGAGAAAAAATTACCTCGCCTCAAAAATCCAAGCCTTCTTCATATCCGCCAAACCACTTAGCCTATTTTTCATGATTCTAGAATTAATTTAAATCTTTTTGAGAGCATAATTTTTAAATTGAATTATTTCCTATCAATTTCTTTTTAGCTAAAGTTTTTTTCGATAATTCCAATCCATTTTTGTTAAACTAACAAAATAATTTTCGCTTTCTATTTTTCTTGTTTAGAAGTATTTTTGAAACGGTTCCTCTATTTATAACATTTTCATAATTTAGGATTTAATTCCGAAACCCCGGAAATTCATTTCGATCTTTCGTACAATTAAATCAAGCGGTAGTTAAATTTAGGATTCTTTTTAATTCCTTATAGGTTCATCTCCAACTTTTGCTCTGGAATAGCAAAAGCTTAAGTATGGGGGTATTTGATGAGTTATAAATATACCTATATTTTCGTATTTTATTTAAGTCATTTTGGTTTATTTTTATATTTTTTAGCTTGTTTTATTTAATAAATTGTTTCTTTTTTGTATTTCTATATTTTCGTATTTTATTTAAGTCACTCAATGCTCTCAATGCCCTGGTCAAAAGTCTATTTTCTAGTAGTGCCATTCTGAACGAATCTGGACTTAGAAATATTTCTGCTCTGCTCTGTTAGGCATTGAGAGCGTTGAGTGTATATCCCTCACTCAACGCTTTTTGCCTTAGCCATATTCTTCAGCCTTCTGCTTTATGGCATTGAGAGCATTGAGTGAGCTTGCCTCACTCAATGCTTCTAGACTTGGGTATTTTTCTGACTTTCTAGCCTATCACCTTGAGTCCACCTATCATTGTCTCTTGAACTATATATCCAATCATTGTGACAAAGACCAACCTGTATGCATGAACTTAAACGTATATCAAATACAACTATGTGTATACCATTGACCTGTTTGACTTTTTACAAATCTAGAACATTGGGATCAATGAACCCAACAATCTCCCCCTATTTGAAGAAGTCAAAACACAAATTGAGAATTCTTTATCAATGATATACACTACCATGAGCATCACAAATATTATTAAAGCAAAAAGAGTTACCACTTATCAAATTATCCAAGCAAAAAGAGTTATCACTTATTAATTTATTAAAACAACAAGAGTTACCACTTATCAATAAGTTTACCACATTTTCCATTGTGCTCCCTAGCTTTGCTGAATTTTCCCTTGTGCTCCCCCTGCATTGCTGCATCCTTGCTACTTTGTTCTTATATTATTTCTCCCCCTTTTTGACTTCATTTAAATAGCACTTGAAAGTCTGTGAAATAGCTTAGGAGCAGCATGCTATCTACTCCCCCTATTTGAGAGCAGAGAAGCACCTAGAGCAGAACTTACTCCCTCTCAATAAGAACAATTAAAGCTATACCAAATTCAACATATCCAATTCATATTTGAAGGTGTTGAACTTTGCTTCATCTAGTGGCTTGGTAAAAATATCAGCCACTTGCTTGTCTGTTGGGACAAACTCAAGACTAATATCCTCACATTCCGCATACTCTCTTATAAAATGATATCTAATCTCTATGTGCTTTGTCCTGCTATATGATACAGGATTCCTAGCTATAGAGATTACACTTGTAGAGTCACAAAACAAAGGGCTTTTACTTATCTGGAGGTTATAATCCTGGAGTTGATGCTGAATCCACAGCAACTGTGCACAACAGCTTCCTACAGCTATGTATTCTGATTCTACAGTAGAAATAGATACACTAGTCTGCTTCTTGCTGCTCCAGGACACTAGCCTTCAATCCAGAAATAGACAGGAACCTGATGTAATTTTCCTGTCCTCTCTATAGCCTGCAAAGTCTGCATCTGAATAGACAATTAGCTCAAAATCCCTATTCTTAGGGTACCATAGGCCAAGATCTGGTGTGCCCTTTAGATATCTCAAAATTCTCTTAACAGCTGAGAAATGAGTCTCTTTAGGGCATGCCTGATATCTAGCACAGACATATGTAACATACATGATGTCTGGCCTACTAGCAGTGAGGTATAAAAGAGAACCAATTAGCCCTCTATACAAAGTTTGATCAACAGGGTTTCCTGCCTCATCCTTGTCTAAAGACATATTTGATCCCATGTGAGTTTTCATAGAGGAAGTATTCTCCATCCTAAATTTCTTACTCCCTGATAAACTTAGACTGTGATATGGATAATCCATTGTCAGACTTTCTTACTTGGATACCCAAGAAAAACTTAAGTTCACCCATGCTACTCATCTCAAACTTCCCTTGCATAAGTTTGGAAAACTTCCTGTAAAGGTTATCATCAGTAGACCCAAAGAAAATGTCATCAACATATATCTGGACTAGGATGATCTTACCCTTAGATTCCCTAAAGAATAGAGTCTTGTCTATCTTCCCCCTTGATAATTTATTTTCAATGAGGAAGCTGGACAATGTTTCATACCAAGCTATAGGTGCTTTCTTTAGCCCATATAGATCTTTCCTTAGACTATAAACAAAAATCAAGATGGTAAGGAACAACAAAACCTGGAGGTTGTTCCACATAGACTTCTTCTTTCAAATCTCCATTAAGAAATGCTGATTTCACATCCATCTGATAGACTCTTTACCCCTTGGAATGCAACATATGAAGGGAATAATCTGATAGCTTCTAGTCTTGCTACATGGGCAAAGGTTTGATCAAAGTCAACACCTTCTTCTTGTCTGTACCCCTGAGCCACCAGTCTAGCTTTATTTTTAACTATAATGCCATTTTCATCAATCTTATTCCAATAGATCCACTTAGATCCAATGACATTATGTCCTTGAGGTCTAGGAACCAGCTTCCAGACCTTACATCTTTTAAACTTATTCAATTCCTCTTGCATAGCTCCAATCCAAAACTGGTTTTGGTTAGCCTCTTCAAATTTCTTCGGTTCTACCTGTAATAAGAAGCAAGAGTACATTACTGTGTTGAGACATCTGCTCCTTGTCACTACTCCTTGTCTTGCATCACCAATAATCTGATGGTCTAGGTGATCCCCCAGATGTCTTACTGCTGGAGGCAATACTGCTTCAACATCATGTTCTTCATGATGTTGATCTTCATCTACTTCTTGTGATCCTTGTTCTTCCTCTGGAATTCTCACACCCTCTTCTTGGTCTTGCACAGTTGGAGCATCTTCTTCATTTCTTTTGAGAGTGAGCTTTTTCAACCCTAGTTTAGTACCTGTAGAACTAGAAGAAGAGCTTGATAGCTCATTATTAATCATATTTGCTTCATCAAACACTACATTAACTGACTCCTCTACAACTTGACTTGTCAAGTTATAGATCCTATAAGCCTTACTATGATTTCTATACCCATATCCCCTCATAGGCTTTGACATCAAACTTAGTTTTATAGGATTTCCCATTATAGAGTACAAAACACTTGCACCCAAAAAATTCTGAGATATGCAAGGTTTGGTTTCTTACCCTTCATAATCTCATAGGGAGTCTTATTGTGGCTCTTGGTGATAAAATCCCTGTTAAGGACATGACAAGCTATATTTACAGCCTCAGCCCAGAAATATTCTGGGAGAGAAGTGTCATTTAGTAGTGTTCTACTAGCCTCTATGAGAGTTATATTCTTCCTCTCAGCTATCCCATTTTACTGGGGTGTTCTTGGAGTGGAAAACTCTTGTTGAATCCCATGATGTTCACAGATTGTTGTCATGCATTCAGACTAAAACTTAGTCCCATAGTCACTTTTGATTTTGACCACAGTACTGTTCATCTCATTCTGTATTTGCAAGACAAATGTCTTGAAAACATATGAGGTTTCAGACTTTTTCTTCAAAAAGAATACACAAACAAATCTGGAAAAGTCATCAACCACTTCCTACCTAGACTATGAACTGGCATTGGACCAAACAAGTCCATATGCAAGAGGTATAAACACCTCACAGAATCTTTAGTTTCGATGCTTTTGAAAGAAGCTTTTGTCTGCTTACCCTTTTGGCATGCAAAACAAATACCTTCCTTAGAGCATTTCAAGGTTGGACCATTCCTAATTAGCTCTTGACTATAGAGCTTTCCTATAGTCTTATAATTCAAATGAGTCAGCCTCTTGTGCCATTTGACACAATATGAGGTTTTCTCATTTGCAATTAGACAAATGGGAGAGTCAGATGATAAAAAAAGAAAATTAAGACAATAGACATTCCCATTCTTAGTGCCAGTCAAAGTGACCGCTTGATCACTTGATCTTCTTATATAACACTTATTCTTGTGAAAAGAAATGACATAGCCAAGTTCACATAGTTGGATTATGCTTATAAGGTTGTGTTGCAACCCTTCCACATAAGCCACTTTTGTGAAAGTGATTAAGCCACTAATGATCTTACCATAACCTTTGGTGATCCCTTTATCTGATCCACAAAATATCACCTTAGGTCCATCCTTTACTGGAATGAAATCCTTCAGGATGCACTTTGTTCCAGTCATGTGCCTAGAACAACCACTGTCCAAGTACTATATAGGGGTATGGCTACTTGGACTCACCTGCAAGAAATAAATCACTTATCCTTAGGACCCCAATTCTTATTGGTTCCAAGGTGCATGCTAGGCTTAAGATGAACATGCCTGCCTACAGCTCTTCTGACAGGTAAGTGTATATTATCTCTCTATACACTATTATTGTGCCAACAATCAATGCATAGTGGCCTACTTTGCCACAACACTAGCACTCAAAGATGTTGTACCTCCTTTTAAGGTCTGGTTTAACAACATTGCTATCAGTAGCTCTTAGTCCAGCAGGTATAACAGCAGACTTTTTCTTGAGTGCTGGGGCTGGTACACCAAACCTAAATGGTCCAGGATGGGCCATTTGAACCTCCTTATGGGATGCTTTGTATCCACTAGCACCCATTCCATTCCTACCACCATAGTGGTGAACAGCTTTGTTCTTCCTTTTGGAATTACCAGCTCTAGTGTTCCCTTTGAAGACTATCCCTTTACTATCCTTTTGGGAGGAGAAGGAATCTATCAAAGGCAACACATTACATGGCTTTGAAAACTTAGCCACTAGCTCCTTCTCCTTTTGGTGCTTACTTTCTAGATTCCTGATAAACTCATTCTTAAAAGTTATGGTGCCCAATGTTCTTCATCTAGCTAACTTCCCTAATTTTCTGTTCTAGTAAAGTTGCTGTTTAAGAATGATGGGAAGCAGCAAGCTTCAGAGATGTAATCTCCCGAGCCTGCTGTTTGGTCAGCAGCTTACTCCTTTTGAATGCTTCCAGAAGTTCACCATATCTTTCAATTATTTGATCTCTGTCTTCCTCAGATTCAGAGCCATCTTCATCTCTTAATGAAGAAGCACTTGAATCTAAACAAGACACATATTTGGACTTAGATGAAGAGTTGGATGAAGAGTGTACCTTAGATGGTCCAGGCAGATCCTGGCAGAATTCTTCATGTGATCTTGCCATCAGCCCAATGTAGGCTTCCTGATCCTCTTCTGATTCTTATGAGAAATACTCAGTCCAACTTTTCTCACTCTTAGCAGTGAAGGTTTTCTCCTTCTTGCTTCTTTTGTGGTGATGATTCTTTTCACCAGCTTCTTTCTTCTCAGGACAACCAACCACAACATGACCTGACTTGCTGCAATAGAAACAAACAATCTTTTTAGAAAATGTTCACCAGGTTTTGGATCATACCTGCCCTCTTTAGAGGGTTTCTTCTTATTTCTGTAGTAGTCCTCTTTATGCTGGAAGGAAGAGGTAGGTTTGCTTCTCCACCCCTTCTTTTTCATCAGCCTCATAAATTGTTTTAAGAAAGCATCAAACTCCTCATCAAACATATTACAGCCTGATTCCTCTTGATCTGAATCTTTTGACTCAGCTGGCCTTCTTAGGGGAGAAGGATTCTTCTCCTTTCTCCTCTTATAGCTATCTGCCTTGAAGGTCACAAAAGATTCTTTGGCCTGACCTCTGCTAGTCTTCTCTTCCTCCTTCCTTGTTGTCAGTTGCATCTCATATGAAAGCAGCTTACCAAACAGTATGGATGGTGGAGTATCTGCCAGCTTTACCACTTCTCAAATGACACATATCTTAGTGTCCCAGTCTCTAGTAAGAGACCTAATAATCTTATCATTTAGCTCATAATTATTAAAGGCCCTGCCATAGGTCTTTAACTCATTGACTGTCCTGAAGAACCTTTCATAATAGCTAATTATGGTCTCCTCCTTGATCTGTCTTAAAGCTTCATACTCTTGATTTAGCTTTGACTTTCTATCATCTCTCATTTCCTCAGTTCATTCCATATACACTATCAAGGTGTCCCACATTTCCTCTGAGGTCTTGCAGTGCACCAGGTTTTGAAAGGTGGAGTCATTTATGACACTAACAATGATGTTTTGTGCCCTCTTATCCATTGTTGCTAAGATGACTTCATCCTTAGTCATTTTAGTGTACTTCTTTGGAGTCTAAAGATTTGCATCAAGGATAGATATCTTCATTGGGATGAAGGGTCCTCCTTGAACTGTGATATAGATCCTAGGATCAGATGTTTACATGAACAATCTTACCCTTTCTTTCCATATACCAACATTTTTCTTCCTGCAGAGAGGAAGTTTCATGGATCCAAGCTCTTTTTGATCCTCTCCTGAACCCATCTTAACCTTCTGACAACTACCCTGGAGATCTCCTCAGACTATTAAGTCTTTTCTTGAGTAACCTCCCTCTGATACCACTTAAAAGTCTTTGATTACAAGGGTAGTTAATCACCTAGAGGGGGGTGAATAGGTTATTGCAGTCTTTTCTTGAGTCTTTAAAATCTTCTATGACTTATGTCCTACTGTGTATACTTATTTCAGCTTTCAAGAAAACAATATTCAGCACATCAAAACACAATACACAACACACCAAATTTTATAGTGGTTTCCTAGTGTATGGGTACATCCACTGTCCCTCTCAGCCTTTCTAACAGTATATTAGACAAGGCTCTTCTCCAAAAACTATGGCTCCTAAAAGATTACAGAATGATCCCACTGGATCAGTCAGTCTCCACTGAGACTTACAACACTGGCTCATATCCCTCCACACTGTAATCACCTTTATTGGTAGGAAAATGAATTGCACTGTCTCTCCTTCTGTCAAGAGAAAACTCTGTGCAGATATCTTCTTCTTCTTCAACGATCCAGAGATAGATCTTCAGATTTGGCTTAGCTTGGATCGTGAATAAACTTCAGCTAGGGTTTTCCTAGACTGATTCGTTTTTCTCGGAGAAATCCTCTGTTCTTACTGTAGCAGATGTTGATTGCACCAGCGAACTCAGAAACCCTTCCGATTTTTCAATTGAAGTTCTTGGTTCTATAATAATGGCGGATGAAGACGACGAACTCCCGCTTCTCGTTTTTTTAGAATGTTAATCAAAATCCTTGCTTTGATCATAATCTCAGCTTTTATTTATAACCTCGTCGATTTGTGAGATGTTTATCCTAGTTTTAACGGTGGTTAAAACCTCAGCTTAATCAAATTGAGATCCACTATAGACTGACGGTGACGTTAATATTGATTTGAAGCATTTAAATAACGAATCAAAAAATCGTTGACTTGTTGACTTTGTTGACGTCAACATCATTCTGGACTTAGCCAAAATCAAGCAACACTTCAAAAATCCTCAGTTTGACGAACTCAAAACTCAGTTCGACGAACCCAGAGCTCAGCTCGACGAAATCAAGCAATACTTCAAAAAACTTCAGTTCGACGAAATCAAAACTCAGTTCGATGAACCCAGATCTCAGCTCGACAAAATCAAACAATACTTCAAAAAACTTCAGTTCGACGAACTCAAAACTTAGTTCGACGAATCCAGGGCTCAGCTTGACGAAATCAAGCATCATCTCAGAAAACTTCAGTTCGATGAACTCAAAACTTAGTTCGACGAATCCAGAACTCAGCTCGACAAAATCAAGCATCATTCCAGAAATTATCAGGTCGACAAACAGGTGAAAGCTGAGTTCGAGGAAATCTGAACTTAGCTCGACCAAATTAAAACTCAGCATGACGAAAACTTGATAAGCAATACTTCGACGATTTTGGACTTAGAATTTTCTTCAGCTCTGCTGGGCGTTGAGTGAATAGGCAATTCTCAATGAATATGTACTTAGAAATATTTCTACTCTGTTAGGCATTGAGAGCGTTGAGTTTATATCCAACACTCAACGCCTTTTGCCTTAGCCATATTCTTCAGTCTTCTACCTGATGGCGTTGAGAGCGTTGAGTGAGCTAGCCTCAGTCAACGCTTCTGGACTTGGGCCTTTTTCTGACTTTCTAGCCTATCACCTTGTGTAACACCCCAAAAGTTAAAGGAAATCATCGAGCGGGGCTCGACGAAGGTCGTCGAGCGGGGCTCGACGAAGGTCGTCGAGCGGGGCTCGACGAAGGTCGTCGAGCGGGGCTCGACGAAGGTCGTCGAGCGGGGCTCGACGAAGGACGTCGAGCGGGGCTCGACGAAGGTCGTCGAGCGGGGCTCGACGAAGGTCGTCGAGCGGGGCTCGAGGAAGGTCGTCGAGCGGGGCTCGAGGAAGGTGCTCGAGCGGGGCTCGAGGAAGGTCGTCGAGCGGGGCTCGACGAATGTCGTCGAGCGGGGCTCGACGAAGGTCCTCGAGCGGGGCTCGACGAAGGTCCTCGAGCGGGGCTCGACGAAGGTCCTCGAGCGGGGCTCGACGAAGGTCCTCGAGCGGGGCTCGACGAAGGTCCTCGAGCGGGGCTCGACGAAGGTCCTCGAGCGGGGCTCGACGAAGGTCCTCGAGCGGGGCTCGACGAAGGTCCTCGAGCGGGGCTCGACGAAGGTCCTCGAGCGGGGCTCGACGAAGGTCCTCGAGCGGGGCTCGACGAAGGTCCTCGAGCGGGGCTCGACGAAGGTCCTCGAGCGGGGCTCGACGAAGGTCCTCGAGCGGGGCTCGACGAAGGTCCTCGAGCGGGGCTCGACGAAGGTCCTCGAGCGGGGCTCGACGAAGGTCCTCGAGCGGGGCTCGACGAAGGTCCTCGAGCGGGGCTCGACGAAGGTCCTCGAGCGGGGCTCGACGAAGGTCCTCGAGCGGGGCTCGACGAAGGTCCTCGAGCGGGGCTCGACGAAGGTCCTCGAGCGGGGCTCGACAAGGTCCTCGAGCGGGGCTCGACGAAGGTCCTCGAGCGGGGCTCGACCAAGGTCCTCGAGCGGGGCTCGACCAAGGTCCTCGAGCGGGGCTCGACCAAGGTCCTCGAGCGGGGCTCGACCAAGGTCCTCGAGCGGGGCTCGACCAAGGTCCTCGAGCGGGGCTCGACCAAGGTCCTCGAGCGGGGCTCGACCAAGGTCCTCGAGCGGGGCTCGACCAAGGTCCTCGAGCGGGGCTCGACCAAGGTCCTCGAGCGGGGCTCGACCAAGGTCCTCGAGCGGGGCTCGACCAAGGTCCTCGAGCGGGGCTCGACCAAGGTCCTCGAGCGGGGCTCGACCAAGGTCCTCGAGCGGGGCTCGACCAAGATCCTCGAGCGGGGCTCGACCAAGATCCTCGAGCGGGGCTCGACCAAGATCCTCGAGCGGGGCTCGACCAAGATCCTCGAGCGGGGCTCGACCAAGATCCTCGAGCGGGGCTCGACCAAGATCCTCGAGCGGCGTTCGACCAGCGGGGCTCGACCAAGATCCTAGAGCGGGGCTCGACTAAGATCGTCGAGCGGGGCTCGACCAAGATCCTCGAGCGGGGCTCGACCAAGATCCTCGAGCGGGGCTCGACCAAGGTCCTCGAGCGGGGCTCGACCAAGGTCCTCGAGCGGGGCTCGACCAAGATCGTCGAGCGGGGCTCGACCAAGATCGTCGAGCGGGGCTCGACCAAGATCGTCGAGCGGGGCTCGACCAAGATCGTCGAGCGGGGCTCGACCAAGATCGTCGAGCGGGGCTCGACCAAGATCGTCGAGCGGGGCTCGACCAAGATCGTCGAGCGGGGCTCGACCAAGATCGTCGAGCGGGGCTCGACCAAGATCGTCGAGCGGGGCTCGACCAAGATCGTCGAGCGGGGCTCGACCAAGATCGTCGAGCGGGGCTCGACCAAGATCGTCGAGCGGGGCTCGACCAAGATTGTCGAGCAGGGCTCTACGTTTTTTGAGAGACTCGTGTCAGGTGGATGATGTGCAACCACTGAGCGGTGATTGACTTTTTCAACTTCAACTCGAGCCATTGCTTGGTTTTGTTGATTTTATCGTGTGGCTGGGATGCAGTCCGAGGCCACTTATGCAGATAGATAGGAAGGAGGAAATCATTATTTCCTTTTCTCTTCTCTCTCTTTCCAGTTCTGGAGCGAAAACTCTCGGCTGGAGCTAGGGCTTGCTGAGGTTGTTGGAGAAGATCTTATGGCCGAAAACAAGATCTGAAGCTAGATTCGCAAAGGGGAAAGTGAGGCGCTCATTTCCATCCACGTAGAAATGCTTTGCCATGGCTCCAAAGAGAACGTCAAGGGTAACGATCTTTCTACTTGGACATATGAAGTCCTTATTTTGGCATGTGCATGATTTCCCCCACCAAAAGGTGGAATGTTGAGGCATTTCCGTTGGGTTGATTCTTGAAATCCACAAGAAGTCTTGCATATAGATCCAAAAATGTGTAGTACGAAATAGGCATGTTGTGTGAAGCCAATCTAGATAGGTTGGCTTGGATTGGTGATGTTTTATTTTGCGCACCGAAGAAGACTCCGCGTATAAACGAGTATTTTGTGGGTCGGTGGGTTGTGCCTGTGAACTGGAGTAACGGTAAGTACTGGAATGGAATTCCAGGAAAATTCCCTCGAAGTTTGTGTGCTATATGCTGGCACTGCAGGATTCTGCAGGGTTTGGGTTGAGTTTGGCCGCAAAAAGAGAGCTTTTGATGACCCCGCCAAGCGGTCGTGACGAACGCTGGCATTGACTCCCTTTTTGATTGTGAAGCTAGTCATTCGGGGACATTGTGGCTATTGTGAGCTATGCACTATTAAAGGCCGGTGAGCCGAACGGACAAGGGGATGCCGACCCGCATCAGTATAGACATTGAATTGGTGATTTGAGCAATGGGAAAGGGCTGAACTGTATCCGCGTTATGGTTGTCTAACTTGAGTGCCTAAGTTATTTGCTTCGTTAGGATCACATAATGAGAGTCTTGGGTTGTTCGCCATCAAGACTAAAGTCTCTGGCTGTAGGTCGTGGAACATGAATGCTCAATGTTTACCGTTGGGTTTTGAACCCTTGAATGATAGTGGGACCCTGGTTTTCCGGTACACCGATAATGTGCCCTGAGAGCACGGAGCGTTGGGCCGTGTGGTCGACGTTTGTGATATATTGATTGTGCGTGATATCACATCTTGAGATATATCTTTGTGAAAAATTCTATGCCTGCAAGGAAGGAATACCACTGCCCCAAGAAATGGGTAGGGTCGTTATAAATTGGTCAGCTGAATGCTGACCGTTGCCTTGTTTGCCACCGTTGCGGTGGACTGTCCTTGTGCAGATGCTGGAGAGCCGAGCGGGAAATAGCGGGCTGAATCCCTTGCTGCTACTTCTTGCCCTCGAAGGCCAAATGAAGAATTTTACTATTTTCATGAGTGGCCGCCTGTGTGCCGATTTTTGTAATCCACAATTATGAAATGTAACTGTATGGCCTTGAGGCCATAATTTTTGTATAAAGAGTCATTCCTGTGTTGTTATATATAAATGGTGTTATATATATATTGTGCACATTCAAATGAGTTGAGTTCAAATAACCTTAAAGCTTCCGTTAGCATGCTCTGAGTTAGGATGCGTGTATGAGTTTTTGATATTAACCTGTAACCTCGCTGCCTGTTTGTGATATATAGTATGGGGCCCCGACCATACCTTCTATTATATGTCATTTAACGGATGGAGTTGTTACAATTTGGTATCAACTTATTTTGTTCTTCCTCTTTCGAATTAATGGTCGAATTATTTTGTGGGGTGGCGAGTACATGTATGTGCGACCCATTATAACATAAATGAACTCAAGAATGTCCACTAAGGAATGCAAATACACCTGTTTGAGGAACCTACACATTCCTATAAAGTTGTTGTTGCTCTTACAAAGTCGCTAAAGTGTGTGTTTTACACGTATAGGTGACTCGAGGTGGTGCGGGGCAGTCTGAGCCCCAACGTTCTGATGAGAGTGTGGCACCGCTGAGGTGCCTACACCTCCTCCTTCTGCGGAGACAGTATGTTTAGTTGCTGAGGCATTGTTTGTAATGATTCATGCACAACCTACTGGGCAGGCGCAGCCTGCAAGGGTGCCAAAATAGGTTGGTGTAAGGCCAGAACCTGTTGAGGTTGTTGTTGATCCTCGAGCAGTTGAATGACAGTTGAAGCAGTTTATGAGCTTCAATCCTCCTACATTTATGGGTGTGGGATACCCAACGCAGGCGGAGGATTGGTTGTTGCGCGTGAAGCGAATATTGATGACGATAAGGACGGAGGAAGAACAAAAAGTCACCTTAGCCACCTTCTTGCTGGAAGGAGAGGCTCTGCTATGGTGGGACGAGATAGAGTTGCACCACTTAGCGGGCAGACAACTAACAGAAGTCTCGATAGAGGAGTTTTCGAGACTATGCTTGGCAAAGCACTTGCCATCAGCACATCGCATCTCCATGGAGAACGAATTCCAGTGTCTAACTCAGAGAGAAAGTAGTGTTTACACCTAATTACATGAGTTTACCAGGTTGGTACGTTATGCGGGATCTATCTTTGCTGACGAAGAGCGCAAAACCAATAGGTTCTACGAAGGATTGCTCGAGTTCGCTGAACCGGGGGTTTCAAGCATTGGTTGATATAGCTCGTGCGTTGGAGAAGGATATGAAGCGGGTATAGGGCAAAAAGGACTTGGCTATGACAAAGTCCAAGTTCAAAGCGCCGCATCCTAAGAAATCAAACTACCAAAGGAAATTGGGTAAGAGATCCAAGTCTTCTAGACAGGCTCCTTCTACAGTTGTGTCGGGAGCAACTTCGAGGCAAGAGTCTCGTACCTGTTATACATGTGGTAGGGTGGGGCATCTAGCCCATGACTGTCATGTTGATCCGCCAAAGAATGAGAAGAAGACATGAACGTCATATGCTGAAAAGGGAAAGGCAGTGGTGGAGTCCTCGGCATCCCAGGTGCAGCCCCAATTTTATAATCTTGGCCAACAGGAGGCCATAAAGCAAAGTGACGTCGTCATAGGGACGAGTTAAGATAATTTGATATTGCTTTTGATACTTCATACCTTGTATATAGATTGTGTATGATATGTTTGTCTTAGGATTTGTCCTAATTCAGGACTATCCAGCGAGAGCACTATTTGATACGGGTGCTTCACATTCATTTATATCTGTGGATTTTGTGTCACAGATCAGAGTGCCGATTCGTATGACAGCAGATATTATGAAGGTGTTATTACCGAACGGATGTGTGATGCATGCGGATAAGACTTGCTATGTGGAGGTACACATAGGAAGTCGGGATTTCAGATTGGACGCATCTGTGCTGCCGATATCGAAATTTGATGTGATCTTTGGTATGGACTGGCTCTTGGAGCAGCATGCCCTTATTGATTGCAATTCAAAGGAGATCACACTTGGAAAGAATACTGAGCTTGAGACTAAATTCGCTTGTATACGAGGAGCGGGTAGGATCTTGATGTCTGCTCTCCAAGTCGTCAATGCTATTCGAAAAGGCGCAGAGTTGTTCTTCACGCTTGTTCAGGCTGTTGAGCCAAAAGACAGTGTGAGTGATGTTCCGATTATTTCGGAGTTTGCTGATGTGTTTCCAAAGGAGCTTCTGGGGTTACCACCGCATCGGGAGATTGAGTTCTCTATTGAGTTGGTGTCAGGTGCAAAACCTATGGCCTGCTTGCCATATCGTGTAGCGCCAAAGGAAATGGTGGAACTGAAAGTTCAGCTACAAGAGTTGATGGAACAGGGTTATATACACCCAAGTATGTCACCTTGGAGCACAACTGTTCTCTTTGTGAAAAAGAAGGACAGTAGTCTGCGGTTGTGTATCGACTATCGTGAATTGAACAAGCTAACGGAGAAAAACAAGTATCCGATTCCACAGATAGATGACTTGTTTGATCAGCTAGTGGGATCAACCGTCTATTCTAAATTGGACTTAAAATCTGGTTACTACCAGTTGAGGATTCGGGAAGGTGACATTCCTAAGACAGCGTTTGGAACACGCTACAGTCATTATGAGTTCACTGTAATGCCGTTTGGGTGGTGTAATGCACCATCGGTGTACATAAATATAATGAACCGAACATTCCAAGAGTACTTGTACTTGTTTGTGATCATCTTTATTGACGACATATTAGTGTACTCTCAGTCTGAAGAATACCATGCAAACCATTTACGGATAGTGTTGCACACCCTGTGGCGAAACAAGCTCCGCGTCAAGTTTTCAAAGTGCGAGTTCTAGATGTCGTCAGTGGCTTTTCTTAGCCATGTGGTGAGTGGAGAAGTTATTGCGGTGGATCCGTCAAAGATAAGAGCCATATGGGAGTGTCTGGTGTTGTCTTCGGTGACCGATGTCAGGAGTTTCCTTGGACTGGCAGGCTACTACAGATGTTTTGCAGAAAACTTCTCACGGATTGCTTTGCCTCTTACCACATTAACGAGGAAGGATCAAATGTTCGTTTGGACGCCGGAGTGCGTGCGAGCTTTTGAAGAGCTGAAGAGTCGCTTAACCACAATGCCAATCTTGACGTCGCCATGTGGGTCAGACGGCTTTGAAATCTATAGTGATGCATCAGGGAGAGGCTTAGGCTACATTCTTCTTTCGTTTGGAAAAGTGATAGCTTATGGCTCACGCTAGTTGAAAGTGCATGAACGGAACTATCTCGTCCACGACTTGGAGTTGGCGGCAGTGAATTTTGCACTAAAACTGTGGCGTCATTATTTATATGGTGTGAAGGTGGATATATTCACGGACTATAAAAGCCTAAAGTATCTATTGGATCAGAAGGATCTCAATATGCGACAACGTAGGTGGATGGAGTTCCTTGGGGACTATACCTTCCAGATTCATTATACTCCCGGGAAGGGAAACGTCGTCGCAGATACCTTGAGTCATAAGACTCCGGTAAGGGCAACTTGGTTGTAGGTGCATGATGAGCATTTGAACCAAGAATTGGAAGCTTTAGAGTTTTCTTATGTTAACAAGAATTCTACAGCAAATGCATGCTTGAACTGGACATAGGTACAATACGACCTTGCAGATAGGGTTCGACGAGCAACAGACTTGATGCAAGTTTGCAATGCTATGCAGTGGATGGGTCAAATGGCCAATACTCCTGGGATGACGGCCTTTTGCGAAAGGATGGTCGTTTGTGCATCCCGAATATGGGTAAACTAAGAGATGAATTTACTCAATTCACCTAGGGAGTACAAAGATGTACAAAGACATGAAAAAGCTGTTTTGGTGGCCGGGTTTAAAGAAAGACATATCACATTATGTGGCTAAAGGTCAGACATATGCCTTAGTGAAAGTGAAATGCCAGAAGCCTAAAGGTTTTTTGAAGTCGCTACCTATTCCAGAATGGAAGTTTGATGATATTTCGATGGATTTCGTGCACAGTTTGCCGAGATCTCAACGCGGTAACGATTCGATTTGGGTGATCGTAGACCGGTTAACTAAAATGGCTCTCTTCATTCTTAATAAGAGGGAAGATTCAATGGAAGTCTTGGCTAAGCTTTATGTTGAGATAATAGTACGATTGCACGGTGTGTCCCGTAACATCGTAAGTGATCTAGACGGGTGCTTCACGTCGAATTATTGGAGACTAATCCATCAGTTGTTGGGGATAAAATTAACATTCAGTACGGCCTTTCATCCACAAACGGATGGCCAAACTGAGAGGACCAACAGAACGATGGAGGATATGCTCTGAATGTGCGCCTTGGATTTTGGTAAAAGATGGGAAGATCATCTTTATATGGTAGAGTTCGCCTACAATAATAGCTATCAAGCTAGCATAAATATGACACCATTTGAAGCTTTGTATGATAGGAAATGCCGTACACCATTAGCTTTGGCGGAAATAGGCGAATTTAAATTATATAATTGTAAGGAATTCGAAGAGGCTAATTAGACGATATGCTCTATCCGGGAGAGGCTACTGATAGCCCAGGATAGGTAGGCAAAGTACTACAACGCCAAGCATCAGAACGTGGAATTCGCGGTAGGCGATTGAGTATATTTAAAAATTAAGCCATTCAAAGGTGTGTCCAGGATTCGACGCTTGAAAAAGCTGAGTCCAAGGTATCTTAGCCCATTTGAAGTGGTGGTGCGAGTTGGAGAAGCTGCCTATCGGCTAGCTCTTTCGGTAGAATTGAGTGGATTACATGATGTGTTCCACTTATCCGTGTTACGAAAAGCCGTGAAAGATTCAACTCAGGTAATTGCGAATGATCGCGTACCGGTCGAGTCTGAGCTAACGACAAAGGTTAGGTCGATTCGGATTGAGGATACGACAGTTAAGAAATAGCGGAACAAGACAATTGGGATGGTCAAGGTCCGGTGGGACAACTGTGGCCGTGAGGAGCTAACATGGGAGCGGGAGCAAACCATGCGTGCTGAATTTCCCGAATTGTTTGTATA
Source organism: Platanthera zijinensis (assembly GCA_039513925.1). Taxonomy (NCBI): domain Eukaryota; kingdom Viridiplantae; phylum Streptophyta; class Magnoliopsida; order Asparagales; family Orchidaceae; genus Platanthera; species Platanthera zijinensis. Next base: position 198,949,380 of record CM077082.1, read on the forward strand.
AAATGTTGTAACTTTTCTTTGTTGAAGAAAATGTATGTTATAACATCTTTGTTGCTGTATTCTGGTGCTATATGCAAATTTCGGGATGAAATTTTTGTAAGGAGGGGAGGGTTGTAATACCCCAAAAGTTACAAGAAATAGTCGACTTGGGCTCGACAAAAATCATCGGGCGGAGCTCGACAAGGGTCGTCGGGCAGAGCTCGACGAGGAGCGTCGGGCGGAGCTCGACGAGGAGCGTCGAGCTGAGCTCGACGTGGATCGTCAAGCGGAGCTCGACGAGGAGCATCGAGCTGAGCTCGACGAGGAGCATCGAGCTGAGCTCGACGAGGAGCATTGAGCTGAGCTCGATGAAGATCGTCGAGCGGAGCTCGACGAAGATCGTCGAGCGGAACTCGATGATTTTGGAGCGACTCGTGTCAGGTGGATGATGTGCGGCCACTGAGCGGTGATTGACTTTTTCAACTTCAACCCGAGCCGTTGCTTGGTTTTGTTGATTTTATCGTGGGGCTGGGATGTAGTCCGAGGCCACTTATTCAGACGGATAGGAAAGAGAAAATCATTATTTCCTTTTCTCTTCTCTCTCTTTCCAGTTCTGGAGCAAAAAACTCTCGGCTAGAGCTAGGGCTTGCTGAGGTTGCTGGAGAAGATCTTGTGGCCGAAAACAAGATCTGAAGCTAGATTCGCAAAGGGGAAAGTGAGGTGCTCATTTCCATCCGCATAGAAATGCTTTGCCATGGCTCCAAAGAGAATGTCAAGGGTAACAATCTTTATCCTTGGACATGCGAAGTCCTTATTTTGGCATGTGCATGGATTTCCCCCACCAAAAGGTGCAATGTTGAGGGATTTTCGTTGGGTTGATTCTTTAAATCCCCAAGAAGTCTTGCATATAGATCAGGAAATGTGTGAAGCCCATCTGGACAGGTTGGTCTAGATTGGTGATGTTTTATTTTGCGCATCGGAGAAGACTCTGCGTATAAATGAGTATTTTGTTGAGTCAGTGGGTAGTGCCTGTGAACTAGAGTAACAGGAAGTACTGAAATGGAATTCCAGGAAAATATCCTCGAAGTTTGTATGTTATTTGCTGGCACTGGAGGTTGCTACAAAGTTTGGGTTGGGTTTGGCCGCAGAAAGAGAGCTTCTGCTAACCCTGCCAAGCGGTCGTGACGAACGGTGGCATTGACTCCCTTTTTGATTGTGAATCCAGTCCTTCGGGGATGTTGTGGCTATTGTGATCTATGCACTCTTAAAGGACGGTGAGCCGAACGGACTAGGGGATGCCGACCCGTGTCAGTCTAGATATTGAATTGGCGATTTGAGCAACGGGCAAGTGCTGAACTATTTCTACATTATGGTTGTCTAACTTGAGTGCCTAAGTTATTGGATTTGTTAGGATCATATAATGAGTCTTGGGTTGTTCTCCATCAAGACTAAAGTCTTCGGTCGTTGGCCGTGGAGCATGAATGCTCAATGTTTACCATTGGGTTTTGAACCCTTGAACGATGGTGGGACCCTGGTTTTCTGGTACACCAATAATGTGGCCTGAGAGCACGGAGCGTCGGGCCGTGTAGTCGACGTTTGTGATATGTTGATTGTGCGTGAGAACATATCTTGAGATATATCTTTGTGAAAAATGCTATGCCTGTAGGGAAGGAATACCACTGCCCGGGAAATGGGTAGGGTTGTTATAAATTGTTCAGCTGAATGCTGACTGTTTCCTTATTTGCCACCGTTGCGGTGGACTGTCCTTGTACAGGTGCTCGAGAGCCGAGCGGGAAATAGCGGGCTGAAACCCTTGCTGCTACTTCTGGCCCTCGAAGGCCGAATGAAGAATTTTACTATTTTCATGAGTGGCCGGCCTGCGTGCCGATGTTTGTAATTCACAATGATGAAATGTAATTATAAGGCCTTGAGGACATAACTTTTGTATAAAGATGCATTCTTGTGTTGTTATATATAAATGGCGTTTTATATATATTGTGGACATTCAAATGAGTTGAGTTCAAATAACCTTAAAGCTTTTGTTAGCATGCTCTAAGTTAGGATGCGTGTATGAGTTTTTGATATTTACCTGTAACCTCGCCGCCTATTTATGACATATAGTGTGGGGCCTCGGCCAGACCTTTTATTATATGTTATTTAACGGATGGAGTCATTACACCTTGAGTTCACCTGTCATTGTCTCTTGAATTATATATCCAATCATTGTGATAAAGACCAACCTGTATGCATGAACTTAAACATACATCAAATACAACTATGTGTATACCATTGGCCTATTTGACTTCTTACAAATCTAGGACATTAGGATCAATGGACACAACAATCTCCCCATATTTGAAGAAGTCAAAACACCACTTGAGAATTCTTTGTCAATGATATACACTAACATAAGCAATACAATTATTATTAAAGCAACAAGAGTTACCACTTATCAAAGTATCAAAGCAACAAGAGTTACCACTTATTAAATTATCAAAGCAACAAGTGTTACCATTTATCAATAAGTTTACCACATTTTCCCTAGTTCCCCCTACTTTACTGCATTTTCCCTTGTGCTCCCCCTGCATTGCTGCATCCTTGCTACTTTGTTCTTATATTATTTCTCCCCCTTTTTGACTTCTTTGAAATAGCACTTGGAAGTCTGTGAAATAGCTTAGGAGCAGCATGCTATGTACTCCCCCTATTTGAGAGCAGAGAAGCACCAAGAGTAGAACTTGCTACCCCTTAATAAGAACAGCTGAAGCTATACAAAATTCAACATACCCAATTAAAATTTGAAGGTGTTGAACTTTGCTTAATCTAGTGGCTTGGTGAAAATATCAGCCACTGCTTGTCTGTATGGACAAACTCAAGACTAATATCCTCACATTCCACATGCTCTCTTATAAAATGATATCAAATCTCTATGTGCTTAGTCCTGCTATGTGATATAAAATTCCTAGTTATAGAGATTGCACTTGTAGAGTTACAAAACAAAGGGATTTTACTTATCTGGAGGTTATAATCCTGGAGTTGATGCTGAATCCACAACAACTGTGCACAGGAGCTTCCTGCAGCTATGTATTCTGATTCTGCAGTAGAAATAGATACACTAGTCTGCTTCTTGCTACTCTAGGAAACTAGTCTTCTATCCAAAAACTGATAGGAACCTTATGTACTTTTCCTGTCCTCTCTACAACCTGCAAAGTCTGCATCTGAATAGTCAATTAGCTCAAAATCCCTATTCCTAGGGTACCATAGGCCAATATCTTGTGTGCCCTTTAGATATCTCAAAATTCTCTTAATAGCTGAGAAATGAGTCTCTTTAGGGCATGCCTGATATCTAGCACAAACACATATAACATACATGATGTCTGGCCTACTAGTAGTGAGGTATAAAAGAGAACCAATTATCCCTCTATACAAAGTTTGATCAACAGGTTTTCCTGCCTCATCTTTGTCTAAAGACATATTTGATCCCATGGGAGTTTCATGGAGGAAGCATTCTCCATCCCAAATTTCTTAAGTAACTCCCTGGTAAACCTAGACTTGATATGGATAATCCATTGTCAGTCAGTCTTACTTGGAGACTTATAAAGAACTTAAATTCACCCATGCTACTCATCTCAAACTTCCCTTGCATAAGTTTGGCAAACTTCCTACAAAGGTTATCATCAGTAGACCCAAAGATAATGTCATCAACATATATCTGGACTAGGATGATCTTGCCCTTAGATTCCCTAAAGAATGGAGTCTTGTCTATCTTCCCCCTTAAGAATTTATTTTCAATGAGGAAGCTAGACAATGTTTCATACCAAGCTCTAGGGGCTTGCTTTAGCCCATATAGATCTTTCCTTAGTCTATAAACAAAATCAGGATGGTAAGGAACAACAAAACCTTGAGGTTGTTCCACATAGACTTCTTCTTTCAAATCTCCATTCAGAAATGCTGATTTCACATCCATCTGATAGACTCTGAACCCTTGGAATGCAGCATATGAAAGGAATAATCTGATAGCTTATAGTCTTGCTACATGGGCAAAGGTTTGATCAAAGTCAACATCTTCCTCTTGGCTGTACCCCTGAGCCACCAGTCTAGCTTTATTCTTCACTATAATGCCATTTTCATCAAACTTATTCCTGTAGATCCACTTAGATCCAATGACATTATGTCCTTGAGGTCTAGGAACCAGCTTCCAGACCTTATATCTTTTAAACTGGTTCAATTCTTCTTGCATAACTCAAATCCAAAACTAGTTTTGGTTAGCCTCTTCAAATTTCTTAGGTTCTACATGTGATAGGAAGCAAGAGTACATTAATGTGTTGAGACATCTGCTCCTTGTCACCACTCCTTGTCTTGCATCACCAATAATCTGATGGTCTAGGTGATCCCCCAGATGTCTTACTGCTGGAGGCAGTACTGCTTCAACATCATGTTCTTCATGATGTTGATCTTCATCTACTTCCTGTGATCCTTGTTCTTCCTCTGGAATTCACACACCCTCTTCTTGGTCTTGCACAGTTGGAGCATCTTCTTCATTTCTCTTGAGAGTGAGCTTTTTCAACCCTAGTTCAGTACCTGTAGAATTAGAAGAAGAGCTTGATAGCTCATTATTAATCATATTTGCTTCATCAAAAACTACATTAACTGACTCCTTTACAACTTGACTTGTCAAGTTATAGATCCTATAAGCCTTACTATGATTTCTATACCCAACAAATATCCCCTCATAGGCTTTGACATCAAACTTAGTTTTTTAGGATTTCCCATTATAGAGTACAAAGCACTTGCACCCAAAAAATTCTGAGATATGCAAGGTTTGGTTTCTTACCCTTCATAATCTCATAGGGAGTCTTATTGTGGCTCTTGATGATAGATGTAATATCTCATTTCCAACTATACCCCTAAGTGTGGTTTTGTCATGACTAGGTCATGACAAAACCCTAGGAAGTCCAAGTAGACTAGGTGAACTTAAGTAGGAAGGTGAAGACCACCATGGTCTACAAATAGTAGAATTCTAAACACTAGTTTAGGATTATCTTAGGGCTACAAATTGACTCCATGACCCCAAAACAACACCCCTAACCCTTTGGGTGGTCCTTAGGATCACTAAGGATCCATTGGTGGCAATCAAAGTGGCCAAGTTGGCCAAAGCCCACCTTAACCCTAAATGGGTCAAACTGGCCTACTTAGGGTCTGTTGACCCTTCCTTAGACAAGTGGACCCCACACATACCCTGCTAAACCTAAAGTGAGGTCAATGGGTCACCAAGGACTCATTGGGGTCAACCCAAGAGGCTATGTTGACCCAAGTCAACTCTAGCCCCAAAGTTGTCAAAGTGCCCTTACTAAGGGTCAAGTGACCTCCAAGGTGCCAAGTCAACCCTACCCAACCCTTACTAGACCTTAGGGGAAGCCAAGGGGTCACCAAGGACCCCTTGGGGTCAACTAAAATGGTCATGTTGACCAAAGTCAACTCATGGATCAAAGAGGTCAACTTAGGTTAGCCTAGCCCAATTCAAGTAGGCTAAGCCCAAGTGGTGTGGCCCATTAGTCTAAGGAGTGGAGAGACACATTTTGGGTCCACCAAATTCAGAGAGTGATGATTAGGAGAGAGAGGGAGGAGATTACCCCACTTTGGAGGAGAGAGAAAATGGGGGGCTTAATGGCCATCTGGCCATGGAGGTTTCATAACCCCTCACCTTGATGGGGCCTTTACTCCTTGGAGGAAGGGAAAGAGTTTCCAGGAGGTGGCCGGCCATTGGGGTGGCTCACCCCCCTCAATTTGGCTGAAACCGAAAATTAGGGAATGGCCATTAATGGTGCTTTGATGAATTGGGGAGTTACAAGCCTCCTCTCCCCAATTCCTTCTTTTAGAACCTTCACCAGGACAAGAGCAGACATTTCCCCTGTTCCAATCTCGATTTCCTTGCTGTTGCTGTGGAGGTTGCAGAAAAGCCAAAACCGGCGGCCGGAAATGGCAAGGAGGCACATCACCCGCTCTCAGGCCACAATTCAGGTCCTCCCTTGCTCCTTCCGTGGGTAGATCATAGGAATCAATAGGGATAAGCATCGGGATCAATTGAGCCCGATCTGCGGAGGAAACTTCCCTGGTTTTTCTGAAAAATCAACTTGTCGGGATCGCCGGAAAAGGCCCCTCCAGCGGCTGTGCCGCCGCATGGCGATAGCCAACACCTCGACGGAGGTGGTGGCGGCTATGGCCGGTCAAGGAGGTGGCTGGGTGGCCGGCGGTACCGCTTGGAAATAGCTCTAGGAAGGGTGAATCCTAGCTGTTGGCGCGCTGGAGAAGACGACCAGATGCCGTCCTTTTTGCGCCAAGATTCGTGTCGCTTTAATTTTTAATCTTAGGTTAAATATTTAATTTCATATGATTTCTATCACATAATTTACAGTTATTGTTTTTATTTATTAATAATACTTAGAGGCTTAATCAAAGAAAGTGGTCAACATGTAAATTGTAGCCCTATGGGTGTACTATAATTTAAAATTGATTTGAACCAATTTGGATATCTGGTTTGACCAAGGCACTCATTTTGGTGAGGACTATACCTAGGGCTAGTCAGAGATTTAAATGTGTGCCCCCACTTCACCACATGTCCAAATGATCTAAAATTTGGACATGGAGTCAATGTTACCTATACCTAGGTCATGTCCAAAAAATAAAATTTTTGGAGATACGTTTTCTATAGATTTTGAAATTATTTAATAATCCTAGGGTAATTTAATTAGGGGACCTAATGACCACCAAACCCTCCCAAATTTTGGTGAGTGGTCCTTGGGGTCATCATAAGGCTCTGGATAATATTTCATCTCATTTTGAGATGATTTGGGTTGAATTTTTTTAAACCCTAGCCTTGTCCAAAAGGGGGGGGGGGTATTTATGTCAAAGTGTTCCTTGTGGGTTTGAGTGGTCAAATCACCTCAACAGAGGTTTCAACTTGGGCCACTGGTTTGATATGATGCGAGACACCCTCACATGGAATTTGGGGTGGATTGGTGTAGATTTGCCCTAGAACCCAAGTTCAAACCCAAAGGTTGGACTTTGGGGATTTGTGAAGGGCATGGGGTGATATGCCCTTCTATGGACTTGGTTTTTAGTCCATGTGACCCTAGGGTGGTGAAAAGCCCTAGGGAAAAATATGGTGGGATTTGGACACATGCACACCACTTAAACCACTAGGTAAGTTTTTGGGTCCATACACCTTAGGGAATGTCTAGTGGCTCATATGACTTTGGAATTGCATGACATTTTGGTTGAGGTCATTTTCATAACCATATTATCTACTGAAATATACTACATATTGTTTGGATGAGTTTACAAGTGGGTTCCTTTGAAAAGTGCACTATCATAAGTTGTCTTGAAGAATGATATTATGTAACTTCCTAACCTTGGGTTTGGATGATATTTAGTCAAGCTATGTTATAAGACTATAGCTAGCCTTAGGAAGTTTTAATATGAATTTTAGATCATTAAATGGGGTACTTCATTCATAACCCATCAAGTTGTACCTTCTACTTAGATATTTCTTATGAACAAATAACTTAATGGAAACTTATGAAATTTAGTAAGAAGACCTTTATGGACATTTTAAAGCTCTGTAAAATTTTATGGAATTTTTGGAAGTCTATCTATAGGGGTTATTTCGCAAGGTGCTGTTTTCTAAGTAAAAGTAATTGAATTTATATTGGTACTTAGTAAGCTTAGTAAAATATGATTTTTGGTCAGAGGCCCTTCCTGATCATCCTTGAGATTCAGTAATTGTTCTACAATTTTCTGATGATTAACTTTAGTACTTTCTTCTTTACTCATTATTAATGGCTTATTATTAGATTAATTAATTAGAGGTCAAATCATTTATGGAAAATAATGAAATCTGGTATTTACTATTATTCCTCTGTTATCTAGTGTTCATAATTTTTGGGTGGCCATTACTTGAGAAAATATTATACTTCATGTTCAAATTACCCATGGCCTAACTTTTGGGAATATTAATTAAATACCAAATTAATAAGGAAAATTATAAGTTTCTGGTGTTAGGCTAATCATGTCATGATAGACCCACAATAAATGTCTTAGAGCATTTGGATGAAAATTTGGAGTACTTCCTATCATGTACAACATATAGTATAGGTTGGTCTACATATAGTAAAACTGCAAAAAAATATGATAGCATTTGAGTTGGGCATATGGATTGGGGTTAATAGTTAGCTTGTTTGGGTAAAAATGAAATTTGAGTTCATCATTGGAAGTTGGGATGAGTAGAATGTTGGGTTGGCTGGCGTTAGCTGGTGCACAGGATCGACGAAGGACTGTCTTTCCTATGGAGAGGAAGAGTCAAAACACACTAGGGTTAGATCTAGAGTAATATTAAAAGGGATCAGGAATCGGGTATTAACCAATAACAGTAAGTGCCTTGCGAAAGGGAGTTTTGGGCTTCAGCCCATCGTAGTTCCTAGTGCCCTCGAGAGCCTTTCATGGGGAATGCCCTGGGCAGTCCAAGGTTAACGTAAGCCGTAAGAATAATCAATGTTTAAGAGTAACTAATATAACTAGGGGTCCACATTCACACACCCCGGTGTCTAGGGAAGTTAGGTTGGGTCACAAGGTCGGTAAGCTCTGTGGTTTTGGTGATGGGCATGTTTGCCCGATGAGCAGATGGCTCGATAGATAATTGTGATGAACGGGATAGTCCGGGAAGCTTTTGCTCGGTTATTGATTGTGACAGACGTGTTAGTTCGGGGAGCTTTGGCACGGTGGTTGATACATCAAGATTGCATGTGCATAATTTCTAAGGTAGTGGGTCTTCGGTGTTGGAGGGTCGATGCACCAACGCCAATACGTTGACTCATCAAGTGTGGTTTAGCACTTCACCAAATTAAGTCTGGTGGACCAGCCGGCAAAGAGTACGCAGGAGCTCCGCTTAGTACACCAGCGTCGAGGCGTACGATAGGTCTGACTAGTAGTACAATTACCGGTTTAGAGGTGGGCGATGCCCAACCCACCGCTTCCGTTTCCCACTACGGAGGTATCCTGAGAGGTTAGGCTCCAGAAAGGGGGAACTAAAGGTCTGTGTGCACAAAGTCGGGTGGATGTGTTGCACTTGCATAATCATACCATGACATACTTGCAAGATATAACATAACCATTGCATATAACCCTTGACACCTATTGTATAAATTGGCATGAGACTCTTTATACAATAAGCCCTGCAAAATGACCCCTTAGTTTATAAGCTTGTGTGGACGTGCTTATAAGCTAAGGTTATTATTCTATGGATATATATGTTGCTTGCTTGAAAACCGACACCCCATCGTATAAATTGGTATGAGAATTTTTATACGATAGGAGCCTTGTAGAAGACCCCTTAGCTTTTGTGTTTGTATGAGCATTCATATAAGTTAAGGTTACATATTTCATAATTTGTCTTACATACTTTTGTTACTGCTACATGTTTTCATAGAACTGCTAGATTAGTTCCGCCGCCACCTGCTACCTTTGTTATTCTCCACCTTCATTACCTTTCCTTTCCTTCTCCCTGTTCGGTGCCTAGGAGCCATGGGGGAGGGGTGGGGGATGATAGGACTTAGTCTTTTAGACTAACGATTTTCGGACCAAATCATTTTAGGGGATCATGGAGCCCAACTTGGAGGTGCAGCCCCGAAGGTCGGCATGCTTGAAGAAGGGACAGTCTAGCACCAGAGTTTAGGCAGCCGGGAAAGGGAGTCCCGTTCACTAGTAGTTGTTATAGATTTGCTTTCGCGATGAGTGACTTGTAGTGAGGACTTTGATGTGCCGGGTATGAGTCCTATTTCAAGTACTTTTATTATTATTGCTATGGACTCTCCCTTCGTGGAGAATTATTACTATATATGTGATTATTGTTGTAACATCCCATGTTACTTCTAGGCCCCCTTAACCTAGATTGGGTTAGGCATAGGGTGAGCTTTAAGGGAAATTAGCTAGGTTGGACCCTAGGTAGTAGGTTGTAGCCATGTGGGGTCCACTATAGGACCAAAGTCAAACTAAGTCAAACTAGCCTAAAAAGGGATCCTAGCCACACCATGACCCCACCACATTGCCCTAACCCTAAAAACAATCTAAGTGGACCCTAGGGAAGGTCTTAGGGTCAACTATAGCACCCATGTTGACCCCAGTCAACACTTTGACCTAATTAGCCAAAAATGACCCTAAGCCCTATTCCTTGGATTGGGTCCACCCAAACTAACCCAATGCCACCCAATTGGTCAAAGACAAACTATACCCCCATATGGAGGAGAAAAATGGGGTACATGCATGGATAATTTGTGAAATTGCCTAGGAGAGAGAAATTGGAAGAATAGGAGAGAGAAAGGGATATTTTGGAATGCTAAGTGGTTTGGACCCACTTGGGCCCATGTCATCAACCCACACATGGGATGTCCGACCCTTACTGCCACTTAGGGAGATTTGAATGGGGTGGGGCCCACCCATGCATGCATGGTGACAATACCAAAGTAAAATCGCCACCTTTGCATAGGTTGTATCACCCCACCCCTCCTATACTTCATCTCCTTCCTTCCCCTCCCCCCATTTCATTCTGATCCCGGGAAATAGAGAGAGAGAAACCTGTAGCTGGAAGCAAGGAACCCGAAATAAAAACACCACCACCGCCGGAAATGGCTCCCCGCCGCTCCTCACGTCGCATGGCCGCCGGGAAGGTCCTCCCTCACCTCTCTCCTCATGCTATAGATCTTAGGAATGTTAGGGTAGGGTTTGAGCTCGAATGAGCCCGAACCAAGCCTTCAATTTCGCCATTAATAGCGTTCTGCATGTTCTCAGGTTGGGTGGCGCCGCCTCCTACCGCCGCCCTAGCCGCCGGAAAAAGGGAGCCCCCACCATCGTGAGGAGGGGGATGAAGTTCGCCGGGGGTTGCGCCGCCGGTAGCCGCCGGAAAACCGCCCGTGAAAACCCCTGTTATCGGGCTGGACATCCACTGTGTTTTGGAGAAGAAATACACAGGCCGTCCGATGGCTTTAAGATCCGTGCTAGTTATAATTTTTATTTTGCATTTTATTTAATTGATGAATAGTGCCAGATTGCTATCTTATTTAACAGACTTTTGCATGTGGATTTTTAGGGCATTTTTGGCCCTTTTCATAAAAAGTGTTTAACATAAAAATTATAGGCCCTTGCGTTACCTTTAATTTGATATATTACACATTTATTTTGGTTAAGTAGGCTTCCCTATAGAGCCACTTTTCTAGGGCTGGTCCTAAGCTAAGTCAGGAATTAAAATGTGTGCCCTGACCAAACCATATGTCCACATGGACTGAAATTTTGGGAATGTGACTAATTTGGGCACACTTAGCCCCTGCCAAAGTTTAGGAATTTTTGGAGACAAAATTCCTATAGTTTTGGTCATAATATCAAACTTTAAATAAATGATATAATTGGAGAGTTAAGCCTCCAAATGTCCCCAAATTTTGGTGGAAGGTCCTTGGGACATCATAAGTGTATGATAAAATTTTCAGCACAATTGGGTCACTGCATGTTGGGTTAACCCACTTGCATGTGTAGGCTAGATTTAGCCTTGGGGTGCAAATAGCAAAATTTGTTATGTTGTGTATTCAGCCTCCTTGAAGTTTCTAAAAATCATGGAATTGATTTCAGAGGATCATTAGGGTAAATTTAACCCCTCAAAACAATTGTGGAATTTTTGGGATCAAAAATCCCATTGATTGGAATTTTTAAAAATATAGCACTTTTGGAAAATAAATTGGAAAAAATGGGTTTGATCAAGTTAAAACCACCAAAGGCTGTCAAGTCAAAAATGAGATTATAATTGACTTAGGAAAAAATTTTCTTTCTGTTTGAGAACCTCTGGAGTAAAATATCTTGAAATTACCACTTTACCCTTTTTGCAATTATTCATGAATTGGTGGAATTACATGTTAGAAAAATGGTGGAAATATTTCTAGTGTTGTAAAATTGTATTATTAGCCTTGTAGATTTATTTTAGAATTTTTTTTGATGCACTGATAACTCTTAAGTTAACATAATGACATTTTGGTAAATATTTAAGAATGGGATTTGTTAGGACATTTCACTATAGAGGTTGATGAAACTCTGCCCTTAGTCTTAAATTAATGTCTTATATGTTCTGTGATTTTTCTAGAATTTTTGTAATTGAATTCCTTATACTTCCTTTGGAAAATGATAATTATGATGATATTATATTAAACAAGGAATAAATAGAAATACTTAAAGGAAAATTATGAATCTTGGAAGACAGCAATATTTCACCATATTGTAGGTCAGGAAAATTTTTTACACCAATATGATTATAATTTGATATACTTCATGTGTTAATTGACTTGGAGAATTAATTGAAGAAATTAAATAAATGGTGTAATTAATTTGGAAAATTATGAAAATCTTTAAGATCATTATATAGTTCCATACCACCCTAGGATAAATAATTTGTGACATATGGCCCAAGGAATTAGAAGTTGGATTTCAGGGTGGTGTTAGGTCATGGGCTGCGCATAGTAAATGTAGGTTATACCTTAAGGCCACCGGGGAATAGATCGACAATTGAGATAGGGAACATGATTGGAAGTATAACCCTGGTGGTTAGAGTCATCATAGTAACGAGAGTAAAAGTGCAAGTCTTTGGGTAACCACTAGAGCTGAGGCCGGCGGAAGACCGTCGCCCTTCCGATAATAATACCTTAAGTCAAATAAAAGTAACAATGAGAGTTGGTTGTGGATCATGGGTAGATATCAAATAAAAGTAATTATCCTTGCGAAAGGGAACTTTGGGCATGTCATCCCATTTTGGTTCCTAGTGCCTTCGAGACCCCTTCATTGGGCATACCTTGGGCAGTCCTGGGATTAACCCTAAATTACTAGGTATAATAATCGGTAGACAAGAGTAGTGTAATAGGTTAAGTAAGTTGTATATGCTCTCACTCATTCCGGGTTGGAGGAACTTGGAGTCTATTGATTACTTGCTCACCCGGGCAAAGTTGGAGGGAAACGATTGGTTTACATGCTCACTCGTGCTGGGTTGGGGGGACTTGGAGTCTATTGACTACTTGCTCACCCGGGCAGAGTTGGAGGGAAACGATTGGTTTACATGCTCACTCGTGCCGGGTTGGGGGGACTTGGAGTCTATTGACTACTTGCTCACCCGGGCAGAGTTGGAGGGAAATGATTGGTTTACATGCTCACTCGTGCTGGGTTGGAGGGACTTGGAGTCTATTGACTACTTGCTCACCCGGGCAGTGTTGGAGGGAAATGATTGATTTACATGCTCACCCGTGTTGGGTTGGAGGAATCAGGACAGGTTGGTCCTGCGAGCTGGAGGCTCGAGTTGAAATAATTGCATGTGCATAAAGAAAATGGTGGTGGGTCATGCGGTACTGGGCCAATCGTCACACCGATTGCAGTACGGTGACTCGGGTGAGGTGTACGGGTGGAAGGGCCAGTATGTTGTTTAATACTACGGTCAGGCAGACAATCCCTGAAGACGTGCGCCCGACCTAAAAGTGTGACAAGTTGCTAGCAATTAGTACGCAGAGACTCTAGAGTGCACTTGTCAGTGTATAGAGGCGTACATGAGAGGTCTTGGCCTGGTAGTGTATATACCCGCCTAGAAAGCGGAGAAGCCCGATCTGCTGCTGCCGGAGCCACGACGGCGGTACCTGAGAGTGATGCTAGCTCTCGAAAAGTGGGAACTAAAGGTTTGTGTGCACAAAGTCGGGTGTGTGAGTTTCACTGCTTGTTCATGTCATACCCACCATATAGATGCATATCATAATCATTCATAATAACCTATGACACCTAATGTATAAGTGGTATGGGACGCTTATACATTAGGACCTGCTAAACGACCCCTTGGTCTATAAGCTTGTGTGGGCAAGTTTATAAATTAAGGTTATTTCAATTTACATATATATATACTGCTTGTGATAACCGACACCCCAACGTATAAAGTTGTATAGGACATTTTATACGATGAGAGCCTTGTAGAAGATCCCTTGACTTATGTGTACTCACATAAGTGAAGGTTAAATTCCTTTCTTACTTTAACTATTACAATATGTTTATAAAAAAATTATTAGCTAGGTCCCCCTGTCACCTGTTTGTTTTACTCTCCACTTTCACGTCCTTTCCTTTCTTCCTCCCCGCTCGGTGCCTAGGAGCATGGGGGAAGGGGTGGGGGACGATAGGGCTTAGTCTTATAGACTAACGGTTTTCGAACCAAATCATATTAGGGGATCGTGGAGCCCAACATGGAGGAGCAGCCAAGAGACTGGTGCGATTGACGACAGGACAGTCTTGCTCAGGAGTACTGCCAGCTGGGACCGTGAGTCCCGACTTCTAGTAGTTGTTTTATTTTACTTCCGCGTGAGAGATCTGTAGTGAGTATATTGATGTACCGGGCTTAAGCCCTCCATATTCATGTACTCATTATTGGACTATATATTGTTGTACTTCTCATTTGATTTATATGATTAATACTGTGACTGTGGACTATGCTGTGTTTACTCTGTTTTATACTTCTGTTTCTCATATTGGCCAAACAGGTTTATGATCGTACTAACCGGCAGAATCGGCGACTTGCGGTGTCGACTAACCCGTGTGTTAGTGTAATCGTAAGGCGGCGGTTCTTGGCATAAGATCCGAGTTAGCCCCGGAGAGGGGGAACCGGATCTTACAAACTGGTATCACTTGAACAAACGATCATATGAGAAAGAAGTCCACAACATTGGAACACCCTGCTCGAGCATTAGTTTGCGGACAAACTATGCAGCGGAAGCAATGGTGTGCCCATGTGCAAAAGTCACATAAAACAGTCCATTAAGCAATGAGTTAGGCCAATCCAACTAGGACACCACCCTAGTTTTACTTACCAAGAAGATTTTGTGTCGTACCTTAGTCCAAAGATCGACTTCGGATGTAGATTAGTTATGGTACGAGGATAACCAAATCGATTAAAGAAAGATCTTAATTCCAGAGTCCCTACTTAAGGCTTAAACCTCGATGTCCCTACTTCGCATATCGAATGATATTACAGATTCTTACTCAAACTGATAAGGACCGCCTCGAGAAGAATTTGATGCATAAGTTTATAGTGGATTAGTAGGATACTCGTAAGCTTAATCATTGTACCGAAGACTTGATTACGTCAAGACAACCACGATGATAATATCAAAGGTCGAATAAAAGTTCAGATTTTTGAAGAGACACTTCCTAGTTTGGTCACATGTTGACCTTGAACATATTGTCATACGATAACCTTGAAGGCCTAAGGTAGATAACATATCAACTGAAGTGGAAATCCATGCCAAGTATTGTTAGCCCTAAGGATTATGACATGTACATGATGTCTACATTGTGAATGTCAAAGGAAAATTAACCAAAATATATGGGGGCTTAACCTTTTATTTATAGGGCTAAATTCATAGCGACTCGAATTTATCTAAGCTCTTCTCTAATAAAGCATGTGTCGCAAGCATAGTGATCTAAAAACTTGGCTTATTCAAAAATCGCTCAAGTAAAGATGAGGGTTTATATATATACATGACCGGTATGATGATCAATTCTTCTTAGAAGGTTAGGACTCTCGAAGAATTTCACACTATTTATTTACCTTAAGTGGTATAGACTATTAACGACAAGTTGTGAACGCAACAAATTCACGAATGAAGTAGGAAAGTAGAATGTTTCGAGAATTGCTTTCCACCCTCATAATTACTCCAAGACCATATGAGTAAGTGAACAAGGAGAACATTAAGTTTAATTTCTTGAAAGATATATAAAGAGTGGCTTAGTGATGTGTATATATAATCTTGAAACTAAGGGGAGACCGTTTAAGACTTCAATAAGTTTCCCAATTTCGAGTTTAAAGAAATAAGTAATTACTTGGTCCACATTCTAATGAGCACTCGTGATCTTCCTTAATACCGACATGGTATAAGTCATTTACATATACACGTGAAACCGAAGAAATTGTGTTCAAAAGATCAAATTTGGACCAGTATGAGTTATAGATGGATTTACATACAATTAAGGGTTGTTTGATTATCCCCTCCACAAGCATGTTCCAAGATGCTCTAACACCTCGAACCGATCAATGTAACACATAATTAAGGAACTCAGATATACCATGGGAAGAATCAATGCGAATTGAGGATGCATTTCAAGTAAGAAGAATAATTAAAAAGGTTTTTGCACAGTTAAGGCTCTTAGGAAAGTGACTTTGACAGTCACAGGTTGGAAGAAGTAAACACAACAATCGATCGCTGCTACCCGTGCCTACTTGACATACACAAGTCATTAAGATGGAAACATACATATTAGGACAAAGTAACTTCATGTTAATATGAAGGAATGATCGCAAATCTTAACTATTATAGGATGAGTGTTCATGAAGTGAAAATGCTAGAATATCCAAACGATTACGCCTATAACAATGAGAGTATCGTAGCCCCAGCAAACATAGAATCAAGTGTAGAACCTTACTAAATTAAAGGATGTGTACTCTAAGAATAATCTTGTGTATGTGACTCTGATGATTACAAGAATCAAAACAAAAGTGTTCGATGATGATTTACAGATGGTGCGTTCTCTCAAAGAATCAATCCTTTTCAATTTGAATGGTTTACTTACCATTATACTTGAGAGATTGTTTAAGTTATAATCAGAAATCTTGATAAGATAACGTCTTGTGTTTAGGATATAATGATTAAATTTTACTATGGTTATGCATGATTTAGTACTACCTTATTTGATTCAAGAAGGGGCTGAGATTTGGAGAATTAAACACAATGATGAAATATTAGTACTATCTACGCTTACATGATATAGTCGATTACTTGATCATAATGATGAACTATAACCTTGAATGACTCAATTAAGCAAAAGTCATTGTATTGGAACTTAAGAATTGAAATAAGGTAATATTTTGGTAAATAAGATTAATTTCTTGTGGCATGACATTTGAAATGTAAGGACTCAACAAATTGAAAAGGGGTGGATGACGAGTTAAAATTATACACATATATATGACCCCTTAATTATGATAGCGTTAAGAACCGGGATACATACGATGATACCATTATAATCATTGTTAGGAGGATTCATGACAATGATATATAGTTCTTGACTATCAAAGGCGTATACGGTGAAATCACACGAGAAGTAATTAGTGATTAATAAGATTCTCTTTATGCCGGAATCGATTTGTGCTAGACCTCACCATTTCCGAAAAGATACACTTATAAAGTTATAAATTAGACTATATGTGAAAAGCGATTGGGAGTCATTTGTACGAACATCAATATCAATAATGATCGCTTGATGTATGCTCGAAAGGTGAACACACTATGAATTATGTATTACTGTTTAGGTTGAGTCGTGATAAGTCTTGAATTTAGGGAAAAGCAAAATGATAAATTTCCCATCACACCATGATCTCGGAAGATTGGTTAGCTACTATAAATAAATTGAATGATCGTTGGTCGTAAGGGACTATAACCTAAATTGCGATTGAGAAGTATTTTGATTGTTAATTGGCGGAGGACTTAGAAATGAGTCCTCACAGTTTGAAAGAAGAGTAGTCTGAAATATAATGAAAGTACATTTGGAAGAAGATTGTTACCTCTAATAGGTTTCTCATAATAATAGCCATGAGGCTTATCACAGGAAGAAGTGCCGGACACCTCTTTCTTGGGTTCAGAATGTGGACCCCCCCGGGGCACTTGGACCGGAGTACATAGATGGTACGGAGGCTCAGATTTGACTGATCAGGGACCGGATGCTGGAGGCTCGGAGTAGTCAGGCCAAGTATTACGATGCGCGACATCGGAAGGTGGAGTCCCAGGTAGGGTACAAGGTATTTTTGTAGATACGTCCGGTGCATGGTGTTTATCGGGTGCGGAGACATATGAAGCTCAGTCCACGATATATGGGGCCAGACTTTATCCTGGAACGGATCGGTCCCCTTGGCTTATCGACTGCAGCTGCCACCGGAGTTGAGTACCTTACATGACGTCTTCCATGTCTCTTCCTTGCGAAGAGCTCTCCTTTGGCCGGAGCAGCACATCACTACTACAGCCGGACCGATGGAGCCTGATAGATCAGTTAGATTGGAGCCGATCCGGATTGACGATACGGCCGTCTGAGTGTTGCGAAAGAAGAAGGTCCCTCTCGTGAAGATGTTGTGGTCCAACCATGGGCGGGAGGAGCACACCTGAGAGCCGAGGGATCTGATGTTGGAGCAACACCCGGTATTATTTACATCAGATACATTTCTATTTATGCCTTAAGGATTCTTATAAATCTTGCAAGTAGAACCCCGTAGACCTGACCTTAAATTTCGGGGACGAAATTATTTTTTTTTGTTTATAGGATTTGTAACATCCCATGTTACTTCTAGGCCCCCTTAACCTAGATTGGGTTAGGCATAGGGTGGGCGTTAAGGAAAATTAGCTAGGTTTGACCCTAGGTAGTAGGTTGTAGCCATGTGGGGTCCACTATAGGACCAAAGTCAAACTAAGCCAAACTAGCCTAAAAGGGATCCTAGCCACACCATGACCCCACCACATTGCCCTAACCCTAAAAACAATCTAAGTGGACCCTAGGGAAGGTCTTAGGGTCAACTATAGCACCCATGTTGACCCCAGTCAATACTTTGACCTAATTAGCCAAAAATGACCCTAAGCCCTATTCCTTGGATTGGGTCCACCCAAACTAACCCAATGCCACCCAATTGGTCAAAGACAACCTATACCCCCATATGGAGGAGAAAAATGGGGTACATGCATGGATAATTTGTGAAATTGCCTAGGAGAGAGAAATTGGAAGAATAGGAGAGAGAAAGGGATATTTTGGAATGCTAAGTGGTTTGGACCCACTTGGGCCCATGTCATTAGCCCACACATGGGCTGGCCGACCCTTGCTACCACTTAGGGAGATTTGAATGGGGTGGGGCCCACCCATGCATGCATGGTGACAATACCAAAGTAAAATCGCCACCTTTGCATAGGTTGTATCACCTCACCCCTCCTATACTTCATCTCCTTCCTTCCCCTCCCCCCATTTCATTCTGATCCCGGGAAATAGAGAGAGAGAAACCTGTAGTTGGAAGCAAGGACCCCGAAAGAAAAACACCACCACCGCCGGAAATGGCTCCCCGCCGCTCCTCACGTCGCATGGCCGCCGGGAAGGTCCTCCCTCACCTCTCTCCTCATGCTATAGATCTTAGGAATGTTAGGGTAGGGTTTGAGCTCGAATGAGCCCGAACCAAGCCTTCAATTTTGCCATTAATGGCGTTCTGCATGTTCTCGGGTTGGGTGGCGCCGCCTCCTACCGCCGCCCTAGCCGCCGGAAAAAGGGAGCCCCCACCATCGTGAGGAGGGGGATGAAGTTTGCCGGGGGTTGCGCCGCCGGTAGCCGCCGAAAAACCGCCCGTGAAAACCCCTGTTATCGGGCTGGACATCCACTGCGTTTTGGAGAAGAAATACACAGGCCGTCCGATGGCTTTAAGATCCGTGCTAGTTATAATTTTTATTCTGCATTTTATTTAATTGATGAATAGTGCCTGATTGCTATCTTATTTAACAGACTTTTGCATGTGGATTTTTAGGGCATTTTTGGCCCTTTTCATAAAAAGTGTTTAACATAAAAATTATAGGCCCTTGAGTTACCTTTAATTTGATATATTACACATTTATTTTGGTTAAGTAGGCTTCCCTATAGAGCCACTTTTCTAGGGCTAGTCCTAAGCTAAGTCAGGAATTAAAATGTGTGCCCTGACCAAACCATATGTCCACATGGACTAAAATTTTGGGCATGTGACTAATTTGGGCACACTTAGCCCCTGCCAAAGTTTAGGAATTTTTGGAGACAAAATTCCTATAGTTTTGGTCATAATATCAAACATTAAATAAATGATATAATTGGAGTGTTAAGCCTCCAAATGTATCCCCAAATTTTGGTGGCAGGTCCTTGGGGACATTATAAGTGCATGATAAAATTTTCAGCACAATTGGGTCACTGCATGTTGGGTTAACCCACTTGCATGTGTAGGCTAGATTTAGCCTTGGGGTGCAAATAGCAAAATTTGTTATGTTGTGTATTCAGCCTCCTTGAAGTTTCTAAAAATCATGGAATTGATTTCAGAGGATTATTAGGGTAAATTTAACCCCTCAAAACAATTGTGGAATTTTTGGGATCAAAAATCCCATTGATTGGAATTTTTAAAAATATAGCACTTTTGGAAAATAAATTGGAAAAAAATGGGTTTGATCAAGTTAAAACCCCCAAAGGCTGTCAAGTCAAAAATGAGATTATAATTGACTTAGGAAAAATTTATCTTTCTGTTTGAGAACCTCTGGAGTAAAATATCTTGAAATTACCACTTTACCCTTTTTACAATTATTCATGAATTGGTGGAATTACATGTTAGAAAAATGGTGGAAATATTTCTAGTGTTGTAAAATTGTATTATTAGCCTTGTAGATTTATTTTAGAATTTTTTTTGATGCAGTGATAACTCTTAAGTTAACATAATGACATTTTGGTAAATATTTAAGAATGGGATTTGTTAGGACATTTCACTATATAGGTTAATGAAACTCTGCACTTAGTCTTAAATTAATGTTTTATATGTTCTGTGATTTTTCTAGAATTTTTGTAATTGAATTCCTTATACTTCCTTTGGAAAATGATAATTATGATGATATTATATTAAACAAGGAATAAATAGAAATACTTAAAGAAAAATTATGAATCTTGGAAGACAACAATATTTCACCATATTATAGGTCAAGAAAATTTCTTACACCAGTAGGATTATAATTTGATATACTTCATGTGTTAATTGACTTGGAGAATTAATTGAAGAAATTAAATAAATGGTGTAATTAATTTGGAAAATTATGAAAATCTTTAAGATCATTATATAGGTCCATACCACCCTAGGATAAATAATTTGTGACAAATGGCCCAAGGAATTAGAAGTTAGATTTCAGGGTGGTGTTAGGTCATGGGCTGCGCATAGTAAATGTAGGTTATACCTTAAGGCCACCGGGGAATAGATCGACAATTGAGATAGGGAACATGATTGGAAGTATAACCCAGGTGGTTAGAGTCATCATAGTAATGAGAGTAAAAGTGCAAGTCTTTGGGTAACCACTAAAGCTGAGGCCGGCGGAAGACCGTCGCCCTTCCGATAATAATACCTTAAGTCATTAGGATAGTTCTGAAGTAACAATGATAGTTGGTTGTGGATCATGGGTAGACATCAACTAAAAGTAATTATCCTTGCGAAAGGGAACTTTGGGCTTGTCATCCCATTTTGGTTCCTAGTGCCTTCGAGACCCCTTCATTGGGCATACCTTGGGCAGTCCTGGGATTAACCCTAAATTACTAGGTATAATAATCGGTAGACAAGAGTAGTGTAATAGGTTAAGTAAGTTGTATATGCTCTCACTCATGCCGGGTTGGAGGGACTTGGAGTCTATTGACTACTTGCTCACCCGAGCAGAGTTGGAGGGAAACGATTGGTTTGCATGCTCACTCGTGCCGGGTTGGGGGGACTTGGAGTCTATTGACTACTTGCTCACCCAGGCAGAGTTGGAGGGAAATGATTGGTTTACATGCTCACTTGTGCCGGGTTGGGGGGACTTGGAGTCTATTGACTACTTGCTCACCCGGGCAGAGTTGGAGGGAAACGATTGGTTTACATGCTCACTCGTGCCGGGTTGGAGGGACTTGGAGTCTATTGACTACTTGCTCACCCGGGCAGTGTTGGAGGGAAATGATTGATTCACATGCTCACCCGTATTGGGTTGGAGGAATCAGGACAGGTTGGTCCTGCGAGCTGGAGGCTCGAGTTGAAATAATTGCATGTGCATAAAGAAAATGGTGGTGGGTCATGCGGTACTGGGCCAATCGTCACACCGATGGCAGTACGGTGACTCGGGTGAGGTGTACGGGTGGAAGGGCCAGTATGTTGTTTAATACTGCGGTCAGGCAGACAATCCCTGAAGACGTGCGCCTCACCTAAAAGTCTGGCAGACTGCTAGCAATTAGTACGCAGAGACTCTAGAGTGCACTTGTCAGTGTATAGAGGCGTACAAGAGAGGTCTTGGCCTGGTAGTGTGTATACCCGCCTAGAAAGCGGAGAAGCCCGATCCGCTGCTGCTGGAGCCACGACGGCTGATAGTTTTACTTTCAAGACTACTAAAACACCTAGAGGGGGGGGGGTGAATATGTTCTAATGCTTGTTTTTACTTTAGGCAGAATATAACTACTGAATAAAATAAAATGCAGAATATACTTCAGCAAACACAGCACAGCAATCACAGATATTCACACATCACAGATTGCACACAGATTTATAGTGGTTCCCCAAGGTCTGGGTACATCCACTTTCCCCCTTCACCTATCTAGCAGTGTGCTAGATTCGGACTAACTTCCTTCTTTAACTCAGATCCACAGATCCTACAGCTCAGAACCAGGAAAGGTTCCTACAACTCAGGCTAATCAGCCCTACCTCAGCCTTGACACAAGGCCTACAACTCAGAGAACTTCCTTCTCCTACACTCAGGCATACACAACCCTACCACTCAGAGATCAAATCTCCTAGACTCAACCTTTATAACATAGGCTTACAACTCAGATCTATATTAATAGATCCTACAGAATTTGAAAAGAGTTTTATTACATCTTGCCTTTGTTGAGAGAGATGGGACAAGACAGCACTTGATCAGCTGATGGATGAAATCAACTGAACCTTAGCTTTCTTCAAAGCTTCTTGAATCAAGAACTTAGCTGAGTTGATTTCCTGATAGCTTCTTGAGAAACCTGTGACAGCTTCCTTCTTGATCTTCAAATGGCTGGATCTCTCTCTATCCAATACCTTTGATAATACTTCAGAATTCTTGGACGAATTCTACTTAGACAGATCCTGAGAGGTTGTACCCTTCAGAATGTCTTCTTAGATCTTCTGATGAAGATCTTCTTCCGTGCCTTGCACTTTCTTGATTTGATTACTCAATCAGTTTCTATGTGTGTTGCTTCTTAATCAAAAATCAATTGTCGTTTTTTCTACTTCTGAATCTGTCTATTTATAGACCTTCTTCATGGTAACCGGCTGATCCGGTTTCTAACTAACTTCTGACAAGTCTGACAGCTTCAGTTAACCTGTTGTAACTCACAGCTGCCAAGTCTTCAAACAGATCTTGTGCCTTTGTCTTGGTCAGCAAAGTGTCCAGACTGTCTGTCAGTAAGTGTCGAGACCAACTGTCAATATGTGTCGACACAAGTAACTTTGGTGTCGACACAGCCTTTGATGATGTCGACATGTCTGCCTTTAAGTCGACTCAGCTTCTTCATACTGCATCTTGAGAATGAGTCGACACTGAGTATTTGTGTCGACTCAAACACTTCATCATTCTTCAGCAAATGACTTGGTCTAGACTTTGCAGTGTGTCGACACAAGTCCTGTGTGTCGACACAGTTGATGTAGATTCAGAACATAGTATGTGTCGACACTGCCTTTAGGTGTCGACACAACAGTTGTCTACTCAGCCTATATATGTCGACTCAGTCTTCTGGTGTCGACACAAATGTAGTCAACTCTGTCTCAGTGTGTCGACACAGCCTTCTGGTGTCGACTCTGCCTCAGTGTGTCGACACAGCCATCTGGTGTCGACTTTGCCTCAGTGTGTCGACACTGCTTCCCGGTGTCGACACAGATGTTGTCGACTCTTTTTCTCTGTGTCGACATAGCCTTCTTCAAGTGTCGACACAATTATTCTGAAGTGTCGACACAACTTCTTCTGGTGTCAACACATGGACTTAGAATAATTTTCCTGCTTTTTTAGTACATTCTTAACCTGCATATGTCAACTCAAAATAACATCAAATACACCTTGATGTATATCATTGAGCTAAGTTAGGCTTCTTCAAATCAGGTACACATTTTCCAATGTACCCAACAATCTCCCCCTATTTGGAGAAGTCATAACCCTTTTAGCTAATGATATACACCATTTATAAAAATTTAACATGATGATGTATATAAGCATGACATAACAGAAAACATTTAAAAACAAAACATTAAGCAACAGATTCTTCACAGAATAAAGATGAACATGAAGAAATGATTACAGAACAAAGTTTTGTTTATACATTTTAGAAATGTTTGTTACTGCTTGTTTACATTGATTGGTAAAACAAACAAATCACTACAAAATATTTGAAAGAACTGATAAGCTTAATCTAAGACTGATCAGGCTCCCTTATGACAATTCCTTTGCCTGGTTGAATTTGAGCCTTCACAGTAGGTTCAGCAACATCAGCAGGCATCTTGCCTTTCAGTTCAGCTTTCTTCTGAGCTTCCTCCTTGAGCCTTTGCCTTTCAAAGTAATGAAAGGGCTTGGGAAAATATTTGCTGGGCTCCTAAGCATCTGGTGGTAGCCTCCCCATCTTAGCTTTCCTTCTGAACTGAACTATGGCCTCCTGCCTAGCCTTATACTTTTGCCATTCAATATTATTATACCATTTTCCTCTTTCATGGACTTGATCCTTCACAGCCTTCCAGGCAGTTAGTATAATGTTTCTTGAAGTGGGGCTCCACTGCTCAAAATCAGGTCTAAGTTCAGCTTGCTCTCTAAATCTCTTCTTGGACAATTGAGCATCTTGTTGTTCTTTCAAACTTGCTTCAGGCTTATCGACTTATTCAATAACAACATTTGTAACCTCCTTTGGAGGACTGTACATGGCCTGCACTTGCTGTTGAATCATATCAAAATCAGCAGGGGGTAAATGACTTGGGCAACCTCAGGTTGATTGCCTTCAAGTAGACCTTGGTGAATGCCTGACTCAGCAACAATATCATCATCACATAATGGTGGATAGCCCAATGTGGCTCTTACATTGTTGGTTACCCACTTGGCATGTTCTGAGCCAGCATGAATAAGTACCCTCTCCCCCTTTAGGACTTCTCTGGCAACATGATCCCTAAGATCATCCTTTTGAAATCTTATTTGATTATCAAGAAAATTCACACCCTCTTTAAAGAATGGTTTTAATTTAAGAAGCTTGTCAGATATTTCTTTCTATGAGGTGGTGATAGCAGTGTGAACTGAAGTTATGGCATCCTTGAGTTTCTGATCATAAATTTCCATCTCTTTAGCCCTTGCATCAGTCAGCCCTGTAGCAGTATTTGTTAACGCAGTGAGAATTTCATTGTGAGATTCAGTCAGATTGTCATTCATTCTCAGCTGATTTTCTAGAACATATCCTTGTTTCAATGCAATGTCATCCACTTTTGTAAGGATAGTTTGCTGTTGTTGAGCTAGAAAAAACCACAGCATTACCTCCCTTGTGGAAGCAATCTGTCATCTCCTTTTTATTCAGGTTTACTTCAAATCTGATGGACTTAATGTCTTGAGCCAGATCAAATTGAAGTGATTTATTACTCTCATCAACATATCTCTCCAAGGCTAATCTCTGCTTATCCATCTTTACCTGCAAATCTACCATGAACTTATGTAATCAAAAGCAGAAGAAGATTGATGAGTTGAAGTCTGTAAAGCCTGCTTATAGCTATGGCTTCTTCTCTTGAAGACCATGAGCTTCCTTTTCTTAGCCTCTCTGGCTTTGTCAGTCTTAGATTCTGAAGAGCTTTCAATCTGAACTCTTTCAGGAGGTGTTGGAGGAATTTCTGTCTCAGTGACATGTTGGTCCTTCTCAACATTCACTTGCTCCCCCTCAACATCTTGCTCCTTCTCAATATCTTGCTCCTTCTCAATATCTTGCTCCTTCCCAAGTTCTTGCTCCTCCTCAATTCTAGCAGTAGCAATTCCATCATCAGGAAACAACTCATCTAGAGTGAATTCCTTTTGTGCTGGTGCAGGAGATGATACATCAATATCTGCATTATTTAAATATTCTGATAAGTTTATTCCTTCTTCCACTTGTACTGTTTCCACAATGGTCTCTCCCGGCAATTGTTCAGAATTAGAAATGTGCTGGGCAGGAGAATGAACTGGCCCCCCTGCACCTGTGCAGGTAATGTTTCTTCCTGGGCAAGAGTAGACCCTGTCTGGTCCTCAGCTGGTTCTCTAACTTGTTCTTCTTGATGTTGTTCAGTCCCTTGTTCTTGGCCAGGTGACATCTCAGTTATGTCCTGCTTGTCCACAGCAGGCATCTCTTTGGACAGAACT
This sequence comes from Platanthera zijinensis, assembly GCA_039513925.1. Classification (NCBI taxonomy): domain Eukaryota; kingdom Viridiplantae; phylum Streptophyta; class Magnoliopsida; order Asparagales; family Orchidaceae; genus Platanthera; species Platanthera zijinensis. The sequence goes on from CM077082.1 coordinate 198,975,605, forward strand.
CTATCCCACCTTGATAATAATCTCATATCCATTTTTCTCATGTGATTGATTTTGGACCCTGGTAATTGTTGCATAACTTCTGGAATGACTCCAGCCAGGTATAAACTCAAAATCCTAGCCAAATTTGGCTTCTTAATACCTTCCTTGATTTTATCAAACACAACTCCTGACCAGTCTGTGTTAATCCTGAAGATTATCCTTGTCATGAGATTAAACATTAAGGCCGAAATCCTATCATGGCCTCCTGGTTTACACAACATTACTTTTCCTACTACTTCAGATAGAAATTTGCCCTGTTGATTCATTCCTTTTCGGTTGATGGCTGCTCCAATCTTTATGGTTGGATCCAATCCACACCATTGGAGAGCCTCCATTGTCTTAGAGGCTGGGACCTCTTCTTCATTTGGTATGCTAGGTAGTTGAAGAATCTTTCTTAAACTTCTTGGAGGAAGTTTCACTATTGTCCCATGAATAGTGGATTTGATCTTGAGGCCCGAAGAGTCCAATGTTGCAGAAGTATAAAATTCAATTACCTCTTTCTTCCAGATTTTTGTTGGTTCAGAAACAAGAAACTCTAATCCAGACTCGGAAATTAGAGTGATAACCCTTTGTATATCTGTTGGTGCATCCTCAAAAGCATTGCGCACCAACTCGTACCCTTCGTTAACATTGTCTTCAACTTTGGGCGCCATTGGAAAGATGAGAAATCTTGAGAGAAGAGAAGAGAGATTGTCGACACAGGGTTTTAGTCTCGAAAACCTTGTGAGCGTGTCGACAGAATACGTTCTTGACCTATTTATACCCTTTAAAGAAAGAAGGTCAAAAGCAGGGCAAAAACAGTCTAAATGTGTTGACACAGATGAAATGTGTCGACACAAACTTCTATTGTCTCGACATCAATGCTGACTACTTTGTGTCGACACCCATTGAGGATAAGTCGACATGAGAGATACATAGTAGAGCCTCAGAAATTCTGTGTCGACTCTTAGTACAAGAGTCGACATAAAATCTGTAAGTGTCGACACCATTATTCTGGTGAAGTCGACACTATATTTCTGGATGTGTCGACTATTTAGACCCTTAAGTGTCGACACATATTCTCTGTGTTCGACACAATTTCTCTGACTAGTCGACATGACTTTTCTGTGTCGACACTTTATTTCTGAATGTGTCGACACCATTAGACTTAGCCAAAATTTGGTTTTTGGAAACCACTAGATAAACTAACCTATGGTCAACATTCCTAATTCAATTTTAAATCTATTGAATTTAGTTTCATCCAGTGGCTTAGTAAATACATCTGCAATTTGAAAATATGTTTTAACAAATTCCAATGAGATGTTCTCTTTTTCTACATGTTCTCTAAGAAAATGGTATTTAATTTCTATATACTTAATTCTACTATGTGAAACAAGATTGTTTGCAATAGAAATAGCACTCTTAGAATCACACAATAAAGGTGTTCTACTTACTTGAATACCATAGTCCTTTAGCTGGTGCTGAATCCACAATAGCTGTGCACAGCAACTTCCAGCTGCAACATATTCAGACTCAGCTGTGGATATTGCCACACTGGTCTGCTTCTTACTACTCCAGGATATCAGTCTTCCTCCCAAAAACTGACATGTCCCTATTGTACTCTTTCTATCTTCTTTACAGCCTGCAAAATCTGCATCTGAATAACCTGTTAGTAGAAAATCTCCATTCCTAGGGTACCAAAGGCCTAGATTAGGTGTGCCCTTAAGATATCTCAAGATTCTTTAGACTGCAGTATAATGAGATTCTTTAGGGCAAGCCTGGTACCTAGCACAAACACATGTAGCATACATAATATCTGGTCTACTAGCAGTGAGATATAATAGAGAGCCAACTATTCCTCTATATAAAGACTCATCAACAGGTTTACCTGCATCATCTTTGCATATAGGCATACTTGTTCCCATAGGAGTTCTCATGGTGGAGGATGAATCCATACCATACTTCTTAATTAATTCCTTGGTGAACTTAGACTGGGATATGGATAAGCCATCTTCAGTCTGTCTTACTTGGAGTCCCAAGAAGAACTTAAGTTCCCCCATACTGCTCATTTCAAACTTCCCTTGCATAAGTTTGACAAACTTTTTGCCAAGGTTGTTCTCTGTAGACCCAAAGATTATGTTATCTACATAGATCTGAACTAAGATGATCTTACCTTTAGATTCCCTAAAGAATAGAGTTTTGTCTATTTTACCTCTTGAGAATTTGTTCTCAATAAGAAAAGTAGACAGGGTTTCATACCAAGCCCTTGGGGCTTGCTTTAACCCATACAATGCTTTCCTAAGTCTATAAACATAACCAGGTTTAAGAGAATCTACAAAACCTGATGGCTGCTCTACATAGACTTCTTCTTTTAATCACCATTCAGAAATGCTGATTTCACATCCATTTGGTATACTTTGAATCCTTGATAAGCTGCATAGGCAAGGAACATTCTGATTGCCTCCAGTCTTGCTACTGGGGCAAATGTTTGATCAAAGTCAATGCCTTCTTCCTGCCTGTATCCTTTAGCAACCAATCTTGCTTTATTCTTCACAATTACACCACTCTCATCTAACTTGTTCCTATAGATCCACTTTGAGCCAATTATGTTATGGTCTCTTGGTTTAGGAACTAACTCCCAGACCTTGCACCTTTTGAATTTATTAAGCTCCTCTTGCATAGCATTAATCCAGTGTTGGTCTTGGATGGCTTCTTCAAATTTCTTAGGCTCCATTTGAGATTGGAAACTTGAGTGCAGGACTGTGCTCAGATTTTTGCTTCTAGTCTGCACTCCTTGTCTTGGATCACCTATTATTTGATTAGCTGGATGATCTTTTAGATGTCTTGTGGTTGGAGGTAGATTTCCTTCAGGTTGAACATCTCCAGCTCCTTCATCATGTTGTACCTCTTGGTTGTCATCAGCTACTATAGAGTCTTGTACTCCCCCTGGACAGTAGCCTTCATTTTCCAATGCTTCATCTGCATTTGATGCTTCTGCAATGGAAATCTTGTCCATCCTTTTGCTTATACCTGTTGAATTATTTGATCTACAAGGCAACTCACTGTTGATTAATCTTGTTTCATCAAATACAACATGTACAGATTCTTTTACAACTTGAGTAGTCAAGTTGAAGACTCTATAGGACTTACTATTTATGGTGTACCCAACAAATATCCCATCTTAGGATTTGGCAGCAAACTTAGTTAGATATGTCTTGCCATTGTTAAGTATATAGCACTTGCAACCAAAGATCCTAAAGTATGATAGATTTGGTTTTCTACCTTTCTTAATTTCATAGGGAGTCTTTTTGTGGCACTTGGTGATAGAAGCCATATTGATCACATGACATGCAGTGTTTACTGCCTCAGCCCAGAAATATTCTGGAAGAGAGGTGTCACTCAATAGAGTTCTACCAGCTTCAATCAATGTCCTATTCTTTCTTTCAGCAATGCCATTTTGCTGAGGTGTTCTAGGTGAGGAGAACTCTTGGAAAATCCCAAAGTCTTCACATAATTTTGTCATACTTTCAGATTGAAATTCAGTGCCATGGTCACTTCTAATTTTTACCACTGTACTATTTAGTTCATTCTGAATTTGTTTCGCAAAACTAAGTAAGACACTTGGGGTTTCTGATTTTTGTCTCAGAAAGAACACCCATGTATATCTAGAATAGTCATCTACAACCACAAAAGTGTAGACCTTCCTACCTAGACTATGAACTGGCATAGGACCAAAAAGATCCATATGTAAGAGGTATAAGCACCTCACAGAATCCTTGTTTTCAAGACTATGAAAGGAGGATTTTGTCTGCTTGCCCTTTTGACAAGCTGAACATATCCCTTCCTTTATACACTTAACTTGAGGACCATTCCTCACTAACTCTTTGCTGAAGAGTTGACCAATTGTCTTGTAGTTAAGATGAGCCAACCTCTTGTGCCACTTGACACAAAGAGATGCATTATCATCAGCTACAAGACAGATGGGAGAAACCTTGTTCTCACATACAAAATTAAGACAATAAACATTTCTCTTTCTATACCCAGTCAATATGATCTTTTGATCACTTGACCTTTTGATATGACATCCATCCTTAACAAATGAAATGTCATATCCAAGATCACTCAGCTGACTTATGCTTATCAGATTATGTTTCAAACCTTTTACATAAGCCACTTGGGTGATGGTAATTTGGTTTGAAGAAATGTTACCAAACCCTTTGATGATTCCTCTTTCAGATCCACCAAAGATTACTTTAGGTCCATCTTTGACAGATGTGTACTCCTTCAGCAGCCCCTTTGCTCCAGTCATGTGCATGGAACATCCACTGTCCAAGTACCATATAGGGGCATGGCAACTTGGACTTTCCTGCAATACAGAATTACTTTCCCTTAAACCCAAGTAAGTCTTGGGTCCTTGGTTCTGGTTAGCACCATTCATATTAAGACTACCAGCAGCTCTTCTAACTGGTAGACTATTATTCTTCCTTACATTTGTGTTATGCCAATAGTCTAAGGCAAAATGGTCTCTCTTGCCACAACAACAACATTCAAACTTGTTGTATCTAGGTCTTGATATACCCTTGACAGAAGAATTTCTGTCCAGTGCTGGTGCTGCTGTAGCTTCACCCATAGATTTCTTATAACCATGGGGTTTATGAACATGGGTAGACCTATTGGCATTTACACCCTTGTTTATCTGAACATTAGTCTTAATATGACCATGAATATTCTCAAGATCATATTTGTTAGAAGGCACTTGCACCTTTCTAAACATAACTGGGACTGAAAGGTTTAGTGGCTGGACAGAAGCTTTGCCTTTTCTTTTGAATTGGACAGCCCTGGGGTTATCTTTGAATCCTAATCCTGCCTTACCCTTTTGAGCCACAAACTCATCTATTAATGGTAAGACAGATTTTGGCTTAGAGTAACTAGCCACTAAATCTTTCTCTATTCTTAGTCTGGCCTCCAGACTCTTAATTTGATCATTGTTATATTTGATTGTGCCCATCTGAATAAAGGTTATATTTTTCAGTTTGGCAATCTCATTTAACTTTTGATCCATTACTTTTTCAAACTCAGTTGCAGCCACCTTAAGATCAGCAATTTCTCGAGCCTGAGTTTTGACTAGGTTCTTGCTTTTCTTAAGAGCCTGCAACAAGTCCCCATACTTATCAATCAACTGATAAACATCACCTTCAGATTCAGATCCATCTACATCACTTGATGCAGATGTAGCTGATTCTGCACTAGTACTACAAACTGATTTTATAGAAGGACAATGTACCTTACTGGGACCAGACTGATTCTGGCACATGTCTTCTTCTGATCCAGCCATCAGTCCCATGCACTGATGGTCTTCTTGATCATAGATGGAGTTCAGCAATTGCATAAACTCCTCTTCCTCATTGGCTGCATACAGCCCAATGTATGCTTCAGCTTCAGATTCTGACTCTGAAGTAGATTGATCTGTAAGGCTCTTCTCCTTCTTAGCAACAAAGGATTTCTCCTTCTTGCCCTTTTGATGAGTCTTCTTCTGTCTGTTGACTCCTTCCTCTTATCAGGACACTCAGCCACTACATGTCCTGACCTATTACAGCACTAGCAAACAATCTTTGAAGTTGTAGCTTTGCTGGGCTTAGTTCCGCTCTTCTCCTGTCTTGATGATTTTCTCTTCTGATAGTAATCATCAGCTGGCTGTGATGTGGAGGGCCTTGACTTCCACTGCTTCTTCTTTAAGAACCTCTGAAACTGCCTTGTAAAAGCAGTAAAATCTGTATCTGAATCACTGCTTTCTGAAATCTGATTGTCTGAAATTTCTGAGTTAACTTCAGCAACTTCCTTAGAAGGTGATGGAGATATCCTCCTATTCTTTCTAGTGGCTTCTGCCTTGAAGGCCACTGACTTCTCTCTATGCTCTCCTTTTGAATTCTTTTCTTCCTCCTTCCTAGCCATTAGTTGCATTTTATATGATAGCAGCTTTCCAAACAAGGTTGGAGGAGAAATCTCTGCCAGTTTAGCCACTTCTCTTATGGAACAAATCTTGGTGTCCCAATCCTTTGTCAAGGACCTTAGGAATTTGTCATTCAGTTCATAGGTACTGAAGACCCTTCCATAGGACATCAATTCATTTACTATATGTAGAATTTCTTGTAGCATTCAGTTATGCTATCAGACTTCCCTTGTCTGAAACTCTCATACTCTTGGTTGAGCATAGACTTCCTATCCTGTCTAACTTCTTCAGACCCCTCCATGTAGACAATCAAAGTGTCCCACATTTCCTTAGAGGTTTTACAGTGAATCAGATTTTGGAATGTAGAATCATCTATGGCACTCACTATGATATTCTGAGCTCTTTTATCCATAGTTGCCAATATGATTTCATCCTTGGTCATTTCAGAATAACTCTTTGGAGTTTGAATATTTGCATCAAGTACTGATACCTTCATTGGAATGAAGGGGCCTTCCTATACTGTGATGTATATCCTTGGGTCGGAAGCCTCCATAAACAACCTAACCCTTTCTTTCCAGATTCCAAAGATTTCTTTTCTGCAGATGGGTAATTTCATTGACCCTAGTTCCTTGTGATTCTCTCCAGAACCCATTTTCTTGATTCTTGATTCTGCCTTTAGGGATCTAACTCAGACTGTTAAGTCCTTATTTGAGTAACCTCCCTCTGATACCACTTGATAGTTTTACTTTCAAGACTACTAAAACACCTAGAGGGGGGGGGGGTGAATAGGTTCTAATGCTTGTTTTTTACTTTAGGCAGAATATAACTACTGAATAAAATAAAATGCAGAATATACTTCAGTAAACACAGCACAGCAATCACAGATATTCACGCATCACAGATTGCACACAGATTTATAGTGGTTCCCCAAGGTCTGGGTACATCCACTTCCCCCTTCACCTATCTAGCAGTGTGCTAGATTCGGCCTAACTTCCTTCTTTAACTCAGATCCACAGATCCTACAGCTCAGAACCAGGAAAGGTTCCTACAACTCAGGCTAATCAGCCCTACCTCAGCCTTGACACAAGGCCTACAACTCAGAGAACTACCTTCTCCTACACTCAGGCATACACAGCCCTACCACTCAGAGATCAAATCTCCTACACTCAGCCTTTATAACATAGGCTTACAACTCAGATCTATATTAATAGATCCTACAGAATTTGAAAAGAGTTTTATTATATCTTTCCTTTGTTGAGAGAGATGGGACAAGACAGCACTTGATCAGCTGATGGATGAAATCAACTGAACCTTAGCTTTCTTCAAAGCTTCTTGAATCAAAACTTAGCTGAGTTGATTTCATGACAGCTTCTTGAGAAACCTGTGACAGCTTCCTTCTTGATCTTCAAATGGCTGGATCTCTCTCTATCCAATACCTTTGATAATACTTCAGAATTCTTGGACGAATTCTACTTAGACAGATCCTGAGAGGTTGTACCCTTCAGAATGTCTTCTTAGATCTTCTGATGAAGATCTTCTTCCATGCCTTGCACTTTCTTGATTTGATTACTCAATCAGTTTCTATGTGTGTTGCTTCTTAATCAAAAATCAATTGTCATTTTTTCTACTTCTGAATCTATCTATTTATAGACCTTCTTCATGGTAACCGGCTGATCCGGTTTCTAACTAACTTCTGACAAGTCTGACAGCTTCAGTTAACTTGTTGTAACTCACAGCTGCCAAGTCTTCAAACAGATCTTGTGCCTTTGTCTTGGTCAGCAATGTGTCCAGACTGTCTGTCAGTAAGTGTCGAGACCAACTGTCAATATGTGTCGACACAAGTAACTTTGGTGTCGACACAGCCTTTGATGATGTCGACATGTCTGCCTTTAAGTCGACTCAGCTTCTTCATACTGCATCTTGAGAATGAGTCGACACTGAGTATTTGTGTCGACTCAAACACTTCATCATTCTTCAGCAAATGACTTGGTCTAGACTTTGCAGTGTGTCGACACAAGTCCTGTGTGTCGACACAGTTGATGTAGATTCAGAACATAGTATGTGTCGACACTGCCTTTAGGTGTCGACACAGCTGTTGTCTACTCAGCCTATATGTGTCGACTCAGTCTTTTGGGGTCGACACAAATGTAGTCAACTCTGCCTCAGTGTGTCGACACAGCCTTCTGGTGTCGACTCTGCCTCAGTGTGTCGACACAGCCTTCTGGTGACGACTCTGCCTAAGTGTGTCGACACTGCTTCCCGGTGTCGACACAGATGTTGTCGACTCTTTTTCTCTGTGTCAACATAGCCTTCTTCAAGTGTCGACACAATTATTTTGAAGTGTCGACACAACTTCTTCTAGTGTCAACACATGGACTTAAGAATAATTTTCCTGCTTTTTTAGTACATTCTTAACCTGCATATGTCAACTCAAAATAACATCAAATACACATTGATGTATATCATTGAGCTAAGTTAGGCTTCTTCAAATCAGGTACACATTTTCCAATGTACCCAACAACGACGGTACCTGAGAGTGATGCTAGCTCTCGAAAAGTGGGAACTAAAGGTTTGTGTACACAAAGTCGGGTGTGTGAGTTGCACTGCTTGTTCATGTCATACCCACCATATAGATGCATATCATAATCATTCATAATAACCTATGACACCTAATGTATAAGTGGTATGGGACGCTTATACATTAGGACCTGCTAAACGACCCCTTGGTCTATAAGCTTGTGTGGGCAAGTTTATAAATTAAGGTTATTTCAATTTACATATATATATATATACTGCTTGTGATAACCGACACCCCAACGTATAAAGTGGTATGGGACATTTTATACGATGGGAGCCTTGTAGAAGATCCCTTGACTTATGTGTACTCACATAAGTGAAGGTTAAATTCCTTTCTTACTTTAACTATTACAATATGTTTATAAAAAATTATTAGCTAGGTCCCCCTGTCACCTGTTTGTTTTACTCTCCACTTTCACGTCCTTTCCTTTCTTCCTCCCCGCTCGGTGCCTAGGAGCATGGGGGAAGGGGTGGGGGACGATAGGGCTTAGTCTTATAGACTAACTATTTTCGAACCAAATCATATTAGGGGATCGTGGAGCCCAACATGGAGGAGCAGCTAGGAGACTGGTGCGATTGAAGATAGGGCAGTCTTGCTCAGGAGTACAGCCAGCTGGGACCGTGAGTCCCGACTTCTAGTAGTTGTTTTATTTTGCTTCCACGTGAGAGATCTGTAGTGAGGATATTGATGTACCGGGCTTAAGCCCTCCATATTCATGTACTCATTATTGGACTATATATTGTTGTACTTCTCATTTGATTTATATGATTAGTACTGTGACTGTGGACTATGCTGTGTTTACTCTGTTTTATACTTCTATTTCTCATATTGGCCAAACAGGTTTATGATCATACTAGCTGGCAGAATCGGCGACTTGCGGTGTCGACTAACCCATGTGTTAGTGTAATCGTAAGGCGGCGGTTCTGGGCATAAGATCCGGGTTAGCCCCGGAGAGGGGGAACCAGATCTTACAATTGTGGACATGTGTTAGAGTTTTATTTCATGTACTCTCATACTTTTGCTACTATTCTGTGATCGATATGGCCGGCAGGATCGACGTTTTGTAGTGACGGCCTTCCCAAGCGTGATGGTTTCTCCACAAAGCGGCGGTTCTGGGCCTAAGACCCCGTAATTTAAAATGAAAAAAAGGGGTCTTACAAGTGGTATCAGAGCCAGGTTTCGATCCTGGGACCTATAGGTTATGAGGTCTTACAAGTGGTATCAGAGGAGACCTCGATCAAAAAAGTAGCAGTCTACTAACCCTGGGTCACCCCCACACGAGTTTAGTTTGGGGACAAACTAAGCAGATGAAGCAGTGGTGTGCCCATATGGGGGATCGTATGTAATAATCCACTTTTTCATTCATTCCATTTGGTACATTAGCTAACAATTGAAATTCTTCTTTGTAGCCTGCGGCAAACCCTGCCCCAGCAGGGAGAACCTCCGGCTGCAAAGATCACATCATATAACTCCCTAGTCAATGAGTTAGACTCAACCCACTAGGAAACATGACTAACTATGACGACTTGTAGTATGCCTTAGTCCAAAATAGACCTTGGGTATGAACTTGGTTAAGGTAAGGAGATACCCAAAGATAATAAAAGAGGAGTATAATAAGAGAATGGCTACCTAAGCCATAAACTCAGGTGGCCCTATGGTCCCTATCAAGGATTACATAAATCGGTAGGACTGCTTTAAGGAGAATTGAGACCAATAATCAATTAGCAGAATGGTAGAAGACACATAGTCTCAACCCTCGTACCAGTAACAAGATTACTTGGAGATAACCACCACGATAAAAACCGAGGGTCGGATAGGAATTCAAGTTCGGAAGAGACCCAGTTGGGATTGGGAACATTTTGACCCGGATAAGGTTGTCATAAAAGTGACTCATAGGGTTTAAAGTATGGAGTATATCAACAGGTTTCAGGTTGGAACCCCAAGTCGAGGATTGATGACCTAGGGATTGTGCGCCCAGCTAGGACGAATATAACATGGTAATATCAAAGATACTTAGCCCAAAGTAGGTAGGGGCTTATCTTTTGTTTATTGGGGGCTTGTCTTTTGTTTATTGGGCAAATTAGTTATTGACTTGGGTTTCCCATAGAGCTCATCTAGAAAACTTTGCGTCGTGAATATAGTGAAATTGGAGTAAACTGTATTCGATGCTACTCGGGCGTATTCATAGGGATAAGAATCTGATTGTGAAGTGGAGATTTTATAGAGTCGTTGTCTACCCATACAAATTAGAAATTTAATCACCGGAAGTTTGGTGTATCTCAGAACGTGTATCTCCTCAGAGTGAAGAAGGACGTCATGGATTTTGTGACGCACGGTGAGGTCCGTCGGCCGATGAAGGTTAAGTGCAAGAATTTTTGGGGAACTATTACAGTCACTGCCTGAGTTAGAGTGGAAGTTCGAGGGTATAAATAGGGATTTTCATACACAGGATTCCTCATCCCCACTCCAGGCATAATTATAATTGGAACATCAATGATAGAACTGGCCGAGATAGCTGGGGTCACCCTGACCCGAAAGAAAACTCCCGTGGGTGTTTCATGAAATTTATGAGTAGTTGTCCATTATCATGGCGTGCTCAAGATGATTGTGTCGAATCATGATGGATAGTGTATGTCCAAGGAGAGAACATCAGTCCAGGCTTATCTGAGCTCTCGGCCGACATTCAACACAACTCTCTACCCTCGTACGGAGGTGCAGAATTCCACTGTCATGGATCTAGGACGAGGATACAAAGGCACTTGACTCAGAATTTGTGGAGAACACAGATACCCATGTGGCACTGATTTGAGATAGGATGTCTGTTGGAGCCAAAATTGACCTCAACGAATGTTCAAAACAGGGGTGCAACCAACACCTACTTCTCTCAAGCCCCGCCCCTTGACTAGTTGCTAACGACCTATGACTGACCCAAAGACTCAGCAGGGAGGTCCCACCTCACACCCGGAAGATCTCTGAGAGCTTCCCCTCCAAAGCCAAAAGCTGGGCTAGGAGCTCCTCAGAAAGCACGAGAGATTCAGAGAAAAATTAGAGTCTGCTTTCTAAGGAGCCCTTATGGGTCTATTTATAACCTTTTGCTGACCTGAAGTTACCGAAATACCCCTGGCTGGTGTGCCAATAGCCAAATCCCACTGTTTGAGAAGTGTTAAATGCAGCCTCTGGGGGTATAAGGGTAATTTTACCCGAGGGCAATTAAGTAATTTTACCCTGAACCCTGGGCCCCACTCTGCGGGAACTCTATGTCGAGAACCCTCTTGCCTTCATTTGGTGGGAGCTAAAAAGGAACCCTCTCGCCTTCATTTGGCGGGAGCTAAAAAGAAGTGTCGAAAGTCTCAAGCTGAGCCAGCCCCCGCCTTCTCGCCAGTTTAATCCTTCTCGCCGACTCTGTCGAGAGCGGGTCCTGGCTCACCGATGGTGAACGCTCTCGCCCCTCTCTAGGCGGGACCTCCTCTAACCTTTACACTGTCGTGCTGGACACGACGTTGAGTGAGTGGAGCTCACCCAACGTCCTTGCTGCTGACCATGGCATTGAGTGAGTGGAGCTTACTCAGCGCCCTTGCTGCTGACCACGACGGTGAGTGAGTGGAGCTCACTTAGCGCCCTTGCTGTCGACCACGATGTTGAGTGAGTGGAGCTCACTCAATGCCCTTGTTGCTGACCACGTCATTGAGTGAGTGGAGCTCACTTAGCACCCTTGCTGCCGACCACGGCGTTGAGTGAGTGGATCTCACTCAGCGCCCTTGCTGCCGACCATAGTGTTGAGTGAGTGGAGCTCACTCAGTACGGCATTGAGACCACTCAATGCCTTCTCGCCAGCTTCTGGTCATGGGCGGGACCTCACCTGCTCCTAGGAGGGAGCTCCTCCGGCGAGAGCTCTTCTGGTCTTCAGGCCCAAGCTAGCCCGAGGCTGGTCCAACTCCGACCGTTGATACCTCCGGGTCCTACCCAGCGAATATGGGTTGTACATAATCCCCGCTCTTTTGGAGCTAGCTCTGCGCTCGAGAAGACACGTCCAACCAATAAATATTCGTTGGGCACGTGTCACTTCCTGCAAAGAGAATCTATTGGTGGGCCCTGCCGCGGTTATATATATGCGTTGATAGACGGCCGTAAATCTGCCCCTGATCGTTGCTGCTCTCCTGGGATTTCGCGCGACCTCACGATGCGCCCCAAACAAGCTGGTAAGCCACTCTCGCAAGACCTTCAGGACCGCATAAAGGCGGCGCAAGTGCGAGCCCTTGCCAATAGAGCCCTAGTGGATCCTTGGCTGGCGAGAGAGGCACCCACTGTGAAGCCTCCGCCGTTGTCGAAAGAGAAGAAGAAGAAGAAGGCGAAGAAGATCCATCGGGACCTCTCGTGAGAACACCGAGCCTCTCCAACTCCATCCCCAAGCCGTGCGGCCGATCCTCTTCTACTGCAGAGAGTATGTCTCGCCGACTAGCGGACTGCTGTACTTAAGAATTGGTCACTGAACCTTTCTTGGCAGGTGGTCCCGGAAGGTGGTGCTGGGCTTCTGCCGGTGCCCCCGGACCCATCGACATTTCGCCCACCTGAGGATCAGTCACAGGAACCGGAAGGGGTTCCTGCCGACGGTTCAGGACCTCCAGGTAGCCCCTCCTCTTTTTTGCTCGTTTTTTGGTCACTCTAACCCTTGGGTGGGACTCTCGCAGCGCCTGCTTCTGCCCGCCCGGGTCTTACCTTGCAAGGAACTGATGTAGAGGTTCCCCCCGCGATGATCCAGCAGCCAATCTCCACCCATCTGCAGGTGAGGCGCATGCTGACCCATCCTTGATGCATGAGGAATACCGTTCCGTGAGGGAGCGTGACCCTCCCCAGACTTCGGGCCCTGCGGAGGTTACATCGCGCGAGATCTTCCGTCCGGGCCATGGAAAGCAAACCCATCTCCTATTTGGGAGGGATGCCGAGGGAGAGCCCGAGCCTTCTCGCCTTCCACCGGCCGACGGCTCTCGCCATGCTGCTGGTATGCCACATACTGCTACTGCTCTTACCCTGTTCTCGAACTGACTGCTAGATTGTCTTCTCAAGAGATCCAGACTTGCGATCGGGAGCTGATGAGGATGAGGATGATGACGGGGATTGGGAGGAGGAGGACGGCGACAGCTCCCCCTTCCCCTCTTCTGACGAAATGGAAGGAATCCTGATTGGCGCGGGAAGCGCGAGAAGGAGGGGAAAAAGGGTCGCGGCCATCCTCTCCAAACTCCTGCGGTGGGAGCGGGCCCAAGCCTATGCGGCGAGAGAGTTTCGCAGGTCGGTGGAGCAAAGGTTGGAGGCCCTAGAGCGAGATTACTTCCTAAGCGAGACGGAGCGGCCGTGCGGCCCTATTGCGGGATCTTCTCCCGGGAGGTGTCTTGCGCGGATACGAGACCAAGCTCGCCGGATCAATCTAGGGTGCACCGTAATCTCCTCCTACTTCAACCCGTTGGCGCCTCCGAGGACCCGACAGTGAGAGCGAGGACGCTGGCGCTTGGAGCCTTATTGATTCCTGATATCTCTCCCCTTCTTGCCTCTGGCCTTCCCTTCTCGCCATGTACCCTGTCTTTTAATTTTATTTTGAACCTTTGACTGCTTGCAATCTTGTGAACTGCTTTCATTAGTTAACTGTTATTGTTACTGCTATTATCTTAGGTCTCGCCTTGCGAGAACGTTCTTTGCTTTCGCGTTTGTCATGCCATGTGACTCTGACAACTATTTTACGTGAACTAGGGTTGTCGATCTGTCACTGTCAATTCAGGCGGCGAACAGAGGCGTCGTTGACCTAGGGCGTGACAGCTGTACCTCCGCCGCCCTTTCTGGGAAAATCATCATTTATCACGGCTTCCTATAAATAGGTGGATCCACCCACCACATTTATTTCCCTAGTCCGGAACCTTCACCTTTCTTCTTTTCGCTTTCGCGCTCTGCCGAGAACATCTTGCTTTTGCCTCCCTTCCCTTGCTTCTTGGTTGGTCTCTCCCTCTTGCCCCCTCTCTTGCGATTTCGCCTTCGAATACTTTAGACATAATGCCGGGCGAGAACAAGGGACGCTCTAATTGCGCGGAAGCTTTTTGGAAGCACTGATTTCCGTCGTGCCGTCTGACCCTGAAGGAGTATCGGCTGATTACCTCCCGGTACGTTCCTGCCAGCTTCACCGCGAGAAACCTAGGAAATAACGACAGGGTGAACACCGCGCGAGAGGGAGAGCTTGCAATCCCCTCGAACACTTAGAGGTGGGCTTTCGACTCCCTCTTTGGTCGGAGATGCGCCTGGCCCTCCGCTACTACGGAGTCATTCCCGAGCAGCTGAATCCAAATTCGGTCGCCATCCTTGTAGCATTCATCTGCTACATGCAATCCGAGAGGATAAAGTTCAACCTTTCGATCTTCGGGAAGCTGTTTGTCTTCTGCGCGAAGGGAGGAGTCGTCCTCTTCTCCGAGCAGCTGCTTAAAACAATTGGTATCGCCAACAAGCATCATCACTGGGACGAGAAGTTTGTCTTCATCTCTGGTGACTTCAGGAACGTTCCGCTTGCGCCGATCCAGTATGAGGATGCCGCCTACAAGCCACCATCCCTGGGGTCCAGCGAGAGCGCACTCCTCGAATTCTTTGGGACCAAGGAGTTTGACGTCCTCTTCCTTAGGCGGGACGTCGACTCTCTTCCCCCCGTTCCTCCTGGCAAAGGTGAGATCTCGTCTCATCTTTCTTTTATTCGATATTTACATGTCCTACCTCAATGTTGAGTGTTACCTGTTGCCTTTGCAGGAGAGTGGGAGATCCCTTTGCGCCAGCCCTTCCCCGAGATGCAAGCTGCCGAGGGCCAGACTGCGGGAGATCCGTTGGCTCTCGCGAAGTCTGTGACCCACGCTTGCCGGGACGATCCAGCTTCTCTCGCTACCGAGAAGGGGAAGTATAAGGTGCCTTCGCCCGCCCGAACTCTCCCGCCGGGCCGGTCCTTCGCCGAGATTTTAGCGGCGGTCAGCGAGATGATGGACGTCCTCAGGAGCAGTGCTGGGTCCCCTACCGAGAACTCTTCGGACGCGATCGAGGCGGGTGGTGAGGCGGGCGCTGAGATAGTGGCTATCGAGAGCTCTGCCAAGCTCCCGCCGAAGCCTGTGCCGAAGGGGCACAGGAACTTGGTTTAAGCGTGAAGAGCCTTGATGCGTAAGGGGAACCCTTGCTACAATGGGACCCGGAGGCCAAATGAGTATCCCTCTCAACGCTGCTCCCAAGCTGGGCAGAGCGTGACAAGGTCACCGGCGAGGCCTTCGTGCTGGGCTATGGCCTCTACAGCCGGGAGTTCGCGGGCCTGTACGACCAACTGCCCACTCACCTCCTCGCTTTTGACTCCATACGGGCTCTGATGCGTGGGTTCAAGCTTGCGCACATGTGTGCTCGTCGAAGCATCACCATCAACCAGAACTTCCTCGATATGTTCAAGGTGAGAGAGGAAGCGGTGGCTCGGGCGGCGGCCCTGAAGATTGAGCTAGAGGACGCCCAACGCCTGTTGTCCCTACGCCCGGCGGAGGAGGTAAGCAAGACCCTTTCTGACATTCGTTCTCGCCTATGAGATCCATACCTTCGTTCTCGCTGCTAATCGTTCTCTTTTATGCAAGAATCTCCGCAAGTCATGGTGCTCTGTGTGCAGCTGGCCGGGGTGGAGTGCGAGAATGCTCTGCTAAAGGACCAAGTCAAGCGCCTGGAGACGGCGGCAGCTGCGGTCCCGCCCCCTCCCACGCTCGATGAAAGGCTGAAGAGCCAGAATTAATCTGAGTATGATATCGACAAGCTCTTACAGGTCAACGCCCATGCGACGGACAGACTGATGATCGAGATGCTGCGGGACGTGGGATGCCTGGACAAGGGTGGCGAGACCCTGACCGCTCCCCAGCTCGTCACCTAGCTCTTCGACCCTATCCCGAAGCCCCCAGGCGCACCCGACTCTCCGCCCCCGGACGTCCCGAGATCCCCCACGACTATTGGCGAGACCTCTGGGGAGAGCTCAGGCGAGAGCTCCCGCAGAAGCTCAAGTGGGAACTCGAGCGGGAGCTCGAGCGGATATAGCGCTTCTCCCTTAGGGGATTCATTTTCTTCTCTTTTTTTTGTAATGAGCAAGACGCTTCGATTTTTGTAACTATATTTGCATATATAAATTGTTAGTGTTTGTACCCCTCTTTTTTTTGTTGATAACGAACGTTGCTCAAGAGAGCTTCCGCTGAAGCCCCTGGCCCCCTCTAGGATAGTCTCTCTTAGCGGTCGATAGGTGAGAACCTGTCGAGAGCTCAAGGCTTAAACATGTCGTTCTCGCGTTCTGCCGAGAACCATTTGTCATGAGTGTCATTCATAGGCTAAGGGAAGACCGCCCCTCCTTGCCTTGCGCGATCGATCGGGTCTCCTTTCCTAGACCCGCCGGGAACTTCGTTTGATGAGATCCCCCAGCAAGGATCTCCTGGCCGAGACCTCTCCTGGCCGAGACCTCTCCTAGCCAGGACCTCTCTTGGCCGAGACCCTTTTGGGTCTGTATCAAGGTGTCTTTTGCCTAGCCTTGAACATCCGTGTCAAAACTTTTCTAAACACCAAACCTATCCCCCACAGGCGAGCCTTCAGACCTGCCAGCTAGATGGGAGCCTATGCAGCGGGTCTACCTGGGGCCGAGTCAAGCTCGGAGTAGTGCAAAAGTAACCAAAGATAAAGAACCAAGAACCAAAAAACAAAGGACCAAGAACCAAAGACCAAGAACCAAGCCTTTCCCCCACAGGCGAGCCTTCGGACCTGCCAGCTAGATGAGAGCCTGCGCAGCGGGTCTACCTGGGGCCGAGCCGAGCTCGGGGTGTTGATGAAGATTTTAAAACATAAGACCTCTCCCCCAAAGGCGAGCCTTCGGACCTGCCAGCTAGATGGGAGCCAGCGCAGCGAGTCTACTGGGGGCCGAGCCGAGCTCGGGGTGTTGATGAAGATCTCATAACCAAAACCTCTCCCCCACAGGCAAGCCTTCAGACCTGCCAGCTAGATGGGAGCCTGCGCAGCGGGTCTACCTGGGGCTGAGCCGAGCTCGGGGTGTCGATGAAGTCCTCAAAACCAAACCCTCTCCCCCACAGGCGAGCCTTTTGACCTGCCAGTTAGATGGGAGCCTGCGTAGCGGGTCTACCTGGGGCCAAGCCGAGCACGGGGTGTCGATGAAGATCTCATAACCAAAACATCTCCCCCACAGGCGAGCCTTCGGACCTGCCAGCTAGATGGGAGACTGCACAGCGGGTCTACCTGGGGCCGAGCCGAGCTCGGGGTCTTGATGAAGATCTCATAACTAAAACCTCTCCCCCACAGGCGAGCCTTCAGACCTGCCAGCTAGATGGGAGCCTGCGCAGCGGGTCTACTGGGGCCGAGCCGAGTCTGGGGTGTCGATGAAGATCACACAACCAAAACCTCTCCCCCACAGGCGAGCCTTCGGACCTGCAACCTAGATGGGAGCCTGCGTAGCGGGTCTACCTGGGGCTCAGCCGAGCTCAAGGTGTCGATGAAGTCCTCAAAACCAAAACCTCTCCCCCACAGGCGAGCCTTCAGACCTGCCAACTAGATGGGAGCCTGCGCAATGGGTCTACCTGGGGCAAAGACGAGCTCGAGGTGTCGATGAAGTCCTCAAACTTAAACCCTCTCCCCCACAGGCGAGCCTACGGACCTGCCAGCTAGATGGGAGCCTGTACAGCAGGTCTACCAGGGGCCGAGCCGAGCTCGAGGTGTCGATGAAGATCTCATAACCAAACCTCTCCCCCACAGGCGAGCCTTCGGACCTGCCAGCTAGATGGGATCCTGCGCAGCGGGTCTACCTGGGGCCGAGCCGAGCTTGGGGTGTCGATGAAGTTATCAAAACCAAAACCTCTCCCCCATAGACGAGCCTTCCAACCTACAAGCTAGATTGGAGCCTACGCAGCGAGTCTACCTGGGGCCGAGCCGAGCTCGGGGTGTCGTTGAAGTCCTCAAAATCAAACCCTCTCCCCCACAGGCGAGCCTTTGGACCTGCCAGCTAGATGGGAGCCTGTGCAGTGGGTCTACTTGGGGCCGAGCCGAGCTCGGGGTGTCGATGAAGATCTCATAACCAAAACCTCTCCCCCACAGGCGAGCCTTCGGACCTGCCAGCTAGATGGGAGCCTACACAGCGGGTCTACATGGGGCTGAGCCGAGCTCGGGGTGTCGATGAAGTCCTCAAAACCAAAACCTCTCCCCCACAGGCGAGTTTTCAGACCTGCCAGCTAGATGGGAGCCTGCGCAGCGGGTCTACCTGGGGTCGAGCCGAGCTCGGGGTGTCGATGATGTCCTCAAAACCAAACCCTCTCCCCTACAGGCGAGCCTTCGGACCTGCCAGCTAGATGGGAGCCTGCGCAGCGGGTCTACCTAGGGCCGAGCCGAGCTCGGGGTATCGATGAAGTCCTCAAAACCAAAACCTCTCCCCCACAGGCGAGCCTTCGGACCTGCCAGCTAGATGGGAGCCTGCGCAGCGGGTCTACCTGGGGCCGAGCCGAGCTCGGGGTGTCGATGAAGTCCTTAAAACCAAACCATCTCCCCCACAGGCGAGCCTTTGGACCTACCAGCTAGATGGGAGCCTGCGCAGCGGGTCTACCCTGGGCTGAGCCGAGCTCGGGGTGTCGATGATGAAGACGGTGACTTCCTATATGTTTAAGATGATGACGGCGACCCCAACATGATGGAGACGGTGAACTTGTGGAGCTACATGTTAAAGATGTTGATGGCGACGACGATTTGCTACATGATGAATCGGAAGACTCTCAAATAATATTTAGTTCTTTTATTTGCATTTTATTTTTCATCATGTTGTCTTAATTTTGAGAGTGTTTTATTTTTATTTCTATTTGGGCTGCCTATAGCCATGTTGAAGTTGTAAGCCTATATAAGGCTATGTTGTTTCATGATTTATTTAGTGAATGAAAAAAAAGAAACCCTAATCTTCTTGAATGAATCTCCTTCTCTTCCCCTTCTTGGCCGCCCCCTTATACCTTCCCCCTCAAGGCCGCCGGCCTCCTCTATCCTTCCCTCCTCTTGCTCGGCCCTCCTCCTCCTCCCTCCTCCTCTCTACCACTGAGCCCCCTCCTCCTCCTTCCATCAACTACACGATTTGGCCACCACAACTCCTCCCTAGCCGTCGGCCTCCTCCACCATCACCTAACCCGAGCTCCTCTTCAACTCCACCTCCCAAAAGGCTCAGCCACCACCTCCTTCCAAAGCTGACCTCCACCTCCACCTCCATCACCAAATCCGAGCAGCACCATATCCTCTTCACCAAAAGAAACCGACCCCCCTTCCTACCCTCCCAAAACTGACCCTACATCAATACCCCAAACAACCCCCTTTTCAAGATAGAAATCGGCCAAGGCAAGCTCTAGTTTGTGGAATCCCTCTCTAGCGTGAAGCAAAGGAAGCAGACAAGTTTCTCTCCGGTCGGCGAAACTCCGGCGGAGTCGTGGAAGAACGATCCTTGATAGTGAATCGGAATCATCTATTCCGGTTGGGTAACGAGATCTTCCACTTTTGTGTGTTTATTATTCTAGATTTTCATCTTCGTGGATTGCTATTGTGTTAACTTAGAATCGTTTTATCGTTCGTGGTTTTCTCTCCGATTGATATTTTTGTTTCTTCCTTATGGTTAAATCTTCGAGAGGTTTCGGCGAGCCTCGCTTTCCGTTTTGTTGGGGGAGATCTACCATTTCCGAACCGTACTTTTCGGTAGATCTCTTTTGGTACAACCATCGCTCAATCGGATCGGGTGGATCCTTTTAGCTCGAAAGAACAATGAACTATAGCCTTTTGTTCGATCTTATAGCGGCGTGGCTACCGTATGTTAGCGTTAACTTGATAAAGTTGTTCAACGAATGTGAAGCGTGACGAATGTACGAGTGTAGGATTGAATTGTTGAGAGGCATATGTGGCTAATTGGTAGATCTAATTCGCACACAACGTGTTCGCTTAAATTTCCCATTGAAATCCCTCTTGTCTTTTCGTGCCTTAATCCTACTTAGGGAGTGGCCTACATCAGTCGATGAAGGCCTCAAAACCAAATCCTCTCCCCCACTGGCGAGCCTTCGGACCTGCCAACTAGATGGGAGCCTACACAGCGGGTCTACCTGGGGCCGAGCCGAGCTCGGGGTGTTGATGAAAATCTCAAAACACACATTATTCTTATCCTAACTTTAAAATGAAAAGAGTCGATAGTGGATCAAAGTATGGAATATATTATGATAGCATTCGAAAACAAAAATACAATCACCCCCCCTGCATGGGTAGAAGCGCTTTAGATCATCGCCACTCCAGGTGTGGCTCAAGGTCCTCCCTTCCACATCCTGGAGGTAATAACTTCCCGCTCTAAGGACCTCTTTTACTATGTAAGGCCCTTCCCAGTTCGGGTTGAGCTTGCCCACGGGGGCTGACCTTCCCGCCACATTAACTTTTTTCAACACCAGATCCCCTTCGACGAACTGCCTGATCCTGACATGCTTGTCGAAGTATTTTGCCATGAGTCGCTTGATCTCTTCTTGCCTGATGGTTCCTACATCCCGCGCTTCTTCCATCATGTCCAACGAGAGGTGCAACCCTTCCTCATTTTCCAACCTCCAAGTCTCATCTCCTTCCCTTGCCACTGCGACCCGAGGGGACCGAACTTCGAATTCCACTGGCAGGACTGCCTCGTACCCGTGAGAGAGCTTGAAGGGGGTCTCGCCGGTGGCCGTGTTCAGAGTCATTCTCAAGGTCCATAGAATTGAGGGGAGCTGTTCCACCCAATTTCCCCTCAGGTTCTCCACTTTTTTCTTGAGCAGGTTTACGATAATTTTGTTTGCTGCTTCCACCTGGCCGTTGCTCCGGGGGTGGTGAACAGAGGCAAATCTGAGATCTACCCCCAGTTGGGCGCAGAAGCTGATGAACTCTTCACTAGCGAACTGAGGACCGTTGACTGTTACTATTGCTTGAGGCAGCTCGTGCCTGCATATGATCTCCCCCAGACGAAATTCCTTATGACCTGCGAAGTGACTTTTGCCAAGGCCTTAACCTCCAGCCACTTTGATAAGTAATCGATCATGACCAGGAGGAACCTCCTCTGTCCACTAGCCAGAGGAAAAGGTCCGAGCAAGTCCATTCCCCAAATAGCGAAAGGCCATGGTGACGTTATGCTCCTTAGTCTTTGAGTGGGCAAGAGCTGGAGGGGGCGTACAGCTGGCACTTTTTACATCTCCTTGTGAATTCTGTCGCATCCTTCCTCAGGGTCTGCCAGAAGTACCCCTGTCTGACCACCCTTGCCTCTAAAGTCCTCCCCCCGAGTGACTGCCGTACTCGCCTGAGTGTATCTCCCCAAGTATCTTCGGGACTTCTTCCTCGGTCACACACCTGGCTAGGAATCCCGACGACATCTTACGATGTAACCCCCCTTCCAACATCAGGTAGTGAGCTGCCTTGCACCTAAAACTCCTTGCATCCTTTACCTCTTCTGTCAGTTCGCCGGTTGGCAGGAAGGTTACCAGTGGGTCCACCCACGAGGGTTGTCGACCTATCTCCATCAGTTCCCCTTCCTCGATAGCTGGTTGGAACAGTTCAGTTAGGGTCCCTCCTCCCCGAGGTCCGAACTTTGCCAATCGGTCGGCCGTCACACTCTCCTCCCGAGGGACGTGCTGGATTGAGAATGATCGCAAGCCTCCGATGACTGCCCTTACCTTGGATAGGTACTTTATGAGGGTAGGCTCCCGAGCTTCAAAGTCTCCTTGAATCTGCGATGCCACCACCATCGAGTCCTTGAAGACCTCCACATCCTGGATCTCGAGCTCCTTTGCCAAATGAAGACCGGCTATCAGGGCTTCGTACTCTGCCTGATTGTTAGTCACCGGAAAGTGATAGGCCACCGCCTGTTCTATGGCTACCCCCTGAGGGCTTACCAACACCACTCCTCCCCCATGGAATGCTTTCCCGAGGCCCCATCAACCATCACCTTCCACGCCCCGTGCTGCCGCGGATCCTCTTCCCCGACTTCAACAACATAGTCTGCCAGGAAGTCCGCCACTGCTTGCGCATTAATGGAGAGCCTTGGGACAAAAGAGATGTTGAACTAGCTCAGCTCAATGGACCAATTGGCCAGCCTCCCTGAGTGCTCCACCCCTTCAAAGATCTTGCAAAGAGGATGGTTGGTTACCACCCTAATCGTATGCGCTTGGAAGTATGGCCGAAGCTTCCTTGCCAAAATGATCAGAGTATACACTATCTTTTCGAGGATGGGGTAACAGAGCTCCGCCTTCCTAAGATCCGACTTACATAGTAGATGGGTAGCGTCTTCTTCCCCTCTTCCCTGAATAGAACAGAGCTCACGGCCTCCGCTCCCACCCTGAGATACAGGGCTAGGTCCTCCCCTTATTTTGGGCTTTGAAGTAGGGGAGCCTGGGAGAGCTATCTCTTCAGCCCTTGGAAGGCTTCCTCACACTCGGTTGTCCACTCAAACCTCTGGTTACCCCTCAACACTTTGAAGAACGATGAACATTTGTCTCCGGACCGAGAAAGGAACCTGCTTAGTCCAGCCAGCTTGCCTGCCAAGCGCTGGACCTCCTTGGCATTACGAGGTGATTCCAGGTCTAGGATGACCTTTACCTTATCCGGGTTAGGCTCCACCCCTGCCGGAGTCAAGAGATGTCCAAGTAACTTCCCGCGGCTGGCCCCGAAGACACACTTCAAGGGATTCAGCCTCATCTTGAACCTCCAGAGGGTAGCAAAGGTCTCTTCTAGGTCCCGCAGGTGTGAGCTCACACACTTGCTTTTCACCATCAGGTCATCGACATAGACTTCCAAGTTTCTTGCTCTCTGCCCCTGGAAGACTCGATCCATCATGCGCTGGTATGTGGCTCCTGCATTTTTCAGCCCAAAGGGCATCATCTTATAGCTGAAGCACTATTCCCTAGTGATGAAGGAGACGTCTTTGACGTCAGGGGGGTGCATGCGAATCTGGTGATAACCTGAAAAAGCATCAAGAAAACTCATAACAGAAAAACCGACGGCTTAGTCAACCAGCGCGTCGATTCGAGGTAGAGGGTAGCAATCCTTGGGGCACGATTTATTCAATAAAGAGAAATCAATACACATGTGCCACTTCCCACCCCCTTTCTTAACCATTACCACATTGGAGATCAAGCATGGGTACTGAACCTACGAGATGAAGCCTGCCTCCAAGAGCTTTCTGACCTCCTCGCGGATGGGCTCCTCTAGCTTGGTGGCGATGGTCCTCATCTTTTGGCGTACGGGGCAAGTCCGGGGGTCCAGTTCAGGCGATGAAAAGCCACATCCGCGTCAATGCCTGACATGTCCGCCACGCTCCAGGCGAAGATGTCGACATTTCTCTGGATGCAAGCTCTCATCTGCTCCTAGTCCTCGGGACTTAGGCCCCTACTGATCCGCACCCTCTGCACCTTCCCTGCTCTGGTGGAGACCTCCATCTCCACCACTTCTTCGGCCGGCTCCAACCGTGATTGCTCCCAGCCGACCCTTGCTTCTTCCTCAAACTCCAACTCCTCCCCTCCTTCAGCCTCCATTGCCTCCTCCGGCTTCTCCTCCTGGAGCTGATGGACCTCCACACCCCTCGGGGCCTCCTTATCAACTCTCGACACTTGACCCTCCTCTTCATCCATCACTTCCTCCAGACCCTCTTGTTCGATTCTAGGGCTAGCTTCTCTTCTACCTCCATCGCCTCCTCCAGGCTCTCCTCCTACTGCTGCTCGACTTCCTCCCCCCTCCGGGCCTCCTCCTCAGCTTCTCCTACCACTTGATCCTCTGCCTACAGACTCACCTCCTCTTGCTCTGCTAGCTCCCTCTCTAGCTCTTCTGCCTCCGCAATCCAAGACATAGTGTTAACTGCCGTCACATAGCATTATCTTGCCACCTTTGGATCCCCCCTAATCCTGACCTGCACCCCTTCGTTATTGAACTTGAGACATTGGTGAAACGAGGAGGAGACGCAGCGAAAGGCGCTGATGAGGGGACGCCCAAAGATGGCATTGTAACAACTTGGGGCGTCCACTATCACGAACCTACAGTTCTGTAACACGCCCCCCCAGCTTTACATACAGTCCTACTCCTCCCTCCAGCTCTTTCCTTTCTCCAGAAAACCCGAACAACGGTCCATCTGAGGCTAGGACCCTCTTCCCCCTCAACCTTCATCTCATTGAAGGCTCTTTTGAAGATGACGTTCACCGAGCTCCCATTGTCCACCAGTATCCTGGAGGCTGTAAAGTTCTCCACCGCTGTCTGAATCACCAGGGCGTCGTAGAACGGATCCTCGTAGTCCGGCATATCCGCGGATGAAAAGATGATTTTTTATTCTAGAGGGGGAGCTAAGGAGGTCGAGGTGACCCCTCTGCGAAACATGGTCTGCAAGCTCCCCTTGCAGGTTGCCTCAATCCCGACCCCTCCGTGGATCACTCTGATCCCTCCTCGGGTCCCCACGTCTACCCGGTCCTCGCATCTATCTTCCTCCCCTCCTTGCTGCACTTCCACGATCCTTACCGGCGGATCCTGTCTCCCCATTCCCTTGGCTTCCCGCATCTCCAAGAACTCCGGGCAGATGGTCGTCGCGTGACCCTCTTCCTGGTGGAAGTCACAGAAAGACAACGCCACCCTGCCTCCTCTTCCTTCTCCACCTCTTCTTCTAGCCCCTCGAACTCCTCTTCTTCCTCCTCTTCCTCTACCAACCTCCATCGCTTCTTGCGGTGGCGGGACATGGTCCCTCGGTCCCTGCCTCCACACCTGCTGATCGAACCTCCTCGGTTCCCGAAGGTTATCCCTTCCCTGCAGACCTCCTCCTTGACCCTAGGGGCGACCCTCCTGAGGCCTCCAACCCAACCGGTTGTGTGGCTCCCGAGCCCCCCAACCTTGGTTCTGCCCCTGCCTCTGGGGTTCTTCTCTTCATCTTTCTTCCCTCTGCTCCCTCTGCTCCCTCTACTTCCCTGATGATGGTTCCTTCACATCATCCTCCGCCAACCGGGCCAACTTCCTAGCGAAAGCCGGGTTGGCTCTTTCAAAATCAATCTCCTTTGTCGCCCTCTCCATAAGCTCTTCAAAGGAGAGAGGGGGAACTCTCTTCAGCTCCATGCTAAAGAAAACTGGTCTCATCCCCAGGGTAAAGGCGAGCATCAACACATACCCCGGGACTTCTTGGACTAGGAGGATCTCTTCCTGAAACTGGTCAACGTAGTTTCCTAGCGTCTCACCCTACTTCTGCCTTACCGCAAATAGGCACTCTGCCCCCTTCTTCCGCTTCTTCGATGTCGAGAATCTCAACAAGAACCCCCTGTGCAGGTCTTCAAAGCTGTATATGGAACTTGCCGGCAACTGGTGGAACCAGTCCCGGGCCTTCTCCTTCAACGTGATGGCAAACAGCCGACACTTGAAGGCATCCGTCATCTGCCTGATTGAGACTACATCCTCGAACCACTGAACGTGCTGCACCGGATCATCCTTCACGGAGTAGTAAGACATATCGGGCTCACGGAACCCTTCCGGCACCGGAGCCGAGATGATAAGCTCGCAGAAGGGACTCTCGCCTACCACCTGGCGAGAGGCCACGTCTCGCGACCTCAGCTGGCTTGCCCGATCCGCGGTACTGTGCCCAGGGAAGAGATCTCGCACTGCCACCTCCCTCTCGCCAACTTCTGTCGGAACCTCCTTTCCGTGGCGCTGGCCTAAGAAGAGTTCCCGCGCGGCCACATCTCTCTCGCCAACTCCCACCGGGACCTCCTTCCCGGGGTGCTGCCCAGGGGCGTTCTCGCCAAGAAGCGGGACTGCCTCCACCGGAACCTGAGGCGTCTCCCACTCACTCCTTGCCGAGAAGGACAGGCATATGGTCTGTAGGACCTCTCGCCTAAAGTCTTCCAACATCTTCCTTGTCGCTTCCTCCCGCGGGGTGGGGATACCCCCTAAGCTAGACGCTTCACCATCACCCCCAGTCATGGGACCAAACTCAAGGCTTTCTTGTACCGGCTGCTTTCCACGCTCACCGCACCAGAACTGTTGGAGCCAAAATTGACCTCAACGAATGTTCAAAATAGGGGTGCAGCCAACACCTACTTCTCTCAAGCCCCGCCCCTTGACTGGTTGCTAACAACCTAGGAATGACCCAAAGCCTCAGTAGGGAGGTCCCACCTCACACCCGAAAGATCTCTGAGAGCTTCCCCTCCAAAGCCAAAAGCTGGGCTAGGAGCTCCTTAGAAAGCACTAGAGATTCAGAGAAAAATGAGAGTCTGCTTTCTAAGGAGCCCTTATGGGTCTATTTATAACCTTTTGCTAACCTGAAGTTACCGAAATACCCCTGGATGGTCTGTTAATAGCCAAATATCGCTGTTTGAGAAGTGTTAAATGCAGCCTTTGGGGGTATAAGGGTAATTTTTTCTGAGGGCAATTAAGTAATTTTACCCTGAACCCTGGGCCCCACTCAGCGGGAACTCTATGTCGAGAACCCTCTCGCCTTCATTTGGCGGGAGCTAAAAAGGAACCCTCTCGCCTTCATTTGGCGGGAGCTAAAAAAAGTGTTGAAAGTCTCAAGCTAAACCAGCCCCCACCTTCTCGCCAGTTTAATCCTTCTCGCCGACTCTGCCGAGAGCGGGTCCTTGTTGACCGATGGTGAACGCTCTCGCCCCTCTCTAGGCGGTAGCTCCTCTAACCTTGACGCTGTCGCTGCTGGATGCGATGTTGAGTGAGTGGAGCTCACCCAACGCCCTTGCTGCTGACCACGACGTTGAGTGAGTGGAGATCACTCAGCGCCCTTGCTGCTGACCATGGCGGTGAGTGAGTGGAGCTCACTCAGCGCCCTTGCTACCGACCACGGCGTTGAGCGAGTAGAGCTCACTCAGCGCCCTTGCTACCGACCACGACGTTGATTGAGTGGAGCTCACTCAGCGCCTTTGCTGCCGACCACGACGTTGAGTGAGTGGAGCTCACTCAGCGCCCTTGCTGCCGACAACGGTGTTGAGTGAGTGGAGCTCACTCAGCGTGGCGTTGAGACCACTCGACGCCTTCTCTCCCGCTTCTAGTCACGGACGGGACCTCGCCTGCTCCTAGGCGGGAGATCCTCTTGTAACACCCCTATCCGTCGCATAGCATATAATAGTAGGTCCGGCCGGGGCCCGACGCCATATACTATGGACAGACCGGTTGGTTACGCGTTGAAACCATACAACCAATCAAAACGTCCTACACAGAGTCATTCTAGCGGAAGTAAGTTATTAGGTTGCAAAAGAAATCAGAACCCAGCCACAACAGCATGAATGTCCACTACAAACTCAGGAATGTATACATACACCAAAAGAGAAATGGCCTTAAGGCCTTACACTATTCACTTAACAAAAGAAGTGTTTTCCAATCTTCGGCACGCAGACCGGCCATACATGAAAAACGGGAAAGAAACATAAGCAATTAGGCCTTTGAGGGCCGGCACAGCAACAAGGGCTTTAGCCTGCTATTTCCCGCTCTGCTCCGCAGCACCTGCAAGCCACAAACCACCGCCCAGTGGCAAACAATAGCAACGGTCAGCAATGCTGACCAAATTATAACGATCCCGCCCCCACATTCGGGGCGGCGATGCTCTTTCCCTACACTTTATTAGCATAGGCACTTATATAAAGTATTTGCACTTCACCACAGGCGTAGGCTCGCACGACCACACACCCCGTGCACTCAGGGCACATTCTCGGCGAATCGGCCAACGTCACGTCAATTCAAGCCATAGACGTTCCCAATCCACCACCGCCTCTTGGACGGTCATCCATATGAGCATTTTGCCTTCCTGGCCTTGGTCATGGCAATTTAAGCCATAGACCGCCGAAGACCCTCATCCATACCAACGGTCCTACCGAACGACATAGACCGGGTACGGTTCCGCCTGACCCGTGCTCACACCGCAACGGCAATTTAAGCCATATGCGCAGGTCAAGACTCACCGAGTCCCGTTTCCACCACAATAATCACATAACCCGGTTATGTTCACGTTGGCTCCCCGGCCACCGTGTTGGCAAAACCCGCTTTTGCCCAGTTTTTCGGGTGCACCTTGGAGTTAATCTCCAAGGCTCCCTGATGCAATCTACCACGTAGAAAACCCGAAAAACACCCAAACACCCGGAGTCTTCCCCGGTTCATATGCAATGCAACATCACCGATCCGGACCAACATGTCCGAATAGGCTTCACACACAATGCCTATGTCTGTTTACGCATACGGACTCTACACAAGGGGGACTTTACATATCTACCCCAAGGAACGCTCCAACTCTTCGCTCACTCGCGAGAGAGGACTTCCTATGCAAAGGGAAAAAGGGCTTCACATGCCCAAGGATGAGAAATCGTTACCCTTGCGTTCTTCCGCGGCGCCATGAAAATCTATGCGGATGAAAAGCACCGCAATCTCCTTGCCTCCGCGGATCCGAAGACGACTCGCGATTTGGAGCTCCGAATCTCCACCGGCCGCCGGAGTTGACCTCCTTCTTCCTCCTCCAAGCTCTCCCTTCTCTCTAGATTTTAGAGAGAGAGTACCCAAGTGAAATAAGGGTTTCAAAACCCTATTCCCGACTAAAACCACCCAGGAGCAGCCCCCCACCGTCGGATCCAAAGCCAAGGAAACGAACGGCCGGGATTAGATCTAAAATCACAAAAACTGGGCCGAACACGGGTTCACACACGGCCGTGTGCCTGGCCGTGTAGCTCATTCGCCGTCTCGACCAAAATTGAAAACCAGCAACACGGCATGTGACACGGCCTCCGACACGCCCGTGTCACCTGCGACACGCCCGTGTCGGGACCCGTGTCACGCCCCCCGTGTGCAATCGATCAACACTTCACAGTCAGAGAGGTACACGGCTGGGTGACACGGCATCAGACACGCCCGTGTCAAACTAGACACGCCCGTGTTCGTGCCCGTGTCACTGCCCGTGTACCCCACTGTACAGCCCAGGCGTGACACGGCCTGGGACACGCCCGTGTCCTAGGCTGTGTTCCTCCACACGACCATCGTCGACCTAAACTGGTCGACTACACGGCCAGCTCGACGGCCCGAGCTCGACACGCCCGACACGGCCTCCGACACACCCGTGTCGGGGCCCGTATCACCTGCACCAAAACCTTGTCTTGGCCAAAAGTGATCCCCGTCGCTCCTACAACATTTTGGGGTGTTATAATTCTCCCCCCCCCTTAAAGAATTTCGCCCACGAAATTAATAAAGGACAAACAGGACTTAACGTAAATCAGTACCTGAGCGGAACAATTCCGGGTACTCCTCCAGCATAGTCTGCTCCCGTTCCCAAGAGAGCTCCTCTCGCCCGCAATTATCCCACTGGACCTTAACCATCCGGATCTCCTTGTTACGGAGTCTCTTGACCTCAACATCTTCGATACGAATGGGCTTGACCCTAGTCGTCAACCCCTCATCCACCGACACTTGGTCAACCGCGATCACCTGCGAAGGCTCTTGCACCACCTTCCGCAACACAGAAATGTGGAACACATCATGTAATCCACTTAATTCCTCCGATAGCCTCAAACGGTATGCCGCTTCGCCGACTCGCTCCAGAACCTCAAAAGGTCCAAGGTATCTTGGGCTCAGCTTCTTCAAGCGTCTCACCCGCGAAACCCCCTTGAACGGCTTCACTTTAAGATATACCCAATCGCCTACCGTGAACTCCACGTTCCGGTGCTTGGCATTGTAATACTTCGCCTGCCGGTCCTGAGCGATCAACAAGCGCTCCCGAATGATCCGCACTAACGAGGTAGCACTCTCCACCTCCTGCTTCTTGTACAACCTTGCCTCACCCGTTTCAAGCCACGATAACGGCGTGCGACACTTCCTACCATACAGGGCCTCGAAGGGCGCCATTTGTATACTTGCTTGGTAGCTGTTGTTGTACGCGAACTCCACCAAATACAGGTGGTCTTCCCAATGCTTACCGAAATCCAGAACACACATGCGTAGCATGTCCTCCATCGTTCTAGTGACCCTCTCGGTCTGCCCATCCGTCTGTGGATGGAAAGCTGTGCTGAACTTTAACTTTGTTCCCAGCATCTGCTGCACCAACCTCCAATCATTTGACGTGAACCGCCCATCGCGATCACTCACAATGCTACGGGGCACACCATGCAGCCTAACAATATTGTCCACGTATAGCTTCGCCAGCTTCTCCACCGAGTCATCCTTCCTATGCGGAATGAAATGCGACACCTTGGTTAGCCGATCTACGATCACCCAGATGGCGTCGTTCCCCTTCTGCGACCTTGGCAACCCGTGCACAAAGTCCATAGATATATCGTCGAATTTCCACTCCGGTATAGGCAAGGACTTCAGAAATCCTCCCGACTTTTGGCATTCCGCCTTCACCAAGGCGCACGTTTGGCATTTAGCCACGTACAACGCCACATCTTTCTTGAGCCCCGGCCACCAAAACAACTTTTTGAGATCACGATACATCTTCGTGCTCCCTGGGTGGATTGAGTACTTGGTATGATGAGCCTCGTACATCAACTCTGCCCGGAGGTTACCCCTACTCGGGACGCACAACCGATGATCCTTCCTTAATAAACCATCTTCCACCGAGAACTGGGAATTTGACCCATCCAGAGCGGCCTCCATAAGCTCCTTCATGGAGTCATCTAACTCCAATGCCTGCCGAACCCGGTCAGCCAGGTCATACTGCACCTCTGTCCAGTTTAACATTGCTTTGGCGCTCGCCTGCTTGTCAACGCAACAGATCTCAAGCTCCTCCAACTCCCGTACTAGCCGCTCATCATGTACCGACAACCAGTTGGCTTGGACGGGAGCCCTGCGACTCAACGCATCTGCAACTGCATTACCCTTCCCGGGTACATAATGTATTTTGAAGGTGTAGTCCCCTAGGAACTCCATCCACCTCCTCTGCCTCATATTAAGGTCCTTTTGATCCAACAAGTATTTTAGGCTCTTGTGATCGGTGTATATATCGACCCTTACGCCGTAAAGGTAGTGCCTCCACAACTTGAGTGCAAATATCACGGCCGCCAACTCCAAGTCGTGCACCGGATAATTTCTTTCATGCACCTTCAACTGACGCGATCCATATGCTATCACGCTCCCATGCTGCAACAACACGCAGCCCAAGCCACTACCCGAAGCGTCGCTATACACCTCGAAGCCCTCGGTCCCACTCGGCGAACTAAGCACTGGCGCCGTGGTCAACCGCCTCTTCAGCTCCTCAAAAGCTTGCACGCACTCTTGCGCCCACAAGAATTTCTGATCCTTCCTTGTCAACTTTGTGAGAGGTAATGCTAACCGCGAGAAGTTCTCTACGAAGCGCCTGTAATATCCGGCAAGCCCGAGAAAACTACGGACTTCCGCGATAGAAGATAACGCAGGCCACTCCCGTATCGCAACAATCTTCGCCGGATCCACCGCTATACCTTCCCCACTCACTATATGACCAAGGAACGCTACCGAGGGTAGCCAGAACTCGCACTTGGAGAACTTTGCGTATAACTCATTCCTTCTCAGAGTCTCCAACACCAGGTGCAAGTGCTTGAAGTGGTCTTCTTCGCACTGCGAGTACACCAATATATCGTCAATAAAGACGATCACAAAGCGATCCAGGAAATCTCAGAACGTCCTGTTCATCAAGTCCATAAACACTGATGGCGCATTCGTCAGTCCAAACGGCATGACCATGAACTCGAAATGCCCATATCTTGTGCTGAACGCCATCTTCGGGAGATCACACTCCCTTATCCTCAGCTGATAGTATCCCGACTTCAAGTCCAACTTGGAGTATACCGACGATCCGACTAACTGATCAAAGAGATCATCAATCCTCGGGATCGGGTACTTATTCTTCTCCGTCAGCTTGTTCAACTCTCTATAGTCGATACACAGCCGCATACTCCCGTCCTTCTTCTTAACGAAGAGGACCGGTGCGCTCCAAGGCGACGAGCTTGGACGCACATAACCTTGCTCCATCAGCTCCTCTAGCTGAACTTTCAACTCTGCCATCTCCTTAGGCGCCAACCTATACGGAGCACGTGACACCGGTTTGGCCCCCGGCACGAGCTCGATGGTGAAATCAATCTCCCGCTGCGGTGGGGCTCCGAGAAGACTATCCGAGAACACATCGGGGTATTCGCAAACCACGGGAATGCTATCCAACGTGGACTTTGGCTCCACAGCCCCCACTATTGCGAAGAACAGATCTGCACCAGCACAAACTGCCTTTACCACTTGAAGAGCAGACATCAGCGTCTTGCTCAACCCTTGAGTCCCTCGAATGTTGTCCCTCGTCCAACACCCAGCTTGACCTCCTTCCGGTCACAGTCAATCCAAGCTTTCTGCTCCGAAAGCCAATCCATTCCAAAGATCACGTCGAACTCTACTAGCGGCAACAATGACACTAGCAAGTCGAACTCTTGGCTCCCAATGTGAACCTTTACGGCGCACACCCTGTCCGCACGCATCGAGCACCCATTCGGTAGCAGCACATCCAACTTGTCCTTCGCCATCGAAGAAGGGACTCCGATGCGCGATATGAAACTTTCGGACCAGAAGGAATGTGAAGCTCCCGTGTCGAACAGTGCCCGTGCCGGACTATCACTAATCACAACAAAGCCTATACAAATAATATTAGGCTAACAAGCAATAGATAACGGTATTAAAGCTAACTTGCTATAAATTAACTCATACCTGTCACCACATCCGCTTGCTTGATGGCCTTCTGCTGGCCCAAGTTATAGACTCTAGGCTGAGTCGGAGCATAGTGGGACGCGGTCGACTCCACCGCTTTGCCCTTCTCCTCGTAGGTAGCTCCTTGTTTCCTTTCGGACTTTGAGCGTCCACTCCAGCAATCACGGGCAAAGTGCCCCGTCTTTCCACACGTGAAACAAGCGCCCGAGGTTCGATTGGTAGTTGCCCCCGAGGCACCTGAAGAAGCTGGACCCGACGTCTTAGCTTTCTTATAGAATCTGCGGTAGCCCGACTTCGACGTAGTCGGTGCCTTGAACTCCGCTTTCTTACTACCGGATTCCTTCTTCGCTTGGACATTCTTCATGTCCTTCTCCAAGGACCGGGCCGAACTGACCAGGGTCATGAAACCCTGCGCCTTGGGCCCCGACATAAGCAACCTTAAATCGTCTCTTAGCCCTTCATAGAAGCGGCACGTCTTGCGCTCCTCGTCTGCAAAGGTAGCGCTGGCATATCTCCCCAACCGAGTAAACTCGTGGAGGTACTCATCAACGGTGTAATCCCCTTGCACCAACTTCTGAAATTCGCTTTCTAGCGCAATTCTCTGTGCCGAGGGGAGGTATCGAGCCATGAATAGTCTCACAAACTCCTCCATCGAAACTTCGGCCAATGGCCTTCCCTGCAACTGATGTAGCTTTAGGCCTTCCCACCATAGTCTTGTGTCCCCATCCAAAAGGAACGTCGCTATAGTGGTCTTCTGCCACTCTTCCGTTTCCGTCGCAGTCATCACCCTGTGACCCTTGAGAGTCAATCCTCTGCTTGGGTCGGGGTTTCTGCCCCCGTGAATACCGGTGGATGAAAGCCCATCACGTGCTTCAGTTGTCTTTCAGTTGCTCTCCGAGGCAACTCTGGCTCCAAAACTACTTGCTCAACCCTCTTTTGCTCTGCCGTCTGAAGCGGTACTTTCTCCACAGCAGGAGCAGGCTGTTGCACCTGCCTTGCAGGCTGCACATTGATCATTGCCATGACCGCTTCTGCCACCAGCCTAATGGTCTCGGCAGACGGAGGTGTTGCAGGCACTTCACTTGGCGCACTGCTTGCCTCAGAACCTGGCCGTTCTGACGGCCCAGCACCACTCCTGGTCACCTATAATCATGCAAAACACCGATAAGCGACCAAAAATTACTGCAAACAGCAATTATAGGAACACGCAGGTTCCTCAAACATGTATATTTTCATTCCTATGTGGACATTCATGGGTTCTTTTCATGTTATAACGATGACGCACACATGTGCTCACCACCCCCTAAAGTGAATTCGTCCACGAATTCATTTAAGTTTGACCAAAACCAGTAGTCTGATACCAATTTGTAACACCCCTATCCGTCGCATAGCATATAGCAGTTGGTCCGGCCGGGGCCCGACGCCATATACTACGGACAGACCGGTTGGTTACACGTTGAAACCATACAACCAATCAAAACGTCCTACACAGAGTTATTCTAGCGGAAGCAAGTTATTAGGTTGCAAAAGAAATCAGAACCCAGCCACAACAACATGAATGTCCACTACAAACTCAGGAATGTATACATACACCAAAAGAGAAATGGCCTTAAGGCCTTACACTGTTCACTTAACAAAAGAAGTGTTTTCCAAACTTCGGCACGCAGGCCGACCATACATGAAAAATGGGAAAGAAACATAAGCAATTAGGCCTTAGAGGGCCGGCACAGCAACAAGGGCTTTAGCCCGCTATTTCCCGCTCTGCTCCGCAGCACCTGCAAGCCATAAACCACCGCCCGGTGGCAAACAATAGCAACGGTCAGCAATGCTGACCAAATTATAACGATCCCGCCCCCACATTCGGGGCGGCGATGCTCTTTCCCTGCACTTTATTAGCATAGGCACTTATATAAAGTATTTTCACTTCACCACAGGCGTAGGCTCGCACGACCACACACCCCGTGCACTCAGGGCACATTCTCGGCGAACCGGCCAACGTCACGTAAATTCAAGCCATAGACGTTCCCAATCCACCACCGCCTCTTGGACGGTCATCCATATGAGCATTTTGCCTTCCTGGCCTTGGTCACGGCAATTTAAGCCATAGACCGCCGAAGACCCTCATCCATGCCAACGGTCCTACTGAACGACATAGACCGGGTACGGTTCCGCCTGACCCGTGCTCACACCGCAACGACAATTTAAGCCATATGCGCAGGTCAAGACTCACCGAGTCCCGTTTCCACCACAATAATCACATAACCCGGTTATGTTCACGTTGGCTCCCCGGCCACCGTGTTGGCAAAACCCGCTTTTGCCCAGTTTTCCGGGTGCACCTTGGAGTTAATCTCCAAGACTCCCTGATGCAATCTACCACGTAGAAAACCCGAAAAACGCCCAAACACCCGGAGTCTTCCCCGGTTCATATGCAATGCGACATCACCGATCCGGACCAACATGTCTGAATAGGCTTCACACACAATGCCTATGTCCGTTTACGCATACGGACTCTACACAAGGGGGACTTTACATATCTACCCCAAGGAACGCTCCAACTCTTCGCTCACTCGCGAGAGAGGGCTTCCTATGCAAAGGGAAAAAGGGCTTCACATGCCCAAGGATGAGAAATCGTTACCCTTGCGTTCTTTCCGCGGCGCCATGAAAATCTATGCGGATGAAAAGCACCGCAATCTCCTTGCCTCCGCGGATCTGAAGACGGCTCGCGATTTGGAGCTCCGAATCTCCACCGGCCGCCGGAGTTGACCTCCTTCTTCCTCCTCCAAGCTCTCCCTTCTCTCTAGATTTAGAGAGAGAGTACCCAAGTGAAATAAGGGTTTCAAAACCCTATTCCCGGCTAAAACCACCGAGGAGCAGCCCCCCACCGTCGGATCCAAATCCAAGGAAACGAACGGCCGGGATTAGATCTGAAATCA
Source organism: Platanthera zijinensis (assembly GCA_039513925.1). NCBI lineage: Eukaryota > Viridiplantae > Streptophyta > Magnoliopsida > Asparagales > Orchidaceae > Platanthera > Platanthera zijinensis. The sequence goes on from CM077082.1 coordinate 199,011,807, forward strand.
CAAAAACTGGGCCGAAAACAGGTTCACACACGGCCGTGTGCTTGTCCGTGTAGCTCATTCGCCGTCTCGACCAAAATTGAAAACCAGCAACACGGCATGTGACACGGCCTCCGACACGCCCGTGTCACCTGCGACATGCCCGTGTCGGGACCCGTGTCACGCCCCCCGTGTGCAATCGATCAACACTTCGCAGTCAAAGAGGTACACGGTTGGGTGACACGGCATCAGACACGCCCATGTCAAACTAGACACGCCCGTGTTCGTGCCCGTGTCACTGCCCGTGTACCCCACCGTACAGCCCAGGTGTGACACGGCCTGGGACACGCCCGTGTCCTAGGCCGTGTTCCTCCACACAACCATCGTCGACCTGAACTGGTCGACTACACGGCCAGCTCGACGGCCCGAGCTCGACACGCCCGACACGGCTTCCGACACGCCCGTGTCGGGGCCCGTGTCACCTGCACCAAAACCTTGTCTTGGCCAAAAGTGATCCCCGTCGCTCCTACAACATTTTGGGGTGTTACACCTCTGGCGAGAGCTCTTCTGGTATTCAGGCCCAAGCTAGCCCGAGGCTGGTCCAACCCCGACTGTTGATGCCTCCGGGTCATACCCAGCGAATATGGGTTGTACAATGCTGGAGGCCTAGGGCAGACTGACCAAATATTACGATGCGCGACATTGCCAAGTAGAGTTTCAGGATGGAGACTATGTATTCCTAAAGATACGTCTGGTGCATGGAGTCTCGCGGCTACGCAGGAGGAATAAGCTCAGTCCAAGGAGTATGGGGCGTTACAAGATCCTGAAGCGGATCGACCTATTGGCTTACAGACTGGAGCTACCGCCGGATTTAGCGGTTTTGCATGACTTCTTCCACGTCTCTTCTCTTAGGAAGGCTCTACTATGGCCAAAACAACAGGTTCTTATTATATATGGCTCGACAGCTTTTGATCAAACGGTCCGCTGTGAGCCGATCAGGATAGGTGATACAGTGGTGCGGGTCTTGTAAGAAGGTCTTGCTAGTCAAAGTCCTGTAGAGGAACCATGGGAAGGAGGAGCATACTTGGGAGCCACCGGATCTGATGCAGCAAAATTACCCGGATCTCTTCGGGTAAGGTATACATTTAACTTCCTATGGGATGTTACACTAAGTTACTCTCAGTAGAAACTCCACAGCTCTAACCTGAATTTCGGGGATGAAATTTTTATTTTTATTTATTGTGATTTGTAATATCCCATTTCCAGCAAGACCCCTAAGAGTGGTTTTTTCATGACTAGGTCATGATAAAATTCTAGGAAGTCTAAGTAAACTAGGTGAACTTAGGTAGGAAGGTGAAGGCCACCATGGTCTGCAAATAGTAGAATTCTAAACACTAGTTTAGGATGAACTTAGGGCTTCAACTTGACTCCATGACCCCACCACAACACCCCTAACCCTTTGGGTGGTCCATATGGTCACTAAGGACCCATTGGTGGCAGTCAAAGTGGCCAAGTTGGCCTAAGCCCACCCTAACCTTAAATGGGTCAAACTGGCCTACTTAGGGTCAGTTGACCCTTCCTTAGCCAAGTGGACCCCACAAATGCCCTACTAACCCTAAAGTGAGGTCAATGGGTCACCAAGGACACATTGGGGTCAACCCAAGAGGCTAAGTTGACCCAAGTCAACTTTAGCCCCAAAGTGGTCAAAGTGCCCTTACTAAGGGTCAAGTGACATCCAAGGTGCCAAGTCAACCCTACCCAAGCCTTCCTAGACCTTAGAGGAAGCCAAGGGATCACCAAGGACCCCTTATGATCAACTCAAATGGTCATGTTGACCAAAGTCAACACATGGGTCAAAGTGGTCAACTTAGGTTAGCCTAGCCCAATTGAAGTGGACTAAGCCCAAGTGGTGTGGCCCATTAGTCTAAGGAGTGGATAGACACATTTTGGGCCCACCAAATTCAGAGAGTGATGACTAGGAGAGAGAGGGAGGAGGTTACCCCACTTTGGAGGAGAGAGAAAATGGGGGCTTAATGGCCATCATGGCCATGGAGGTTTCATAACCCCTCACCTTGATGGGGCCTTTACTTCTTGGAGATAGGGGAAGTGTTTCCAGGAGGTGGCTGGCCATTGGGGTGGCTCACCCCCCTCAATTTGACTGAAACCAAAAATTAGGGTTAATGGCCATTAATGGTGCTTTGATGAATTGGGGAGTTACAAGCCTCCTCTCCCCAATTCCTTCTTTTAGAACCTTCACCAGGACAAGAGCAGGCGTTTCCCCCATTCCAATCTCGGTTTCCTTACTGTTTCTCTGGAGCTTGCAGAAAAGCCCAAATCAGCGGTCGAAAATGGCAAGGAGGCACATCACCCACTCTCAGGCCGCAATTCAGGTCCTCCCTTGCTCCTTCTTCCGTGGGTAGATCATAGGAATCAATAGGGATATGCATCGGGCTCAATTGAGCCCGATCGGCGGAGGAAATTTCCCTAGTTTTTCCGAAAAATCAACTTGTCGGGATCGACGGAAATGGCCCCTCCGGTGGCTGTGTCGCCGCATGGCGATAACCACCACCTCGACGGAGGTGGTGGTTGCGGTGGTCGGCCGGGGAGGTGGTTGGGTGGCCGGCGGCAGTGCTTGGAAATAGCTCCAGAAAGGGTGAATCCTGACCGTTGGCGCACTGGAGAAGATGACCAAATGCCGTCCTTTTTGCGCCAAGATTTGTGCCGCTTTAATTTTTAATCTTAGGTTAAATATTTCATTTCATATGATTTTTGTCACATAACTTATAGTTAATGTTTTTATTTATTAAAACTACTTAGAGGCTTAATCAGAGAAAGTGGTCAACATGTAAATTATAGCCCTATGGGTTTACTTTAATTTCAAATTAATTTGAACCAATTTGGATATCTGGTTTGACCAAAGGGCACCCATTTTAGTGAGGACTATACCTAAGGATAGTCAGAGATTTAAATTTGTGCCCCCACTTCACCACATGTCCAAATGATTTGAAATTTGGGACAGGTAGTCAATCTTACCTATACCTAGGTCATGTCCAAAAATGTGAATTTTTGGAGATATTTTTTCTATAGTTTTTGAAATTATTTAATAGTCTTAGGGTAATTTAATAAGGGGACCTAATGACCTCCAAACCCTCCCAAATTTTGGTGAGTGGTCTTTGGGGTCATCAATAAGGCTCTGGATAAAATTTCATCTCATGTGGAGATGATTTGGGTTGAATTTTTGTAAACCCTAGCCTTGGCCTAGGGGGGGGGGGTATTTAGGTCAAAGTGTTCCTTGTGGGTTTGAGTGGTCAAATCACCTCAAAAGTGGCTGAAACTTGGGACACTTATTGATATGATGCTAGACACCGTCACATGGAATTTGGGGTGGATTGGTGGTAGATTTGCCTTAGGACCCAAGTTCAAACCCAAAGGTTAGACTTTGGGGATTTGTGAAGGGCATGAGGTGATATTCCCTTGTATGGACTTTGCGTTCAGTCCATGTGACCCTAGGGTGTTGAAAAGACTTAGGGAGATATATGGTGGGATTTTGACACATGCACACCACTTAAACCACTGGGTAAGTTTTTGGATCCATATACCTTAGGGAATGTCTAGTGGTTCATATGACTTTGGAATTGCATGACATTTTGGTAGAGGTCATTTTCATAACCATATTATCCACTGAAATATACTACATATTGTTTGGATGAGTTTATAAGTGGGTTCCTTTGAAAAGTGCACTATCATGAGTTGCCTTGAAGAATTTTATTATGTGACTTCCTAACCTTGGGTTTGGATGAGATTTAGTCAAGCTATGTTTTAAGACTATAGCTAGCCTTAGGAAGTTTTAATATGAATTTTAGATCATTAAATGGGGTACTTCATTCATAACCCATCAAGTTGTACCTTCTACTTAGATATTTCTTATGAAAAAACCACTTAATGAAAACTTATGAAATTTAGTAAGAAGACCTTTATGGATATTTTAAAGCTCTGTAAAATTTTATGGAATTTTTGGAAGTCTATCTATAGGGGTTATTTCACAATGTGCTGTTTTCTAAGTAAAAGTAATTGAATTTATATTGGTACTTAGTAAGCTTAGTAAAATATGATTTTTGGTCAGAGGCCCTTCCTGATCATCCTTGAGATTCAGTAATTGTTCTACAATTTTCTGATGATTAACTTTAGTACTTTCTTCTTTACTCATTATTAATGGCTTATTATTAGATTAATTAATTAGAGGCCAAATCATTTATGGAAAATAATGAAATCTAGTATTTACTGTTATTCCTCTATTATCTAGTGTTCATAATTTTTGGGTGGCCATTACTTGAGAAAATATTATACTTCATGTTCAAATTACCCATGGCTTAACTTTTGGGAATATTAATTAAATACCAAATTAATAAGGAAAATTATAAGTTTCTGGAGTTAGGCTAATCATGTCATGATAGATCCACAATAAATGTCTTAGGGCATTTGGATGAAAATTTGGAGTACTTCCTATCATGTATAACATATAGTATAGGTTGGTTTGCATATAATAAAACTACAAAAATGTGATAGCATTTGAGTTAGGCATATGACTTGGGGTTAATAGTTAGCTGGTTTGGGTAAAATGAAATTTGAGTTCATCATTGGAAGTTGGGATGAGTAGAATGTTGGGTTGGATGGCGTTAGGTGGTGCACGGGATCGACGAAAGACCGTCTTTCCTATGGAGAGGAAGTGTCAAAACACACTAGGGTTAGATACAAAGTAATATTAAAATGGATCGAGAATCGGGTATTAACCAATAACAGTAAGTTCCTTGCGAAAGGGAGCTTTGGGCTTCAGCCCATCGTAGTTCCTAGCGCCCTCGAGAGCCCTTCACGGGGAATGCCCTGGGAAGTCCAAGGTTTACGTAAAGCCGTACGAATAATCAATGTTTAAGAGTAACTAGTATTACTAGGGGTCCAATTTCACACACCCCAGTGTCTCGGGAAGTTAGGTTGGATCACACGGGCGGTAAGCTTGGTGGATTTGGTGATGGGAAGGTTAGCTCGGCGAGCCGATGGCTCGACAGATAATTGTGACGGACGGGATTATCTGGGGAGCTTTTGCTTAGTTGTTTGTTGTGACAGACGTGTTAGTCTGGGGAGCTTTGGCTCGGTGGTTGATTCATCAAGATTGCATGTGCATAATTTCTAAGGTGGTGGGTCTTCGGTGTTGGAGGGTCGATGCACCGACGCCAATACGTTGACTCGGCAAGTATGGTTTAGCACTTCGCCAAATTAAGTCTGGTAGATCAGCTGGCAAAGAGTATGCAGGAGCTCCGCTTAGTGAACCAGTGTCGAGGTGTACGATAGGTCTGACTGGTAGTGCAATTACCGGTTTAGAGGTGGGCGAGGCCCAACCCACCACTTATATTTGCTACTATAGAGGTATCCTTGGAGGTTAGGCTCTAGAAAGGGGGAACTAAAGGTCTGTGTGCACAGAGTCGGGTGGGTGTGTTACACTTGCATGATCATACCATGGTATGCTTGCAAGACATAGCATAACCGTTGCATATAACCCTTGAACCTATTGTATAAATTGGTATGAGACTCTTTATACAATAGGCCCTGCAAAACGACCCCTTAGTTTATATGCTTGTGTGAACGTGCTTATAAGGTAAGGTTATTATTCTATGGATATATATGTTGCTTTCTTGAAAACTGACACCCTATCGTATAAATTGGTATGAGACTTTTTATACGATTGGAGCCATACAGAAGATCCCTTAACTTATGTGTTTGTATATGCATTCATATAATTTAAGGTTACATGTTTCATAATTGTGAGAAGCGAACTAAAACAAGCCGGAAATGATATAACTGAAATTTTATTATCAGAAAAAGGTATCTATTACAAAGGTATGGCCTCCCTTATATAGAATGGAGGAGAGAAGAGAGAATACAAATAAGAGATGTGGGACTAAAACTATACAAAAAATCTAGGCGGCTAAAACACCAGACCGGAACAAGCCGCGCGGTTAGACAGAAGGGCTAACCGCTCGGCCACTGCCAGAGAGAGAGACAAGCCGCCATGTGAGACCGTTAGACCGCCCGGTCTCCTAGTCGCCAGTAACAGACCGCTAGACCGCTTGGACCTCAGACCTCAACACAGCAACCAAACCGCTGAAGGCAAACCGCCAGACCGCCCGGTCAATAAATCGCCAAGCCAGACCGCCAGACCGCCCGGTCTCTAACTTCAACACTCCCCCTCAAGTTGGAGCATATATGTCGATCATGCCCAGCCTGTCACATATATGAAGAAACGAGGCGGATACTGGCTTGGTGAAGATGTCAGCCAGCTCTTTTTCAGACGTGACGAAGGGAGTGCAAATTTGTTCCTTCAGAATCTCTTCACGAATGAAATGACAGTCGACCTTAATGTGCTTGGTTCTCTCATGGAAGACTGGATTTTTGGAGATGTATATAGCAGCCTTGTTGTCACAGAACATATGTAGAGGATGGTTATAGACCTCTCCTAAATCCAACATGAGAGCCCGTAGCCATTTTAGCTCGCAAGTGGTCGATGCCATACTCCGATACTCTGCTTCAGCACTGGACCTGGAGACAACAGATTACTTCTTGCTCTTCCAGCTTACCAGATTGCCCCCAATAAAGGTACAGAAACCGGAGGTAGACTTGCGGTCCCCTTTGTCATCAGCATAACTCGCATCTGAGTAAGCTTCAACCCTCAGATGATCATTCTTCTGAAAGAGCAATCCTTTCCCAGGGGCTGCTTTGACGTACTCCAAGATCCGTAAGGCGGACTGTAGATGGCACTCCCTGAGAGCTTGCATGAATTGACTCACCTTGCCCACAGCATAGGAAATGTCGGGCCTAGTCACGGTGAGGTATATGAGCTTACCAACTAGACGCCTGTACCGCGAAGCATCTGAAAGAAGAGGCGAACCATCTGTCCAGGTTTTGTCTTCTCCAATAGCCATGGGACATCGGGCAGGTTTAGCCCCAGTCAATCCTGCTTCTTTTAAAATATCAAGAGCATACTTACGCTGAGAGAGGAATAAAGAGTTGGGCTTCCGAGAGATTTCGATCCCCAAAAAGTACTTCGGAGAACCCATATCTTTCGTGACTAGATGTTGGCGAAGATGCCGCTTTGTCAAGGCTACCCCTTCCTGGTCATCACCAGTGAGAAGAATATCATCAACATATACTGCAAGAACCACCAGTCCCGAAGAGGTTTTGCGAATAAATAGAGAGTGATCAGCAGCGCTGCGAGCAAAACCAACGGCCGCCACGATGCCGCTGAACTTGTCAAACCAAGCTCGAGGGCTCTGCTTGAGGCCATAGATTGCCTTCTGTAGCCGGCATACTCGTGTCTCCCCCTGAGCAACATACCCTGGAGGTTGCTCCATGTAGACGGCCTCCTGAAGATCACCATAAAGGAAGGCATTCTTGATATCCAGCTGGGAAAGTGACCAGTCTTTGTTGACTGCCACAGAGATAAGGACCCGTATAGTGCTGAGACGAGCCACTAGAGAGAAGGTGTCAAAGTAATCAACCCCATAGATTTGAGTAAAGCCCTTAGCCACAAGGCGAGCTTTGTAACGGTTCACAGTGCCATCTGGGCCAAATTTGACCACAAAGACCCAGCGACAGCCAACAACATCTGTATCAAAGGGAGGAGGGACAAGAGTCCAGGTACCCCGCTCTGTGAGGGTCACCATTTCCTCATCCATGGCCAGCTTCCAGTGAGGAATGGCAAGGGCCTCCTGGTAGGAACGAGGTGTGGTAGTAGCAGAGATAGCCAGTGCAAAGGCCCTGCGAGAAGGGGTAAGACGATCATATGAAACAACAGCAGCAAGGGGGTGTAGGGTACACGTCCGCACCCCTTTGCGAAGAGCTACAGGAAGATCCAGGTCGGCGAGCTCCTCGGCATCCAGAGCATCCGTGGCAGAGAGAGCTGGCCCGGGAGGAGAGAGCGACGGCAGCGGAGATGAGGGAGATGGAGGCAGAGAGAGAGGCGGAGGGAGAGGAGTGGGCGGAGACGGAGGAGGAGCGGATATCGCAGTAGGAGACGAGGGAACGAACGGAATAACAGGAGAATCAGAGGTGGGGGAAGAGAAGAGGAGTCATCCGAGAAGTAGGAGGCATTCTCGAAGAAGGTAACGTCAGCGGAGACGAACTGCTTACAAAGAACAGGATCAAAGCAGCAGTAGCCTTTCTGAGTGGCCGAGTACCCAGAAAGACACATTTGGTGGAGCGAGGGGAGAGCTTATCACGGGTGGCAGATGGGGCATGCACAAAAGCAGTGCACCCAAAGATTCAGAGAGGGAGAGGAAAAGGCTCCTTGCCTGGATAAAGGATGGAAAATGGGGTTTTTCCCTTGAGAACGGAGGAGTGAATGCGATTGATGAGATAGCAGGCAAGAAGAACATCATAGCCCCAATATGAGCGAGGGACATGCATTTGAGTCATCAATGTGCGAGCAACATCGAGGAGGTGACGGTTTTTGCGTTCCGCCACCCCATTTTGTTGGGATGTATAGACACAACTTGTCTGATGAATAACGCCATGTTGCACACAGAAAGAGGTAAAAGCATGACTTAAGTACTCTTTTGCATTATCAGAGCGAAAAGTTTTAATACCAACACCAAACTGATTTTTGATTAAATGATAATAGGAGGTCCATACATTAAAAAGTTCAGAGCGATCTCGTAAGAGATCAACCCAAGTACATCTAGAAAAATCATCAATAAAGATTACAAAATAAGAACTATCCCGACCAATAGAAAGGGTAGGAGCAGGTCCCCAGATATTGGAGTGGACTAGATCAAACGGACGGGTAGAGCCCCGACCTTGCTTCGGCGGGAAGGAGGAACGATGATGCTTGCCAAGTTGACATGCTTCGCAGTGGAGAGGAGTATTGGAGGGAGGGAGGTGGGGCAGAAGCTGATGTAGAAGCCGTGGTGGAGGATGACCGAGACGGAGATGCCACTGGAGAAGATCCGTACAAGAAGAAGAGAAGGCGGACAAAGCGGAAACGTTGTCAAGGAAGTAGAGGCCGCCGCTCTCAGTCCCAGTAGCAATCGTCCGCTGGGAGCTCGGATCCTGAAAAGAACAAGAAGATGGAGTAAACGTTACAGAACATTGAAGCTGCTTGCACAAAGAAGTAACCGACAACAGATTGCACGGAAACTTGGGCACATAGAGAGTGTCCTATAGCCGAAGGGACAGAGTAACATGAACCACTCCCGACCCATGAACCGAGGAGGGAGAACCGTCTGCAATGAGGACCGGGGGCAACCGATCATGCTGTTCGAGGAGAGAGAAGCACTGAGGATTGCCCATCATATGATTAGTTGCACCAGAGTCGATAAGCCATTTACCTTGAGTGACCACATGGGCACTACCTGATGATGTGACCACAGAAGCAGACGGCTTGGAAGAAGAGGCGGAAGAGTCACCCGAGGGGCGAAGATGGGGATGCTTTGTCCAGCAGCGGTCAAGTGTGTGTACGGTGCGGCCGCAGTGAGAGCAGAGATAGCGGGAAGAAGGACGTCCGCCAGACTGATGACTGTGGCTTCCAGAGCCACTCCGCTGAGTTTGATGAGCATAGTTATCCAGAGGAGAAGGAGCGGGCAGAAGCGGGCGCTGAAGGAGAGAGGTGACAGCGGCGATGCGAGCAGCGGTAGCATCTAAAGTAGGAGATTCCGCCTCACCCAGAATTTGTTGGCGGATCATGTCATAAGTGTCAGGAAGACGGAGCAGATAACACACAATCAGAAGCTCCTGGAAGTGCTTGTGTTGTTGAGCCAGATCCGCAAAAAAGGGGCGATTCTGAAGAATCTCAGCCCCAAGAGCTTGAACTTGTTGGTAGGCAGCAGCAAGAGACAAGGTAGGCCGGGCAAAGAGGTCCGCATACAACGTATAGATGTGGGACGTCTGAGCCCCTTTGGAATACAAAGCAGTAAGATGAAGCCAAGCGGCCTTCACCATCTCATCATGACGGATGACGGGAAGGCACTCATCGGATAGACTGTTAGCGAGCCAAGTACGCACAAGAGCGTCACTCGCATCCCAGTCATCAAAGAGAGGTGAAGTGGTAGGAGGAGGATCATCAACGAGATGGTGGCATTTGCGTTGCGAGCGAAGGAGAAAGGTGAAAGAGACGCTCCAATCCGAGTAGTTGGAGCCGACAAGCTTGGAAACGGTGCCAAGGTTCCCGGAAGGAGTAGGAGGTAGAGGCGGGGCCGGATTGGCAACAGGGGTGGCAGTAGGAGTGGTGGCAGTGGAAGCATCAGAAAGAGCCATAAGAGCAAACAACAGGAAGCCGCGCGGTTAGAAAACAAGCCGCGCGGATAGGCATAAGAGGAACTGCAGCGGTCAGGATGTCAAACACCAGCGGCCAGAAAGACCACGACCAAGCCGCAGTATCAAGCAGAGGGGAAGAAGTCGAGCGGCAAGTAGACAGTCCGCTCGAACAGAAGCACAAGAGAGGGCAAGGCACACGGCGATAGGTCGCGACGAACTAGGCGACAGATCGCAGCGAACAAGGCAACAGGTCGCGATGACCAGAGCAAGAGCAAACAGGAGGAGGCAAGGCACACGGCGATAGGTCGCGGCGAACAAGGCGACAGATCGCAGTGAACAAGGCAACAAGTCGCGCACACAGAGGGCAACGACAAGGAGACCGCGCGGACAGGGCGTAAGCCGGAGAAGCAAGTCGCGCGGACAGAGAGGAGCACAGAATCAGGAGGAAAGGATCGATTCCTCTGATACCATGTGAGAAGCGAACTAAAACAAGCCGGAAATGGTATAACTGAAATTTTATTATCAGAAAATGGTATCTATTACAAAGGTATGGCCTCCCTTATATAGAATGGAGGAGAGAAGAGAGAATACAAATAAGAGATGTGGGACTAAAACTATACAAAAAATCTGGGCGGCTAGAACACCAGACCGGAACAAGCCGCGCGGTTAGACAGAAGGGCTAACCGCTTGGCTATTGCCAGAGAGAGAGACAAGCCGCCATGTGAGACCGTTAGACCGCCCGGTCTCCTAGTCGCCAGTAACAGACCGCTAGACCGCTTGGACCTCAGACCTCAACACAGCAACCAAACCGCTGAAGGCAAACCGCCAGACCGCCTGGTCAATAACCCGCCAAGCCATACCGACAGACCGCCCGGTCTCTAACTTCAACAATAATTTGTCTTACATACTTTTGTTACTGCTACATGTTTTCATAGAACTGCTAGATTAGTTCCGCCGTCATCTGTTACCTTTATAATTCTCTACCTTCATTACCTTTCCTTTCCTTCTCCCCGCTCGGTGCCTAGGAGCCATGGGGGAGGGGTGGGGGATGATAGGACTTAGTCTTTTATACTAATGGTTTTCAGACCAAATCATTTTAGGGGATCGTGGAGCATAACTTGGAGGTGCATCCCCAGAGTTCGGTACGCTTGGAGATGGGACAGTTTAGCACCGAAGTTTAGACAGCTGGGACAGTGAGTCCCGTTTGCTAATAGTTGTTATAGATTTGCTTCCGCGATGAGTGACTTATAGTGAGGACTTTGATGTATCGGGCATGAGCCCTATTTCCAGTACTTTTATTATTATTGTTGTAGACTCTCCCTTCGTGGAGAATTATTACTATATATGTGATTATTGTGGACATGTGTTAGAGTTCTAATTTCATGTACTCTCATACTTTTGCTACTATTCTGTGATCGATATGGCTGGAAGGATCGGCGTTTTGTAGTGACGACCTTCCCAGGTGTAATGGTGTCACCACAAAGCGGCGGTTTTGGGCCTAAGACCCCGTGGTTTAAAAAGAAAAAAACGGGGTCTTACAATAGAAGCCCTGTTAAGGACATGACAAGCTGTATTTACAGCCTCAGCCTAGAAAAATTCTGGGAGATAAGTGTCATTTTATAGTGTTCTACCATCCTCTATGATAGTTCTATTCTTCCTCTCAGCTATCCCATTTTGCTAGGGTGTTCTTGGAGAGGAAAACTCATACTGAATCCTATATATGATGTTCACAGATACTTGTTATGAATTCAGACTGAAACTCAGTTCCATGGTCACTTCTGATTTTGACCACAGTACTGTTCAGCTCATTTTGTATTTGTAAGACAAATGTCTTGAAAACATCTAAGGTCTCAGACTTTTTCTTCAAAAAGAATACCAAAATAAATCTGGAAAAGTCATCAACCACCACAAAGGTGTAGACATTCCTACCTAGACTATGAACTGGCATTGGACCAAATAAGTCTATATGCAAGAGGTATAAACACCTCACAGAATCTTTAGTCTCAGTGCTTTTGAAAGAAGCTTTTGTCTTCTTACTATTTTGGCATGCAGAGCAAATACCTTCCTTAGAGCATTTTATGTTTGAACCATTCCTAACTAGCTCTTGACTATAGAGCTTTCATATATTATTATAATTCAAATGAGCTAGCCTCTTGTGTCATTTGACATAATATGAGGCTTTCTCATTTGCAACTAAACAAATGAGAGAGTCAGATGATAAATAAAGAAAATTAAGACAATAGACATTCCCACTCCTAGTGTCAGTCAAAGTGACCTCTTGGTCACTTGATCTTCTTATAGGGAACTTATCCTTGTGAAAAGAAATGACAACCAAGATCACATAGTTGGCTTATGCTTATAAGGTTGTGTTACAACCCTTCCACATAAGCCACTTTTGTGAAAGTGATTGAGCCATTAGTGATCTTACCATAACCTTTGGTGATCCCTTTATCTGATCCAACAAATATCACCTTAGGTCCATCCTTTACTGGAATGGATTCCTTCAGGATGCACTTTATTCCAATCATGTGCCTGGAACAACCACGGTCCAAGTACCATATAGGGGTATGGCTACTTGGTCTCACCTGCAAGAAATAAATCACTTATCCCTAGGACCCCAATTCTCATTGGGTCATATGTGCATGTTAGGCTTAAGATGAAAATGCCTTCCTGCAACTCTTCTAATAGGTAAGTGTATATTAGCTCTCTGTACACTATTGCTGTGCTAGTAATCAATGCATAGTGGCCCACTTTGCCATAACACCAGCACTCAAAAATGTTGTACCTCCTTTTAAGGGCTAGTTTAACTACATTGCTGTTAGTAGCTCTTAGTCCAGCAGGTACAACAACATACTTTTTCTTGAGTGCTGGGGCTGGTACACTAAACCTAAATGGTCTAGGATGGGCCATTTGAACCTCCTCATGGGCTTCCTTATAGCAACTAGCACCCTTTCCATTCCTACCACCATAGTGGTGAACAGCTTTGTTCTTCCTTTTGGAATTACCAGCTCTAGTGTTCCCTTTGAAGCCTATCCCTTTCCTATCTTTTTGGGAGGAGAAGGAATCTATCAAAGGCAACACAGTACATGGCTTTGAAAACTTAGCCACTAGATCCTTCTCCTTTTAGAGCTTACTTTCTAGATTCCTGATAAACTCATTCTTAAAAGTTATGGTGCCCATCTGAATAACAGTAATGTTCTTCAGCCGGCTAACTTCCCTAATTTTTTGTTCTAATAAAGTTGCTGTTTCAGAATGCTTGGAAGCAGCAAGCTTCAGAGATACAATCTCATGAGCTTGCTGTTTGGTCAGCAGCTTACTCCTTCTGAATTCTTCTAGAAGTTCACCATATCTTTCAATTATTTGATCTCTGTCTTCCTCAGATTCAGAGCCATCTTCATCTCTTAATGAAGAAGTACTTGAATCTGAACAAGTCACATATTTGGACTTGGATGAAGAGTTGGATGAAGAGTGTACCTTATGTAACGCCCCGAAACTCAAAAGGGTGACGGGTGGCGTTTTGAGCAAAATCTAGGTTTTGGTAGAGGTGACACGGCCTGGGACACGGGCGTGTCCCAGGGCATGTCGTGCTTGGGTTCGGCGTTAGTCGCATGGTCGACGATTTTGGAGTCAATGACTGTCGGAGGGGGTGGGGGTGAACACGGCCTAGGACACGGGCGTGTCCCAGGGCGTGTTAGTCACTCAGTGCCTTGCACTCAACGATCGTTGAGTGAGGGGCGTACGACCTGAGCCCAGGCGTGTTTGGGTCCGACACGGGCGTGTGAAATTCGACACGGGCATGTCGAATACTCGTGTCCTCCTCGGGTCGTGTGGCCAGGGGCGGATCTAGGAATTGTAACTAGGGGGGCTAAGTGGTGGCGGATTCTGGGGGGGGGGGGGGGGTTTGGGGGGCAGCGCCCCCTGATTGGGTGTTCGAGGGCACCGCCTCAGGAATTATGTATAATTACAAAGATATTTGGTGCGAGGAGGCTCCATTATGCAACAACCGATAATGCGCGTTGTTTCAACTATCTCATCCATTGTTAAACTCCCTGTCTTCTTGTTTGCCATCTTACTTTTTCCCTATCCTTTAAATTTTTGCTTGCTTCAGCAGAATTTGATAACTCGTTCATATTCTGTGTGTCATCTCCAGCAGACAAGTCTTGTTTGTCATATGATTCATGCTAAAAAATTCTAAAATTTGGAGCTCATGCAAGATCTCTAGTTGCTATGACCTGACTAAATACCAAATCTAACTTCTCTTCTAACTCAGGGGATATGTTAGAGAAATCAAACTTTTTTGCACTTGAAAGAACCTAACATGAAAAAGAATGTGTATTAGATGAATCCTCAACAATTATAGTATAGTAGAAACAAAAAATACAAAAAATAAATACTTTGAGTTGTTCTTTCCACCAATCTTCTAAAACTATAATAGTTTTGCGAATAGGATCTCAACCCAAGCCCGTCTCACGACCCTTAAGCTCTCACCATAACTTTCAATCTTTCTTTAATTGATCTTACTTGTTCTTCATTTGATTTTGATGATATAACTTTCCCGTGCAAGCAAATAAATTATTTGTTAGGTTGATCCACTCATCATTGCTAAAGTGCATGGTAGAATGATTACTCAACTCAATTTTTTTCATACACAAGTCACCAAAAATTAGAACATCGTTTACCTCTCAATTTGCACTAACACCGCATTCTTTATGTTTACCCATAATGCATAAACGGTTTGGAAGAACAAAATAACCAAACATAAATAATCACGTACACATCAACACACACATACACACATTCACAAATCTACATAATTATACTCATATACTCATAAGCTTACAAAAATCTACAGTAAACATGCACTTACAATAAACACATATACACATTCACATCCACACATTCATTGAGATTTTCACACAATGCCAAACGGTCATAGCTTTGAAAGGGGAAAAAGATATACCTGTTGATTTTCACTGCTGTAGATCAGGGATCAAGGATCAAGTTACTTGTAGATGCGGCAGCAAATCAAGGATCACTATTACAGATTTGAATGAGGAAGAGGTGAGATATCTATAAAATCGAGCAAGTACAAAGCTTTAAATTGCAGTGAAGATGCAAAATAGGGTGCACCTGCTGTCAGAGAAGAGGATGCGAGCCATGGATGTCGTCGGAGACAAACCCTAGATCCGGCAAACTCTAGAAGCCGTCAGAGAAGATGTGAGGGGATGGGACATGGATCTCGTCGGAGAAGTGGAGCAAATCCTAGATGTCATCGGAGATTTTAGCCCTAGATACGATAGGATGGACCTCCTTGTGGCGACGAGAGAGTGAGAGAGAGATGAAGGGGAGCCACAATTTGGATTTCTTCCTCCTCACAAAATGCGACAAACTGGAGCTCACGGGAGAGTTTCAGGACAAGCAGTTTTTGCACTTGAAGTAGTACAACGCGATTCAAAGAAGTAGCGGAGAAATAAATGAAAAAAAGTTTAGCGTTGTGTTTTACCAAAATGGGCTGACGTGAAACGCTTTCCCAAGCAAGGTTAGGATTCATTTGTGAGAGCAGTTGTGGTTCTGAAAGGAATTATTGTAAATGAATGTTTGTAATTGGAGTTGTTGAGAACTGATTGCTGAAAATGAAGATCTGTTTTGAAAGTCTTTGTTTGCAAAGTTTTTCAAAACAGTTAATCATTTGACAAAACAACGATATGATATTATTGTTACGATTTTTTTCCATACTACAAAGTACAAATAGATAATTTACATATACACATAGCCACATTTATCCACATGTGACTAACATCATCTCTTAATGATTCATTAATGTAAGATTATCTCAAATATTTTCCTATTTTGCCAAAAAACCATATTCATAAAAAAATCAAAAGGAACGTGAAGCTTTCTAGAATTTTTTTTTCTAGATGCCATAAGATCCATGACAACAGAGAAGTGGAAAAAACATGATGCAGATAAATAGAAAAAAGACCGTATGAACTGAAGCCCGTTGGAGAAGGGCTTTGGGTATCGTCATAGAAGAGCCGCAAGCCCGATGCCGTCAGAGAAGAACCACCCTCGTCGAAGAAGAGCCGCGAGCCCGATGCAGTCGGAGAAGAGCCACCAACCCAATGCCGCCTGAGAAGAGCCGCGAGCCCTCGCCTGACCTAGAAACGCATAAAATTGGAGTGCAAAGCTCTGGTTTGGAGATGCCGAAAATTGAACATGCGGTTTTTGGCGCGGTTCAAAAAATGGAGAATAAACAAATGAAAATTGAGGGAAGCGTTTTATTTAGGGTCCGTTCAGATCACGAGAATTGGAATTGCATAATTGGAATTCATCCAATTCCAATTCCTATGAGAACACATGAATTGGAATTTGTCTAAATTCCAATGTAGTTGTTCGCCTGCATGATGGATTTCTAGAATTGAAATTTATTTAGAAACAATTTTCTCATGGCTGAAGGATTGGGCGACCATGGCAATTTAAAATTTGAGTCTTGTATTACTCGGGACGAAGTTATTGCAACAAAACTATGTGATTGATGAAATTATTCTTTTATTATCTCTCAGAAAATACAGAAGTTGACAAAAATAGGAATATAATATCAGAGAATATAACTTCAAGCATTGTACAAACAATTAATTATGAGTGGGCAACGGCGGTGAGTTCGAACGGCGTTGATGAGATTGAGAGAAAGCGATAAGATCGGTCGACGATGACATGATCGGGCGACAGGGGCAGATCTAGGAATTGTAACTAGGGGGGCTAAGTGGTGGCGGATTCTGGGGGTGTTCGGGGGGGCAGTGCCCCCTGATTGGCAACAATATTTATTTAAGGACTTTAATACATATTTTCTGCTTACTCCATATCATTGCAGATGAATGAGATAATTATGAATTATGATCATGCATAATCACAGATACAAGAAAATTTTTATTTATTTTGGGATAGGAAGACGACGGGATGAAAAACCCACAAATGTTTTTACAATATCATCTATTTCAAGAGATTTTGCAATGCCCTTTTCAATATAGATAATCATAAGATTAACAAACCAATCATCACCCATAGTCGTGCACAAACGAGTTTTGATGATTTTCATTGCTGAAAAAGCTCGTTCGGTTGTTGCAGTAGAAACTGGGAGCGTTAAATTAGTCGAATCAGCTTAGATAGTTGAGGGAACACAGTCAACAACTTGCTCTTATAAAGTACTCGTCTGAGCTCCTTCAAGCTAGACTTCACAGGTTCAAAGAGTGCAGCATTTTCCTCATCTTCTACCATCATGAGAAACTCAATCAACTCTGTCTTTAGCGCTATATGATCAATATCCATGAAGTCAGTTGTGTACATGGCTGCCAACTTGAGAATCTTGTCTTGATGGACCTTATACGATTTGAAATTGTCAGTAGGGTCAAGATAAGAGGTAAGGCTTAGAAGTTCACATGCAGTAATAGAAAAACATTGATTTAATTCTGACAATGTCAAGTAAACCAAAACATTGAACAAATCAATTCGGTAATGATTTTCAACTGTACGCGGCTCATATCCAGCAGGATGGCGTCTCGTTCGACCTCGAGCAACCCATGTTTCATTAAAGTTTGGTACTTAAATCTCATGCTCATTGCAGAAAGAAACTGTCTTCATCTTGATATCTTCCCAACCTGAGTCTCGCAACAATTGAATGGATTTTTTTGTTATGCGAACAAGCCTCATTGCATTGAGAATATCTTGATCTTTTTTTTGCAAATATTGTGATAGACTGTTTGTTACTGACAAGATATTGATCATTAAGAACATACAAAGTACAAACTCAAATCCCGTAGCGCATTCATATGTTGATAAAGCCTCTGCCCTCTTCTCTGGATCAGTGGCATCAGTTGATGCCCATTCAATAACCTCCATGGATGCATCATACATATCACGCAAGTTCTTAATCGATTTGAGTTGACAGTTCCAACGCGTCGTCGACAAAGCTTGAAGATTTTGTTCTTGGTTTTGATCATGATCGGTTCTGAGCTGGCCATCACCTAACTGCTCTATAATCTTCTTAGCTTAAGAATCACGAAGCATGTCTCTTCGCTTGCACGAAGCACTTGCTATGTTATAAATATTTTGAATGTCTTCGAAGAACAAACATAAGATTGGGTTGGACTTACATATTGGCTGCACCATCGAACCCTTGACTACGAATCATGTCAGGAGATAGATTGTGCTTCAAAAGAAGACTCATTAATGCATCATATAGAGTCTGAGAAACAGTGTCTTTGACGTGCATCATGTCTAGAAAGCGCTCTTGAATATCACCATGACAATCAACCCAACGAAGAACCAATGCCATCCATTCCTTTCGAGCTGCACAACGTGCTTCATCTAGTATGATGGTGTATGGAACATCATTGCCGCCAATCTCACCTATAATATACTTTTGCACCAAATTTGTTGTTGCCTTGATAAAGTCTTTCTGACTATCACTGGATGTATAAAGAGCATTTTTAGGGGATTTAGCAATTTATTTTGCCAGCTCCGGTGCTTCCCCCTTGATTAATTCTAAAAGCTCCAGAAAATTACCCCGATTAAATGAGTCCTCCTTCTCGTCGTGCCCTCGAAATGCAAGCCCCTGGACAGCTAGGTGACGAGAAATTCGGGCAAGTAGACAAAGTCGAATCATGTTGATTTCCTTTTGATTCGAATCCACCATTTCGAAGACGTTGGTTATATGTGCATTTTTTTGCAGCAATAGCTTTGCAGCTTTCACGGATTGGTTATGACTGCAATTTGGTCCACCAATGTGTTTTGTGATCCCCTTCTGCTTCTCCAGCATTGCCTTCCAATTATTGTATCCGCTCGTATTGAATGCATCGCCATATGATTCATTGGGTTTGGCAAATAAATAGCAATAAAGACAGTTCGCCTTGTCGGAATGCGGTGAATACTCTAACCATGACTCACAATGCTCATTTTCGAACCAATTTTTTGAGAATGATCGAGGTTGACCCTTCTCAGTGTACAATGTCAATGGATAAGACATTAATTGGGGTTGATATGGGCCAAATTCCAAATATGCATGACGAACCTTGTCCCACTCATTTACATCAATCTGAAATATACTCTTGCGTTTGCTGGATCTCGTTCAATGTTTTCAACATTGATCGACATATCATTCTCACGTACATCTAACTCTAGGGAAAGAGTATTTCGCGCCTTCTTATGATCCGGAGACTTGATAGGAGATTGCCCATCTATCTAGTTCAATTTTGGATCCTTTCGTTTTTCAAAAAATCTAGAAATCTTTCCTTGCTTTGAACTGAACCCAATAATGAAATATAATCATTTTCCAAAAAAAAGCATAGAAAAATAAAGAGCAATCTCTCTCTTGCATTTTATCAAACACCTTTCTTGCATACATCTTTATCAAAGAACTTCTTACCTTAAAGCCATTTGAAGCATACCAAAATAATATGATGCAATATACTTTACATTTCTAAAAGCAATAGCCGAATATGATGCAGCAAACACAATCATTCACCAAAAAATCATTCACAATCAATAGATTTTGAGCAAGATTGAACTCAAACTTATCCATTGTAGGAGCTTGATATGCCAAAAAATTGTTCGAAATGAGTGTCCCTTCACCCAAATACCAAAACCAAAACAAAGAAGAGGGGTTTTGATTTCAGAGAAGAGATACCTGGTCACTGGTCTAGCCGAAATAAGAAAAGGGGCGGACGAAAGCACTGTTGCACTGGACGACGAAAGATAGGCCTCTACGAGCAGCCAGGGAGGAAGGATGCAGATCGCAGAGTCGGCAGCGGTCGGTGTTAGGGACTTAGGGTGCTTGGCACTGGGGGATGACGGACGGACGCGGGACGCCAGACGGGGACGGCTAGGGATGGGCGCGAGCGCGACTCTGTCTAAGAGAAGGAGACAGTGAAAACCCTTAAAATTAAACCCTATACGAATCGCGATCAGACCGGCCTCTTATAAATTTTTTTTTAAAATTCAGGGGGGTCAATTGACCCCCCTGGACCCTTATTACGTTCGCCCCTGCCGGGGGGGGGGGGGGGGGCTGACCCCCTAGCCCCCCTTGTACCTCCGCCCCTGTCGGGCAACGATGGCGAGATCGGGGGCGTGATTAGGCAACGAGATCGGGCAGCGACATCGAAATCGGGTGGCGGCGGCGATATTGGACGGCGGCAGCGAGATCGGACGGCGAAGACGAGATTGGGCGATGACGATGAGATCGAGCAATGATGACGAGATCGGGCGGTGACGACGAGATCGGGCGACGAGGACGACGATATCTCATATTGAAGTAATGACAGCTTGTTGACAACGATTCTAAGAAAGTTTTTTGTTGTGAATTTTCTAATAAGCTCGAGTAGGATTTTGGTCTAGCAGAGGCCAATAGGTTGACTATCTTTGTTGTTAGCAGCGATACTTCCATATTTTACTGATGAAGATGGACTCAACGTGAGATTATTTTTCTGTTGAGTTTCCTCTGAACGGGTTCGATTGAACCATGGATCCAGTAAGCACAACTGTGATAATCTCCTGCAAAGAACGACCCCGCGACACGACCGCCGGAGCCTCTCCATAGGGGCTTCCTGCGCGGCAATCTCCCTACGCGGCGAAGGTCGCGCATGGGAGTACCCCCCCGTGCGGGATTCTTCCAAAGCACCATGCACGTGGGATTAATCCCGGGCACTGTACGTGCGTGGGATTAATCCCACGCACAGTGCGCATACAGGATTAATCCCGCGCAGTGCGCGTGTGGGATTAATCCCGCGCAGTGCGCGCATAGGATTAATCCCGCGCATAGGGCACACACGGGATTAATCTTGCGCATAGTCCGTGCTCGTGAGATTAATCTCGCACGTAGTGCGCGCGCGGATTAATCGCACGTAATGCTCGTAGGATTAATCTTTAATCCTGTGCGCGGAATTAATCCTGTGCACTGTACGCTCGGGATTAATCCCATACGTGGTCATCCAGCCAATGTGGAATGCCGTCACCATCACACCACCCCCTGGGTGCGGCAGTTTTTGTGGGGAATGCCGGCGTTCGCCAGCGGCGCGTCCACCCTTCCTTCATCGATCGCTGCCTGCCGGCGCCTCCACCGCCCACTGCCGGCCGCCAACCTCCGCTTGGCCGTCAGGCCGCCGCCACTTGCAGGTTGGCCACCGTCCGATCTCTACGGAGCATCCATCGCTATCCGATATACAGGTAATGGACCCTTAACCACCAGGTTAGTTGGGGCCCACCATAACCACCTCCTGGAGGCTATAAAAGGAGCCACATGCCTCCTCATTTCTCACCGTTTTACTCCACCAGTCTTCTTCTTCCTTAGGCCAGAACTCTTTTGAACTCCTCCCTCAGGTCATCTTCAAGCCGCCTACGAGCCAGAGGAACGACCGAGTCCCCAAGTGCGCAGAGAAGGGAAGAAGACGACCAACACCAACGCTCAAGCACATCAGCCACCAAGTTAGCATCCAACACTCCCTCGACGCAGCCTGTTGCCCGTTGCAAGTCAGAAATTCTCTCTCACCTCCAAGTTGTAACGAGGAGCGGCCTGTCGCCCTCGATTCTCCAAACATATTGTAACTGCAACCGAATAACGGACTTTGACTGGCACAGATCCGGGCACGTGATTTTTTACGCAGTTAAGGGGTTTTTCCATGTTAAAACCTCTTGCGTCAACTCTCTCTTTTCATTGGCTGTGTGCGTGCTTGATTGTCCTGAGAGCTAAGGCGGTCCAGTTTATTCCAGTCCGACCGGGACGCCATGTTAGTCTGCAACAGTTTGGTGCCGTTTGTGGGAACCATGATTCCCAACATCCTTTAGAAGCCCAAGACCTCCATCCTTTCAACATTCAAGTTCCGCTTCAATGGAGAAAAGAAGAACCCGTACAGCTGAAGGATCTATCCCAGAAGGACACACTGAGCCTGAAAACTCCCACTCTCTGGTGGACGTGCCATTGACTACAGAGTCCTCTTTCGCACCTGTCACCGACCTCGATGGGCGAGTTCGACAAATGGAGGAGCAACAAATGGAAATGCTTGCTCTGCTCAAAAATCTGGGAGCGCCTCCTGCTCTTCCTCTAGTACCAGTTAATCCGCCACAGACAAATCATGGTAAGGCGCAAGAAGCTCCAAGACAAGAGGAGTCCGAAGAATACTCTGATGCCGCCAGCTCCACTCACCCGGCTCGTGGATAAGATGAACCTAGGCAACACCGCCACAACTGGGGAGACGAGGCCCAACTTCCCACGCTCGAAAGGTTCACTCGGGAAGAAATTCGGGAGGTGAAAGTTCTTATTTTCAAGGTAGCTAGCAACCTAGAGGGGGGGGGGGGGAGGTTAATAGGTTTATCTGGTCTTTTGATTTTTCTTTAGTTACTTTGTGAGTGAATCAGTTTGAAGCTTTTAAGAACCTATAAGCAAAAAACAAACACAGAAAAGCACACAAGTATTTTATAGTGATTCCCCAAAATTATGGGTACATCCACTCTCCTCCCACCTTGCTAACTTCCTGTTAGTTAAGGAACTTCTCCAAAACACTGCTCCTAAGAGCTTACACCTCAAATCCCTCTGGATCTCTCAGTCTCCTCAAAGACTTACACTCAGCCATAAGGGCCTACAACTCAATGATCAACTGATCACCTACCTCAGGCTCAAAGAGCCCTACCTCAAATCTGCACCCAGATCCTACTTTCATGCATAAGTGCCTTACTTATTAGTGAAAATGACTCACCTACCTCAGATCCCAGCAGGATCATACACTCAGAGAGGTGCCATCTCCTACCTCACGCAAATTTGCCCTGCAGCTCAGATCCAACAGGATCCTACAGATGAAAGTAGTTTTTTTACTTTGAACAAGAGAAATTCCCCTGAGTCAACAACTAGAGCTGAGTTACCTCAGCTCTTACCTTCTTCACGTTAGCAGAAAGAAATTTCTGCCTCTGCTGGAAGAAACTCAGAATGAGAGTTCTGATCTTGCTGAAGAAGAATAGAGAACATCTAGATCTTTAACTTCTTCAACCAGCAAACTGAGCATAATTTGGATCGTATGCTCTCCTGTCTTCCTTAATAAGAAGACTAACTGATCTTGCTGCAGCAGAGAGAAAGGCTATAACTAACTGAACTCTTGGTTCTTATTGAGGACTTCGAGCTTTTTCTTGGCAACAATGGCGAGAGCGATGAAGTTTAGCTGCACTTTTCTTTTTCAATTTAAGCCCTAAAAGATATCTTGCTTCTTGATCCATCACTGCCTTTTGTAGTTCGCCGATCAACGAATCTAAAAGATCAGTTGGCCCCACCTACAGCTTCCAGCTCCACCTTGCTTTAACAGAAGAAGACGTACAGTAGCTTCTGGCGCTATTTATCGTGTTTTGCAACTTCTCCACTATCGATTTGAATAAGGTTGAATTTGTTAACTTACTGACGTCACCATCTGTTGACTTAGCAAAAGTCAAGCATCAGTAGAATATGAAATTTGTTTCGTCGGACTGAGCTTTGAGTTCATCGAACTCAATTCAACATTCATCGATCTGAGCTTAGAGAAAGAGGACAGAGTTCGTCGATCTCAGTTTTCACTGTTCGTTGAACAGAGCTTTGTGTTTGTCGAACTCAGTTTCGCGTTCGTCGAACTCAGCTTTGCATTCGTCGAACTCAGCTTAGAGAAAGATAACGGAGTTCGTCGATCTCAGTTTTCTCTGTTCGTTAGATAGAGCTTTGTGTTTGTCGAACTCAGCTTCGCGTTCGTCGAACTCAGCTTTGCATTCGTTGAACCCAATACTTAGACATAATTCTGTCTAACTTGGCGTTGAGAGCATTGAGTGAGTGACCATCACTCAACGCTTTCTGTCTTAACTAATTTCCTGCTTATTCAGCATCTTATGCGTTGAGAGCGTTGAGTGACCACGCCTCACTCAACGCTTTTTTCCTTAGCTTAACTTTTCTACTTCTTGGCATTGAGTGAGTAAGTTCCATTCAACGCCATTATTCTTAACAGATTTCTACTATTATCTGGCGTTGAGTGTGTATGCTATACTCAACGCTTTTGGACATAGCCAAATTTCTTGTGTTACAAAACATAGGCTTTTTGTGGCTTTGACTAACTCACAGCCTTTTGTCCCATGGCGTTGAGTGAGCAGTCCTCTCTCAATGCCTGTGGACTGAGACGAATTCTCTAGTCTCTCATATATGGCTTTGACTGTTTTAGCCTATCTCACAGCTTTTCATTATATGGCGTTGAGTGAGTTTACTTCACTCAATGCCCGTAGACTTAGCCACTTTCTCAGCTTGCCATAACTTTGGCTTTGACTGTATAGGCTACACTCAGTGCTATAAGTCATCTGGTGTTGAGTGAGTAACCTTCACTCAACGCCTGTGGATATAGACAGATTTTTGTCTGTCCATACCATAGGTAAGTGTTTACCTGACCTTGCCACTTAGGCTACCTGACCTTGTTACTTAGGCTACCTGACCCATCATTGTTGCTAGGACAACCTGCATGCATGAACTTAGGCACACATCAAATACACTTTTGTGTATATCATTGATATTTTTGACTTCTTCAAATCTTAGGAAATTATGGGCAATAGACCCAACAATCTCCCCCTATTTGAAGAAGTCAAAACCTTCAATCAAATGAGTCGATGACATACACAGCACTATGCAGCAATAAAGATATAAAATCAAAAATACCAAGAGATTAACATATAGTTACCATATTCCCATGCTTGCAGGATAATCATTATCACCTCTGCTCCCCCTAAATTACTGCTACCTCATTTGATCATATCCATACTCACATGTATCCCTACTCCCCTTAAATTGCTGCTACCTGATTTGATCATATCTCATTTGATCATATCCTTTTCCTCCCTTTTTTGACTTCTAGAAATAGGCAGAGAGGTATTTGTTTTATGCTACTCCTTCTTGAGTTAGAATAGAAACACTTGCACACTTGTGAGTGCTGGAGGTGTGCTGAACTTGCTCCCCCTCAACTAAAGCACCATCTCTCAGGTATCTTGATACCACTGAAGGTATTAGCTTGAAATGTCTTCATGGACCTGAAGAACAATTCCACCTGTAAGACAAAAAATAGCTTGCATCCATATGAGAGCAACTAAAGCTATACTAAGTTTAACATACCCAACTCAAATTTGAAGGTGTTAAACTTTGCTTCATCTAGTAGCTTAGTGAATATGTCATCCACTTGCTTGTCTGTTGGGATAAACTCAATGGTTATTTCTTCACATTCCACATGTTCCCTAATGAAATGATACCTAATCTCTATATGCTTAGTCCTATTATGGGAGACATGATTCCTAGTAATTAAGATTGCACTAGTAGAATCATAGATAGAGGAGTTCTACTTATCTGGAGGTTTTAGTCTTGAAGCTAGTGCTGGATCCACAACAACTGAGCACAAAAGCTACCTGCTGAGATGTACTCTGACTCTACAGTTGATATTGCAACACTAGTTTGTTTCTTGCTGCTCCAAGATACTAGTCTCCCTCCCAAGAACTGACAGGTGCCAGATGTGCTCTTCCTGTCCTCTTTGCAGCCTGCAAAATCTGTATCTGAATAGCCTGTTAGTTCAAATTCCCCATTCCTAGGGTACCATATGCCAAGATCTGGAGTGCCCTTAAGATATCTCAAAATTCTCTTAGCTGTAGAGTAGTGAGATTCTTTAGGGCAAGACTGATACCTAGGACAGACACATGTAGCATATATTATGTATGACCTACTTGCAGTCAGATATAGAAAGGAGCCAATTATCCCTCTATACAAGGTTTCATCAACAGGTTTCCCTGCCTCATCCTTGCCTACATGCATACATGACCCCATGAGAGTTCTCATGGTGGAGGAGTTCTCCTTATCAAATTTCTTTATTAACTCCCTAGTGAACTTAGACTGGGATTTTGACAAGCCATCATCAGTCTGTCTTACTTGGAGGCCTAAGAAGAATTTAAGTTCACCCATACTACTCATCTCAAATTTCCCCTGCATAAGTTTAGCAAACTTTTTAAAGAGGTTGTTATCAGTAGATCAAAAGATGATGTCATCTACATAGATCTAAACTAGGATGATCTTACCCTTAGATTCTCTAAGGAATAGGGTTTTGTCTATCTTCCCCCTTGAGAATTTGTTCTCAATGAGGAAGCTAGACAAGGTCGTATACCATGCTCTAGGGGCTTGCTTCGGCCCATATAGAGCTTTCCTAAGTCTATAAACAGAATTAGGTGAGTTAGGAATTACAAAACCTAGATGCTACTCAACATAAACTTCTTCTTCTAAGTCACCATTCAAAAAGGCTGACTTCACATCCATCTGGTAGACCTTGAATCCCTTGTGTGCAGTATATACTAGGAACAAACTGATGGCTTCCAATCTTGCTACAGGGGCAAAGGTTTGATCAAAGTTAATGCTTTCTTCTTTCTTATACCCCTTAGCTACTAGTCTGGCTTTGTTCTTGATTATAATGCCATTTTCATCAAGTTTTATTCTGTAGATCCACTTGACTCCAATGATATTATGTCCTTGTGGTTTGGGAACCAGCTTCCAGACCTTGCACCTTTTGAACTGGTTCAACTCCTCCTGCATAGCTCCAATCCAATGCTGATTTATGTTGGCCTCTTCAAACCTCTTTGGCTCTACTTGTGATAGGAAGCTGTCATACATGGTTGTATTAAGATTTTTGCTTCTTGTCACTACTCCATGATTTGCATCTCCAATAATTTGGTGTGCTGGATGATCTCTCATATGTTTGAATGCAGGTGGCAGCCTCCTTTCAGCAGTAGTAGCAGGCGCAGCTTCGGGTGCATCCTCTTGTTGATCTTCTTCTACTCTAAGTGTGCCTGGTAGATCTTCTAAAATATCCACTTCATCTTGGATGAATGGATCTACTTCCTTGATGGTTAGATTGTCCATCATCTATTTTGTACCTGCAGCACTACAAGAGGAGCTTGGCAGCTCATTGTTAATCATAGTGACTTATCAAAGACTACATGAACTGATTTTTCTACAGCTTGGCTTTTCAAGTTGTAGATCCTATAGGCTTTGCTATGATTGTTGTACCCAACAAATATTCCATCAAAAGATTTGGCAGCAAACTTAGTAACATAGGACTTCCCATTGTGAAGCACAAAACACTTACTACCAAAGATCCTGAGATAGCCCAGATTTGGTTTTTTGCCCTTCAAGATCTCATAGGGAGTCATCTTGTGGCTTTTGGTGATAGAGGCCCTATTGAGGACATGACATGCATTATTTACTACCTCAGCTTAGAAATATTCTAGGAGAGATGTGTCACTCAACAAGGTTCTTCCAGCCTCTATGAGAGTTCTATTTTTCCTCTCAAGAATCCCATTTTGCTGGGGAGTTCTAGGTGAAGAAAACTCTTGATGAATCCCTTGCTCTTCACAGAATTTTGTCATGTCTTCAGACTAAAATTCAGTTCCATGGTCACTTTTGATTTTGACCACAGAGCTGCTAAACTCATTCTGTGTCTGTTTGACAAAATTACTGAAGATACCAAGGGTCTCAATCTTTTTCTTGAGAAAGAACACCCAAGCAAACCTGAAAAAATCATCAACCACCACAAGGGTGTAGACCTTCCTACCAAGACTATGAATTGTCATAGGACCAAATAATTCCATATGCAAGAGGTATAGACACCTCACAGAGTCTTTGGTCCTAATTCCCTTGAAGGAGGCTTTTGTCTGCTTGCCCTTTTGGTAGGCAGATCAAATGCCCTCTTTGGAGCAAGTTTTCTGATTGGTGGACTGACTCTAGCTCTGGACATATTGGGATTGTGCCAGCAGTCAATGGCAAAATGCCCTATCTTACCACAACACCAACAATCATGTATATTGTATCTTCTCTTCTATGTAGGCCCAACAACTTGGTTACCAGCAGCCTTAACAAGAGGAAGATGCGTTGCAACCCTTTTCTATTTTCTTCCAGCTAGAACTTGACTGAAAGCAAGTCTTTTAGCTGGCTGATTTGGTCTGCCCTGAGTGTCAGTAGCAGCAAGCTTCTTTTCAGAAAGCATTCTTCTGATGGCTTTAGATATGCCCAGATCAGCCTGACTCTTAGACTTGCCCTTAGTCTGAATATTTGCTGTCAGACTCTGAGCCTTGGCTGCAACAACATTCTTTGGAGTTGGTGCTGAAGCACCAAAAACAAATTGTTGGGTACATTGGGAACAGTGTACCTGATCTGGAGAAGTCCCCTTGACAACTCAATGATATACCCAAAGGTGTATTTGATGTATGCTAAGTTTACATGTGCAGGTTCAAAGTTGAAGAAATTATTCTAAGTCAAAGTGTTGAGACAGCATGTGCCGAGACAATACTTCTGTGTCGACACAAGGCAGATCAGTAATCAACACAGAGAAAAGTAGATGTGTCGAGACAATACTTCTGTCTCGACATAAGGCAGAACTAAGATGTGTCGACACAGATAACAGATGTGTCGACACAAATAACAGATGTGTCAACACAACTATACTATCTCAACACTTTTTTGTTTTGAGATGAAAACTATTATAAGTATGTAAGTGTTGGGTCTGTCAAAGATGTCTCAACACAGATTTCGAGACAACTTGTCTACTTCAACACTTATATGACAGAATGTGCTGAATCAACATCAATCAGGTCAAGACTTGTCAGATCATTCTGGTCGACACATGAAGGCTTCACTTCTATAAAGACAGTTCAAGGAAGGATTTGTTGGCAGTTGCTGATATCATCAATACCAGTCCAAGCCGTCTGAGATTTCTATAAATAGGAGGTGCTGTCTTTAGAAGATATATCGATTCTATTCTATTCATCAGTCTCTCTCTATTCTTAAAGACAAATCAAGAAGTAGAAAGAGAAGAAGAAGTTGATCTTCAAGAAAGTCTTCAGATCCCTTTTCTTAGGTTGATCTGGGGATTAAGTGATCTGTTCATCAGCATCTTCAAACTATTCGATCTGATCTTCATCAAGAAGTTGCTGATTTAGAAGAAATTCAATTCAGCCTGCTGATCTATCAAGAAGAAATCAAAATGCAACTGACTGAAAAGATCTGTACACACAGATCCAACAGATAACAGGTTTTCTGTTTTTCTGTAATTTGTTTTATCAAATTTCATTGTAAGATCACGTAGATATCTGAGTGGGTAGGAGATCTTATTCTCTGAGTTTTGTAAGCCTAATCTATAAAGGCTGAGGTAAGATTCTAGGTGAATCTGAGGTAGGTGATTTGGGGTAAATCACTGAGATTGTAGGCCTAATCTATAAAGGATGAGGTAGGAGATTGAGGAGATCTCTGAGGTAGGAGATTGAGATATCTCTGAGGTAGGACCAGTGGGTTTGAGTGTAGGTTTCTTGGAGAGAAACTGAGCCTTGTAGGATATGAGAATCCGAGTTGTGAAGGAGGAGCTATAACCTTATCTAGCACATCGCTAGTGAGGAAGAAGGGGGAAAGTGAATGTACCTTAGATAGAGGAATCACTATAAACTTATTGTGTCCCTTGTGCTTTGTTCTTTGCTGCGTATGCTGTGATCAGTTCTTGTTATTCTATTGTTTATGCTGGGTATAACTTATATTCTGAATTACATTATGGCACATTGCTAAAGTTAAAAGAACTACAAATAATTTTAATAGGTCACCTATTCACCCCCTAGGTGACTTTCTACCCATAGGCTTGAATTTCAAGTGGTATCAGTGGAAGGTTATCCAAAGATACACCTAACAGTCTGGAAAAGATCCTAAGGGTAGTTGAAGGTTATCTGACATATGGCTTCTGAATCAAATAGAGAACTCAGTTCTATGAAATTGCTCATCTGCACTAAGGACAATTTTGCTATATGGAAACAAAGAGTAAGACTGTTCATGGAAGCTTCAGACCCAAGAATCTTTGTTATAATTCAAGATGGACCCTATGTGCCCATGAAATCATATGTCCTAGATGCAAATATTCAAACTCCCAAGACATTGTCAGAAATGACAAAGGACGAGGTCATACTTGCTACTATGGATAAAATAGCACAGAACATAATAGTGAGTGCTATAGACAACTCCACATTTCAGAATTTGGTGCACTGTAATTCTTCTAAGGAAATATGGGATACCTTGATAGTGTATATGGAAGGTACAACAGAGGTGAGAGATGACAGAAGGTCACTCCTTAACCAACAATATGTGGCATTTAGACAAGGGAAGAGAGATTCTATTGAACAAACATATAAAAAGTTCTTTAGAATAGTCAATGACTTGAGAAACTATGGGAGAAACTTCTCAAACTATGAACTAAATAACAAGTTCCCGAGATCCCTAAATAGAGAATAAGATATCAAGATTTGTGCAGTAAGGAAAATGGGAAATCTGAGAAATCTGCTTCCCCAAGACTTATTTGGGAAATTAATGTCACAAGAGCTTCAACTCAATTCAAGAAAAGCTGAAGAAGAAACTACCAGACAATCAACCCAGTCTAAATCATTGGCCTTCAAAGCTGACTCTTCCAAGAAAACTAGAAGGGAAATTCCATCATCACTTAGAAGAGATGAAGAGACAGATAGCACTGGTGATGGACGACGGCCCTCAACAAGGTGAAGACGATGATGGCGCGCTTACGGATTCCATTTCTCTGCCTCCAAATCATGTGGAACGGCGCCAGAATATCTGCCCGCGGCGCAAGCCCATTTTTAGTTTATTAATAATTATTATTAATAAACTAATATGGAGAATTAATATAGTTTATTATCTATTTTATCGCGAGATTAATATTTTTATTTCATGTATTAATTTCATGTAGATGGAGACGTATAACCATCCTAGCTATTTTATTTCATGTACGGACTATAGTTATTTCATGTCATGATGGGTGTTATTAGCCATCATGAGTGTTTTCATTTGTGTGAAGGAGATGGAGTGGTGTAGCCTATAAAAGGCATGTTTGTTCTCATTTTAGGTATTGAAGAATGAAATATTGAAAACCCTAAAATTTCCCCCTCTTGGAAATTTCCCTCCTCCTTTTTTTCTCCTTGGCCGAACTCTCCCCCCTCCCCTCTCCATCTTGGCCGCCGGCCCTCCTCCTCCTTCCTCTTGCTCGGCTTCTCTTCTCCTCCTCCTCCTCTCCCTTTAACTCCAAGGAAATCCGATCCTCCTCTTGCCTCCACAAATTCGGCCACCACCATAGCCCAACCTCCATCTCTCTCCTCTTCATTAGGCTCGGCCACCACTATAGCCGCCAACCTCCATACCACAAACCCGTCCATCCCCCTTTTTCCCAATCCAAAATCCGACTACCCTCAAAGGCCCCAACCCCTTGGTGTAAACATCGGCCAAGATCAAAGGTGTTTCCTCCTTTGTGGTTTGCCTCCACCGGCGTGAAGCGACGAAGGCGAGCAAGATTTTCATCTTCTTTCGGCGCAACTCCAGCGATCCGTTGAGAGGCGATCCAAGTAGAGAAATAATTGGAATCATCTATTCCGATTGGGGGTAACAAAACGTTTCTACTTCCCTTGTGATTTCCTTCTTGAATATTCTTGTGGTGGAATAATCCGTAGCGTTACGTTGAATCGTTGAAACCCATCGTGGTTGATTTCCTATTGTATTGCTTTTCTCTTGTTTATGTTATTTGATTCAGCGGGTTTGGCGAGCCCCTTGTTTCTTCATTTTCGTTGGGAGAGATCTACCTAATCCGAATCGAAGCTTAATCGGTAGATTTCTTTTGGTACAACGCCGCTCGGCCGGACGCAATATTCGTCCATTTAGCTCGATCAAATATTGGCCTCATAGCCCTTACTTGATCCCTACCGGTTTGGCTACCCGTTGGCTAGCATTAATTGATAGATTTATTTGTGTGGTATTGCGTAGGGCGAAGTTGCTAAAATAAGATTTAACCGTAACGAGTCGAACGTGAGTGATAATAGGTTTAATCCATTGATCTTCGGATATCCCCCGTATCCCTACATCAATTTGGTATCAGAGGGAGGTTCACGTCAATTTCCTAATTGGCACTCCTCCCCCTTGTATGTGGCACGTTTGCACGCACATTTTTATTTCAACGAAAATTCACTAAAACTAGTTACCTTCAAAGTGGTTTGCAAATAACGACTTTAATTGCCCAAATATTTTTCAAAATTAAAAAATAAAAATTTCTGGAAATTCTTCATATAATTTTCAGTAATAAAACAAAAAAAAATTATTTTTCATCAAGACTTTGTTTTTATTAATTAATTTGAAATTAGTATTTGGTGTGCCAATAGCGGCCTAGATTTTTATTTCCTTAATAAAAAAAATTCCAGAAATTTTTTTAATAATCCTTATATTTTTCCAGCAAAAACTCTATTTTAAAATGTTTAAAACCTTAGTGGTTAAGCGGGAACAATTCCGTCTTTGATAGAGTTAAGTGGTCCAGATCTTATTTCCCTAGCACATGCACTAATTCCGGGTGAATTTTCACCTCCAGTTCGCGCTAGGATGGCTTACGATGTCCATGCTACTCGTTCCCACACCTACCCTCCCACAAATAGTATGACCCCCACTTATGACGGTTTAGGAGGTCTACGTGTTTTCTTAGATTGGGTTAAGGATATGGAGTATTACTTTGAGTGGTACGATTTGAACAACGCGGATATGGTGCGAATAGCTAGACTTAAGTTGATAGGAAAAGCTAAACTATTTTGGATAGTGGAAGAGATTCAATTAATAGTTAAGTATGGTAGATCACGTCTAAGTTGGGATAGCATGAAGGCCATATTGAAGGATGAGTACGCCTCTCCGTACCATCGTACGCTAGCGTATGAGTCTCCTCCTAATTTACCCAAGTTAGTCGTTGATTCTCTCTTGAAATCTGAGGTTGTGATTACAAGTGTACCCGTCACTAAGGACGAGGTTATTATTGATGACAATTTGAGTGACGATGAGGATATTGGTTACCCAAGTGACTTGGATGAGGATTTCTCATTTGAGGAACCACCCCCACTTCCCTTCGACGACATTTCACAGTCATCCCCTCTAACCGTTGTGGAACCTTTTGATGATCCTAAGTCGATTGATATTTTGTCTGAGACAGAAGAGTTACAGTCTGCTGATGATCTTGAGTTAGTAGATAGTTGGCTGAGACAGTAGAGTCGTCCGATGTAGAGAGCTTACATGTTACTGAGTTAGATGATGACTTGCTTGGACCCGATGTTATATTGGTTGACCCTGGCTTATTAGTTGTTCCTACGATATTGGGACGAGTCACCTTGGGATGGTTGTTCAGTCTGGGATAATCTTAGTGTGATACATCCGGGAGTTAGTTCTTTGACGATATCATCGCCGCTTGGGGATTCAAGCTAATTATAATACTCCCTTGGATTCGATTTGTCTATCCCCTATTTTTGACGATGTCCCTACTTCATGGGAAGAATTATGTTTGGAAGAATGTCCTAGCGAGAGAGTTTTATTTCTAGAAGACGTTATTGGAATGGAACCGGATAAGCATTCCCTGATGCTAACCCCGTTGCCTGATATGGATTATGAACTTAACTCTCTCCCGTCTGTCGTGCTACCACCTCTTTCTTCTGACCCGATCACTGAGTTGGAATTACACGAATTACCTCATGATTGGAAGACACGTCGGATGAGTTTTCCGTATGGGTGAACCCCTGTTTGAGTTTTCCTATGATTATAATGGTTTGCAACCGGATGCTCCTTTCTGGACGTCAAATCCGTGTTTTGGGATTTCGAGTCGGACTGCTAGTGATCCCTTGGCTATAGTGCCTTATGATGTGATGTCGCCTCGACACACTTATCTGCCAAGCCCGATCGCACGCATTTATCCTCCTCCAGTTGTTGACCCTATCATGCACACATCCGTGATGGAATATGGGTACTTTGAGTTAGGTCACTCGCACTTCCCTTCATTTCTGCAAGCGTCCACGTCTATATTTGGTGATGAGTGTTTTCCGTTAGTTTTTATTCATGACGTTCTAAAATTTAAATATAAGTCTACTTGTATTAGTGAAGAGCGGCTTACCTTGGCATATCTTCGTGCCAAGCGTTATTATTTTAAGTATCACATTAGAGCTGCGAAGTTTATGCCTCTAAAAATCATCTTTGCTTTTAAGGCCCCCATTCCCCCGGACTTAAATCCTTTATGTTTTGCATTTGGGGTCAGTCACGTTGCACATGGTTTCACACCACACCGTAACCATTTCTCTCGGTACTATTTTAATGAATTTTTCACTTTGGTATCATTTCATGAGTTACCCGCTAGTTTGTCGCCGACTCTCACTCCGGATTATGCTACTTATGATTTCTTCTTATGTACGCACGATCGTAATGCGCTAGCCATACAAATTATCTCATATCATTTTATTGCTAGCTTACAAAAAAGAGTGTCTTACTTTAAGAGTGACGATTTTGTTTTGGTGTTTCTCGTCCCTGAACGGATGCCTTCGGGCACTTTAGAAAATTGGCGAGTTTGGTAAGTTGGACCCTATTTGGATTTTAATAACGTTCGGAGAATACGCATGTCATTTGGAATCTTTCACTGATTGGGATTTTCCCTTGTTTTTGATGTTTTTGATTTAACGCTATAACGATTCTCCGCCACTTGAATTTCATATCTATCCGTGTGGGTCCACTTTGTTCTCTTTGGGTATGGGTAGTGAGTTTTTACTTGGATTGTTTTCTTCACCGGTCTTCTCTGGAGGTATGTTGGTTGATGATGTTAAATCTTGTTTTCCTTATTGCCTAATGCTTTTCCAGGTTCCCCAGGGACATTTTATTGCATGACAGGATACTCCAGGTGG
The DNA here is from genome assembly GCA_039513925.1 of Platanthera zijinensis. Taxonomy (NCBI): domain Eukaryota; kingdom Viridiplantae; phylum Streptophyta; class Magnoliopsida; order Asparagales; family Orchidaceae; genus Platanthera; species Platanthera zijinensis. The sequence goes on from CM077082.1 coordinate 199,046,877, forward strand.
ATGTGCCCTGCTCTCCAAGTGGTGACGTGTGCCGCTTCATGGTTCTAAAGGTTGATGCCTCCCTGCACCGGTACTCATCGGTGATGAGTAATTTTAAGAGGGGGAGGATTGATGGCGACGACGGCCCTCAACAAGGTGAAGACGATGATGGCGCGCTTACGGATTCCATTTCTCTGCCTCCAAATCATGTGGAACGGCGCCAGAATATCCGCCCGCGGCGCAAGCCCATTTTTAGTTTATTAATAATTATTATTAATAAACTAATATGGAGAATTAATATAGTTTATTATCTATTTTATCGCGAGATTAATATTTTTATTTCATGTATTAATTTCATGTAGATGGAGACGTATAACCATCCTAGCTATTTTATTTCATGTACGGACTATAGTTATTTCATGTCATGATGGGTGTTATTAGCCATCATGAGTGTTTTCATTTGTGTGAAGGAGATGGAGTGGTGTAGCCTATATAAAGGCATGTTTGTTCTCATTTTAGGTATTGAAGAATGAAATATTGAAAACCCTAAAATTTTCCCCCTCTTGGAAATTTCCCCTCCTCCTTTTTTTCTCCTTGGCCGAACTCTCCCCTCCCCTCTCCCTCTTGGCCGCCGGCCCTCCTCCTCCTTCCTCTTGCTCGGCTTCTCTTCCTCCTCCTCCTCCTCTCCCTTTAACTCCAAGGAAATCCGATCCTCCTCTTGCCTCCACAAATTCGGCCACCACCATAGCCGCCAACCTCCATCTCCTCCTCTTCATTAGGCTCGGCCACCACTATAGCCGCCAACCTCCATACCACAAACCCGTCCATCCCCCTTTTCCCCAATCCAAAATCCGACTACCCTCAAAGGCCCCAACCCCTTGGTGTAAACATCGGCCAAGATCAAAGGTGTTTCCTCCTTTGTGGTTTGCCTCCACCGGCGTGAAGCGACGAAGGCGAGCAAGATTTTCATCTTCTTCCGGCGCAACTCCAGCGGATCCGTTGAGAGGCGATCCAAGTAGAGAAATAATTGGAATCATCTATTCCGATTGGGGGTAACGAAACGTTTCTACTTCCCTTGTGATTTCCTTCTTGAATATTCTTGTGGTGGAATAATCCGTAGCGTTACGTTGAATCGTTGAAACCCATCGTGGTTGATTTCCTATTGTATTGCTTTTCTCTTGTTTATGTTATTTGATTCAGCGGGTTTGGCGAGCCCCTTGTTTCTTCATTTTCGTTGGGAGAGATCTACCTAATCCGAATCGAAGCTTAATCGGTAGATTTCTTTTGGTACAACGCCGCTCGGCCGGACGCAATATTCGTCCATTTAGCTCGATCAAATATTGGCCTCATAGCCCTTACTTGATCCCTACTGGTTTGGCTACCCGTTGGCTAGCATTAATTGATAGATTTATTTGTGTGGTATTGCGTAGGGCGAAGTTGCTAAAATAAGATTTAACGTAACGAGTCGTGAGTGTGATAATAGGTTTAATCCATTGATCTTCGGATATCCCCCGGTATCCCTACATCACACTGGACCTTGCTCTTCTTCAGAAGAGATTTCAGATAATGAACTTGCCTTATTTACAAAGCAGTTCAAGAAGATGTTAAGAAGAAGAAAACATTAGAGTAATAGGAAACCTTCTGGTTCTAGTTCTCACAAAAGCAAAGACAAACACAAAGAAAAATCTGTGATCAGGTATGACTCCAATCAAAATAAACAATCTAAGACTGATATTATTAGTTTTTGTTGTAATAGGCCTGGGCATGTCATTGCTGATTTCCCAGTAAAGAGAAAGGAGAATAGAAATTCAAATGAAAGGAAGTTCTTCGAGGATAAAAAATCAGAAAAAGGTCTGATGGCTAAGAAGAAAAAGACCTTGTCTGACAGTGATTCTAATTCAACTGAGTCAGAAGAAGAACATATGGGGCTGTATTCATATGAGGAGGAGTTCATCAGAGAGCCATCTACAAAGGAAATAACTCCACAACTTCATCATCCTATGGTGACTCTGAAGAAGACATGGAAATCAATCTGATGGCTATAGCTGATGATCTAGAAATTGGAACTCACAACTGTGAGAATTCTCAGGTAATTTATGATAACTCTTCCTGCACTAAGACTTCTGTTTATGAGACTGGAGATGAGGCAAACTCAGGTGAATTACTGGTTGATCCACATGAGATCAACTCAGAGACTGAATAGAAGCAACTCATACTTAGGTTTGGTAAACTGCTAACTACTTTAGTCAAAAGCAAGAAGCTTGTTAAAGAACAAGCTATAAAAATTGCATCACTAAAAAGTCTTGAGTATCATCACAAGATGGATACTCAGAAACTTGGTCTTCAGGGGTCTAAGTTAACAAAGTTAACCAAGATCATTGATGACCAAATAAATGAAATTAAGAAAAAGGATGCAATCATTAAGGAGCTAGAAACCAAACTCCTAAATCAAAGGAAATTGGTTGAGCAGTTCTCAAAACCAAAGACTATTTTGCCTATTATAGACACCTTCTCAGGAAAACCTAGAGGTGGTCTGGGGTTTATTAAACCCAAGAGAAGGAGGGGCAAAAAGAAAAAGGGATCAAAGGGTCAGACCATTCCACAATCAGCTGTACAATCTAATAATCCAGGAGAACATCTTAAGGCTGTGAGACAAGACCCATCTTGTGTTCACAATCAAGATAAAGCCAAAAGTGTTAACTCCTGTCCAAAGGGGTGTCAGCACAAAGATTATTTTGTTCCTCCTAAAAGGAGATATAATAGATTTGAATGTTTGTGCTGTGGAAAGATAGAACACTTTGCCCTAGATTGATGGTTCAATCCAACAGTGTCTCATAGTCTGAAGACAATTCCTTTCAAGAGATCAACTGGTGGATTTGATAGTCACATCTAACAAGAACCTAGGACCCACGACTATTTGGCATCCTAAGGAAAAGTAATTTCTTATTTTGCAGGAATGTCCAAGCTCTAGACCAATCTGGTACTTGGATAGTGGATGCTCCAGACATATGACTGGAATAAGAAAAAATCTAAGGGAATATATTCCTATGGAAAATGGACCAAAAGTCATCTTTGGAGGAGCTGACAAAGGCATCACCAAAAGTTATGGTAAGATCACAAATGGTCTAGTCACAATCACTCATGTAGCTTATGTGGAAGGGTTGCAACACAATCTTTTAAGCATAAGCCAATTTTGTGATTTGGGATATGACACATTGTTCCACAGAGATGAGTGCCTAATAAAAAGATCAAGTGACCAAGAGGTCATCTTGACTGGCACTAGATGTGGAAATGTATGCTGTTTAAACTTCCTATGTATTAATTCTGACTCACCCCTATGTCTAGCTGCAAGTGAGAAAGTTTCATAATGTGTTATATGGCACAAGAGGCTAGCCCACTTGAACTATAAGGATTTAGACAAACTATATAGCAAGGAGCTTGTTAGGAATGGTCTTAACATGAGATGCCCTAAGGAGAGCATCTGCCCAGCATGCCAAAAAGGCAAGCAGACTAAAGCTTCATTCAAATGCTGTGAATCCAAAAACTCAGTGAGGTGTTTATACCTCCTACATATGGACTTGTTTTGTCTTATGCCAGTTCATAGCTTAGGAAGGAGAGTCTATACTTTTATAATTATTGATGACTACTCCAGATTTACTTGGGTATTCTTCTTAAAGAAAAAATCTGAAACTCCTGATGTCTTCAAGAATTTTGTGAAACAAATTCAGAATGAACTTAATAGTACTGTGGTTAAAATGAGAAGTGACCATGGAACTGAATTCCAATCTGATTGTATGACAAAGTTTTGTGAAGAACTAGGAATTCAGCAAGAATTTTCTTCACCAAGAACACCCCAGTAAAATGGAATAGCTGAGAGGAGAAACAGAACTCTCATTGAAGCTGGTAGAACCTTACTAAGTGATTCCTCACTTACAGAATATTTCTGGGCTGAGGCAATTAACACAGCTTGTCATGTTCTAAATAGGGCTTCAATCAACAAGAGATTAAATAAAACTCCTTATGAACTTATGAAGGGCAGAAAACCAAACATAGCCTATTTCAGAATCTATGGATATAGATGTTATGTCTTAAACAATAGAAAAATCTACTTAACCAAGTTTGCTGAAAAGTCTTATGATGAGATATTTGTTGGTTATAGCAACCATAACAAAGCCTATAGGGTCAATAACTTGAAGGATCAAGTGGTAGAGGAGTCAGTCCATGTTATATTTGATGAAAGTTCTATGTTCTATGATGGTAAGGCAGGTACTTCAAACACAACACAAGTGGACTTGAGGTTAAAAGAACTGGCCATGGAAGATATAAAAACAGGCAAGCATAATTTGCAAGAGGAAATCAACATTGTTGAAGAAATACCGGGACAGGAAGAACCTGGAGAAACAAATCAACAGCATGATCAAGATGGTCCAGGAGAAGAAGTGATATTACCAGTAGCTGTCAGGCACCTAAAGGATCATCCAATAGAATTCATCATGGGTGATGCTGCTCAAGGAGTTTCCACAAGAAGCAGACATCATAACACGGTGATGTATTCAAGTTTTCTGTCACAAACAGAACCTAAGAAGTTTGAAGAAGCAAATATGGATCCATTTTGGATTGGTGTAATGCAAGAAGAATTGAACCAATTCAAGAGGTGCAAGGTCTGGAAGTTGGTTCCAAGACCTGATGATTATAATATCATTGGAACAAAATGGATTTACAGAAACAAACTAGATGAAAATGGAGTGGTAATAATAAATAAGGATATTCTGGTTGCAAAGGGTTATTGACAAGAAGAGGGAATAGACTTTGACCAGACCTTTGCACCAGTGGCTAGGTTGGAAGCTATAAGACTCTTCCTAGCCTATGCAGCTTACAAAGGTTTCAAAGTATACCAAATGGATGTTAAGTCAGCTTTTCTGAATGGCAACCTCAAGGAAAGAGTATATGTAGAACAACCCTAAGGGTTTTATTGATCCAACTAAACCTTCTCATGCCTATTTACTTCTTAGAGCTCTCTATGGATTAAAACAAACTCCAAGGGCTTCGTATGAGACTCTGTCAGAATTCCTTCTAGAAATAAATTCTCAAGAGGAAAGATTGATAAGACACTATTCCTAAGGGAAGTCAAAGGTAGGATAATTTTAGTACAAATATATATTAATGACATAATATTTGGTTCTACTGATGATTCACTTTGCACTAGATTTACTAAGCTAATGCAAAGTAAATTTGAGATTAGTAGCATGGGTGAACTTAAGTTTTTCCTGGGTCTCCAAGTTAAAAAATCCCAAGATGGACTTTTCATAAGTCAATCAAAGTTCACCAAGGAGTTAATCAAAAAGTATGGCATGGAAACTGCCACTACTATGAGAACTCCTATGGGATCAACCATGTCTTTGGACAAGGATATTGCTGGAAAGCCAGTTGATATTATCTTATACAGAGGGATAGTTGGATCACTACTTTATCTAACTGTTAGTAGACCAGATATAATGTATGCTACTTGTATATGTGCTAGATATCAAGCTTTCCCAAAAGAATCTCATTACACTGCAGTCAAAAGAATTCTGAGATATCTAAAGGGCACACCAAATCTTGGCCTTTGGTATCCTAGGAGTAGTGATTTTGAACTGATAGGATTTTCAGATGCAGATTATGCAGATTGTAAAGAAGACAGGAAAAGCACCTCAGGGTCATGTCAATTTCTGGGTAGAAGGCTAGTCTCATAAAGTAGTAAAAAGCAGACAAGTGTGGCCATATCAACAGCTGAATCTGAGTACATCTCAGCTGGGAATTGCTATGCTCAACTTCTGTGGATTCAGCATCAGCTACAAGATTATTAGTTACAGATAAGTAAATCTACATTATTTTGTGACTCTACTAGTGCTATTTCAATTGTAAATAATCCTGTATCTTACAGTAGAACTAAGCACATTGAAATCAGATATCATTTCATTAGGGAACATGTAGAAAACAAAGACATCAGTTTAGAATATGTTCCTACTGATAAGCAAATAGTTGACTGTACAACCCTATATTCGCTGGAGGGAACCCAGAGACACCCACAGTCAGGATTGGACTAGCTTCGTGCTAACTACGAGCTTCAGACTGGAACTGCTTGCACCATGGTAGAGCTCTCACCTACGAGTGAGCAAGATCGATCGCGCAACCAAGGCCCACTAATGACCAGAGGCAGGAAAGAAGGCGTCGAGTTCACTCAGCGCCGCGTTGAGTGGAGGAGAGAAGGTTGTCGGCTCAGGGTTCACGCCGCATTGAGTGGAGGCGAGAAGGTTCTCGGCTCAGGGTTCTCACCGCGGCTTTGGGTTCTCGCTGAGTGGGGCCCAAGGCCTAGGGTAAAATTACCTAATTATCCTCTAGTAGAATTACCTACTTACCCCCAGGGGCTGCATTTTGTATTTTATAAACAGCAGGATTTGGATATTGGCAGGCCAACCAGGGGTATTTTAGTAATTTTCGGTCGGCAAAAGGCTATAAATAGACCCATGAGGGTTCCTTAGAAAGCAAGTCCTTATTATTCTCAAAATCTCCAAGTGCTTTCTAAGGAGCTCCAAGCCCAGCTTTGGCTTTGGAGGGGAAGCTCTCAGATATCTTCCAGGTGTGAGGTGGGACCTCCCTATTGAGGCTTTGGGTCAGTTCTAGGTCCCTTGCAGCCAGTCGAGGGTTGAGGCTTGAGAGAATTAGGTGTTGATTGTGCCCTAGTTTTTGAACATTCGTTGAGGTCAAATTTGGCTTCAATAGTTCTGGAGCAGTGAGCGTGGTGGCCGGCCTATGTTGTTGAAGTCGGGGAAGGGGAGCCGCAGCCGCAGGGAGCATGGAAGATGATGGTTGATGGGGCCTAAGGGAAGCATTCCCTTGGGGGAGGAGTGGTGTTGGTAAGCCCCAGGGGGTTGCTATAGAGCAGGAGGTGGCCTACCACTTTCTAGTGACCAACAACCAAGCAGAGTACGAGGTTGTGATAGCCGGCCTTCGTTTAGCAAAGGAGCTTTAGATCCAGGACGTGGAGGCCTTCACAGACTCGATGGTGGTAGCATCGCAGATCCGAGGGGAGTTTGAAGCTCGGGAGCCTACCCTCGTAAAGTACCTATCCAAGGTAAGGGCGATCATCGGAGGTTTTCGATCGTTCTTAATCCATCATGTCCCCAGGGAGGAGAGCGCAGCCGCCGATCGATTGGCAAAGTTTGGACCTCGGGGAGGAGGGACCCTCATTGAACTATTTCGGCCAACAATCGAGGAAGGGGAGTTGATGGAGGTAGGTCGGCGACCCTCGTGGGTAGATCCATTGGTAACCTTCATGAACACTGGCAAGATGACAGAGGAGGTTAAGGATGCAAAAAGCTTCAAATACAAGGCAACCCACTACCTAATGTTGGAAGGGGGGTTGCATCGCAAGATGTTGTCAGGGCTCCTGACAAGATGTGTAATCGAAGAGGAGATCCCGAGGATCCTGGGGGAGGTACACTCGGGTGAGTGTGGCAACCACTCGGGAGGAAGGATGTTGGAAGCAAGGGTGGTAAGGCAGGGATACTTCTTGCAGACCCTGAGGAAGGATGCAACGGAATTTGCAAATAGATGCCAAAAATGTCAGCTGTACGCCCCCTCCAACTCTTTCCTGCTCAACGACTTAAGAGTATCACGTCGCCATAACCTTTTGCCATCTGGGGGATGGACTTGGCCGGGCCTTTCCCTCCGACAAGTGGGCAGAGAAGGTTCCTCCTGGTCATGGTCGATTACGTCTCAAAGTGGCTGGAGGTTAAAGCCTTGGCCAAAGTCACCTCACAAGTTATAAGGAACTTCGTCTGGGGGAGATCATATGCAGGAACGGGCTACCCCAAGCGATAGTGATAGATAACGGTCCCCAGTTTGCCAGTGAAGAGTTCATCAGCTTCTGCACCCAACTGGGGATAGACCTCAGATTTGCCTCCCTCCACCACCCCTAGAGCAACGACCAGGTGAAAGCGGCAAATAAAATCATTGTGAACTTACTCAAGAAAAAAGTGGAGAACTTGAGGGGGAACTGGGTGGAGCAGCTCCCCTCAGTCCTGTGGGCCTTGCGAACGACCCCGAACACGGCCACCGGCGAGACCCCCTTCAAGCTTTCTCATGGGTGTGAGGCGGTCCTGCCAGTGGAGTTCGAGGTCCGGTCCCCGCAGGTCACGGCCACGAGCGAAGGAGATGAGACTTGGAGGTTGGAGAATGAGGAGGGGTTACGCCTCTCGCTAGACATGGTGGAGGAACTGCGGGATGTTGCAACCATCAGGCAAGAGGAGATCAAATGCCGGATGGCCAAGTATTTCAATAAGCATATCAGGATCAAGCAGTTCGCTGAAAAAGATCAGGTGCTGAAAAAGTTCGATGCGGCAGGAAGGTCAGCACCTGTGGGAAAGCTCAACCCGAATTGGGAAGGGACCTACATTGTGAAGGGGGTCCTTGGAACAGGAGGTTACCACCTCAAGGACAGGGAAGGGAGGGCCTTGAGCCACACCTGGAGCGAAGATGACCTAAAACGCTTCTACCCGTAAGAGGGGGAAGGTGATTGTATTAATACTTTCAAGTGTTATCATAATATATCCCTTACTTTCGATCCATTGTCTACTTTTTCATCTTAAAGTTAGAATAGGGTTTGAAAACTTGAGCAACACCCCGAGCTCGGCTCGGCCCCAAGTAGACCCGCTGCGCAAGCTCTCATCTAGCTGGCAGGTTTGAAAGCTTGCATGTGGGGGAGAGGCTCTGTTTGTGAAAACTTCAGCAACACCCCGAGCACGGCACAGCCCCAGGTAGACCCACTGCGCAGGATCTCATCTAGCTGGCAGGTCCGAAGGCTCGCCTGTGGGGGAGATGCTCTGTTTGTGAAAACATCAGCAATACCCCGAGCTCGGCTCCGCCCCAGATAGGCCCACTGCGTAGGCTCTCATCTAGCTGGCAGGTCCAAAGGCTCTCCTGTGGGGGAGATGTCTTATTTGTGAAAGCTTCAGCAATACCCTGAGCTTGGCTCGCCCCCAGGTAGACTCACTGTCTAGGTTCTCATCTAACTAGCAGGTCCGAAGGCTCGCCTGTCGGGGAGAGGTCTTGTTTGTGAAAACTTCAGTAACACCCCGAGCTTGGCTCGGCCCCAGGTAGACCCGCTGCGTAGGCTCTCATCTAGCTGGCAGGTCCAAAGGTTCGCCTGTGGGGGAGAGGCTCTGTTTATGAAAACTTCAGCAAAAAACCGAGCTCGGCTCGGCCCCAGGTTGACCCGCTACGCAGGCTCTCATCAAGCTAGCAGGTCCGAAGGCTCGCCTGTGGGGGAGAGGCCTTGTTTGTGAAAACTTCAGCAACACCCCAAGCTTGGCTCGGCCCCAGGTAGACCCACTGCGCAGGCTCTCATCTAGCTGGCAGGTCTGAAGGCTCGCCTGTGGGGGAGAGGCTCTGTTTGTAAAAACTTCAGCAACACCCCGAGCTCGGCTCGGCCCTAGGTACACCCGCTGCGCAGGCTCTCATCTAGCTGGCCGGTCCGAAGAATCACCTGTGGGGGAGAGGTCTTGTTTGTGAAAAATTCAGCAATACCCCGAGCTCGGCTCGGCCCACGGTCGACCGGCTGCGCAGGCTCTCATCTAGCTGGCAGGTTTGAAGGCTCGCCTGTGGGGGAGAGACTCTGCGTGTGAAAACTTCAGCAATACCTCGAGCTCGGCTCGGCCCCAGGTAGACCCGCTGCGCAGGCTCTCATCTAGCTGGCAGGTCCGAAGGCTCGCCTGTTGAGGAGAGGTCTTGTTTGTGAAAGCTTCAATAATACCCCGAGCTCGGCTCGGCCCTAGGTAGACCCGCTGCGCAGGCTCTCATCTAGCTGGCAGGTCCGAAGGCTCACCTGTAGGGGAGAGGTCTTGTTTGTGAAAACTTCAGGAACACTCCAAGCTCGGCTCGGCCCCAGGTAGACACGCTGCGCAGGCTCTCATCTAGCTAGCAGGTCTTCTGAAGGCTTGCCTGTGGGGGAGAGGCTCTGTTTGTCAAAACTTCAGCAACACCCTGAGCTCGGCTCGGCGCCAAGTAGACCCGCTGCGCAGGCTCTCATCTAGCTGGCAGGTTTGAAGGCTTGCCTGTGGGGGAGAGGTCTTGTTTGTGAAAGCTTCAGCAACACCCAGAGCTCAGCTCGGCCCAAGGTTGACCCGCTACACAGGCTCTCATCTAGCTGGCAGGTCCGAAGGCTCGCCTATGGGGGAGAGGTCTTGTTTGTGAAAACTTCAGCAACACCCCGAGCTCGGATCGGCCCCAGGTAAACCCGCTGCGCAGGCTCTCATCTAGCTGGCAGGTCCGAAGGCTCGCTTGTGGGGGAGAGGTCTTGTTTATGAAAACTTCAGCAACACCCCGAGCTCGGCTCGACCCCAAGTAGACCCGCTGCGCAGGCTCTCATCTAGCTGGCAGGTCCGAAGGCTCTCCTATGGGGGGGAGGTTTGGTCCTTGGAAATACTTCGAATTGGATGTTATTGACTGGACAAGAGACACACCCAGAAGGCAGAACAAAGTGGTTGAGGATCTCCTCAGGCGGAAAAGGTCTCAGCCAGGGAAGGTTTCGGCCAGGGGAGGTCTCAGCCAGGAAAGGTCTCGGCTAGGAAAGCTCTCGCCAAAAGTAATTCTCGACGGGAAGGCCTTTTGACGAGGAATCCTTGGCCAGACAGTGGGAAGATCTAGGGGAAAAGTTCCGCCCGTTCACGCAAGGTATAGAGGGACAGTCTTCCCAAAGAGCCTACGAACAACGCTCCCGCCAAATGGTTCTTGGGAGAGCGCAGAAATGACACGTCTATGCCTTGAGCTCACAGCATGATCAATTGATCGCTAAGAGGATCACTCCTAAGGAGACCGGGGGCCACGACGGGAGCGTGCTTAAGAAGCATTCAGCTTCAACGAAAAAAGAAGAAAAATATGTATAAAATATATGTATATAATGAGAAGAGGAAACCAAACGAAAACACCAATAATATATATATTCCCAAATATGATTACAATTAGAGCATCTCACTCATTACAGGCAAAAGAAAGGGGGGGGGGAAGGAAAATGAATGGGACACACAATACCCACTCGAGCTCTCGCTTGAGCTCTCGCCTGAGCCCTTCCCAGATGTCTCGCCAGCAGCAGTAGGAGATTTCAAAACATCTGAGGGAGGGGAGTCGGGTGCGCCTGGGGGCTTCGGGATGGGCTCGAAAAGCCAGGTGACGAGCTGGTGAGCAGTAAAGGTCTTTCCGCCCTCGTCCAAGTATCCCACATCTCGCAACGTCTCAAGGGTCAACCTGACCGTTGCTTGAGCGTTCGTCTGTAGAAGCTTGTCGATGTCATACTCCGAGAAGCGTCGGCTCCTCAGCCTATCGTCTAGCGAACGAGGAGGCGCGACCACGCCGCCGCCACCTCCATACGCCGGAGCTGGTCCCTCAGCAGGATGTTCTCGCACCTTATCCTGGCCAGCTCCACGCGATGCATCGTGCTCTGGGCAGAATCTTGCGTAAGGGAGAAACCGATTAATACAGAAGAGACGACGAGCTATGGATTACAAGGGCGAGAGCGAATGTCTTGGAAAGGTCTTGCTTACCTCTTCTGCCGGGCGCAAGGATAGAAGTTGCTGGGCATCCGCCAGCTCGGCCTTTAGCGCTGCTGTGTTGGCCACCGCCTGGTCCCATGCCTTAAGCATCTCGCCAAAGTTGCGGTCGATGGTGATGTTCTGACGCGTGCACATATGCACAAGCTCAAACCCATGCATTAGAGCCCGGATGGAGTCGAAGTCCAGGAGCCGTGTGGGCAGTTGATCGTAAAGGCCGGCGTTCTCCTGGCTGTAAAGGCCATAGCCCAATGCGAAGGCCTCGTCGGTGACCTGGTCGCGCTCCACCCAGCTAGGGAGAAGGGTCGAGACAGTGACTTGGTTGGTCTCGGAGTCCCACTACAGCAGGGGTTTCCCTTCCACGTCAAGGCACTTCATGCTGAGACCAAAATTCCTGTGCCCCTTTGGCACCTCCTTGGGCGGGGTCTGAGTAGAGGTCTCGGCGGCTGCCCCCTCACCACCAGCCCCGCTTGCGGCTGGAAGGTTCTCGGCAGGGGCCCCGGTGCTACCCCCGGCGACAGCGGTCAACTCACTGGCCGCCTGCAGGATCTCTTCGAAAGACCATCCTGGTGCGATAGGTCGGACGGGCATAGTCGCTACGGATTTCACTTTGTCGGCGGCGGTTGTCTTTGGTCTTTTCAGCGGCTGGGTCAAGAAGGCGCTGGGCTTCCTCTTCCCGGCACCGGTCGAAGGAGGTGGGGCCGGCTCGTCCTGACAAGCTCGAGTCGCGGATTTCGCGAGAGCCAGCGGATCTCTCATTGCCTGGCCCTCGGCAGCCATAGTTTCAGCAAAGGGTTGGCGCAGGGGAATCTCGCGCTCTCCTGCAAAGGCGATAATGCTCAGCGTATAGAACGGGAATACCGAGTTAAAGGCGAGACCGTACCTTTGCCACGAGGGATGGCGGGGAGAGAATCGACGTCCCGCCTAAGAAATTGGACGTCAAACTCCTTTGTCCCGAAGAACTCCAAAAGGGCGCTCTCGCGCGACCCCAGGGTGGGCGGCTTGTAAGCGGCGTCCTTATATTGAACGGGCGCGAGAGGGACGTTGCCGAAGTCGCCGGAAATGAAGATGAACTTCTCGCCCCTATAGTGGTGTTTGTTGGTGAGACCGGTGGTCTTGAGCAGTTGCCCGGAGAAGAAGACCACCCCTCCCTTAGCGCAGAAGAGGAACAACTTCCGGAAGATAGGGACGCTGAACTCGATCCTCTCGGATCGCATGTAGAAGATGAACGCCACCTTGATTGCGACTGAGTTAGGATTAAGTTGCGCGGGAACCACCCCATAGTACCGGAGGGCCTGACGCATCTCTAGCCAGAGGAGGAGGTGGAAGCCCACCTCGAAGTGCTCGAGGGGGATGGCAAGCTCCCCCTCCCTCGCGCTATTCACCCTGTCATGATTGCCAGGGTTTCTTGCGGTGAAGCCAGCGGGAACGTAGCGGGAGGTGATTAGCTTGTACTCTTCCATGGTTAGGAGACGAGAGGGGAACTGGTGCTTTCGAAAGGCTTCCGTGCAGTTGGAGCGTCCCTCACTTTCGCACGACATCATGTTTAGGGGATTGAAGGCGAAGTCTCAAGGAAAGAAGCGAGAGCGAAAATTAGGTGAGAACTAGAGAAGAGGGCGGAAGTAGGGGGAAATTCTCGACAAAGCTCAAGAACAACAAGGAGGAAAGCGAGGGTTTCGCATCAGGGAAATAAATGCATTTGGTGGACTCCTCTATTTATAGGAAACTTTGATAATGATGGCTTTTCCAAAAAATAAAAATAAAAAGAGCGGCGGTGGTACAGGTGCCATGCCCCAAGTCAACGACGCCTCGGGTTCCGGCCCAGGATGACAGCGACTGACTGACGGTTCAGATTCGCACAAGTGTTTCGAGATGACAACGTGAAACAAAAAAGAAAACAAAAACAGAGATCGCTCTCGTCGGGCGAGAGCCAAATAACAAATAATAATTGCAGGGTTACAAATCAGCAGTCCAAAATAAAAAGAAATGGGGTACATTGCGAGAAGGGAAGGCCGATGGGTGAGAGGTGGCGAGACTTCTTTGATCAATACGGCTCCCAGAGCCATCATCCTCGCTCCCGCCGTCTAGTCCTCGGGGGCGCCGACGGGTTATAGTAGGAAGACAGGGTGGTGCACCCTAGGTTGATCTGGCGAGCCTAGTCTCGAATCAGCGTGATACACCTCCCGGGGGAAGACTCGACGGCAGGCCCACTGGGCTGCTCCGTCTCGCCAAAGAAATAGTCGCGCTTGAGGGCCTCCAGCATCTGATCCACCATCTCGCGGAATTCTTTCACAGCAGTGGCACGGGCCCGCTCCCGCCGCACAAGCTTCGACAGGAGGGCAACAATCTTCTTCCCTCGCCTTTTCGCGCTCCCGGTGTCATTCAAGATCTCCTCCATCTCGTCAGACGAAGGGAAGGGGGAGCTCTTGCCATCCTCCCACTCTCTGTCTTCATCGTCGTCTTCATCTTCATCGGCCCCTGTCCGCGAGTCCAGATCCTCTGAGAAAATAGTTTCATGGTTACGACGAGAGCTGAGTAAAGGCTATGGTAATGTTTCGCATACCTGCAACATGGTGAGTGCCACTGGCTGGCGGCAGGCGAGAAGTCCCGGGCCCCCCTCAGTCCCATAGAGGAGGTGGAGCGGTTTTCCTCGCCTCGGGCAAAAGGTCTCGCACACAGTGATCCCAGCCTGGTCAGAAGCGGGGGGGGGGGGGAGTCCTCTCTCACGAGGTGGCTGGCCTCCTTTGGAGCTATGGAGGGGTCAATGGACACCCCTCCTGCCAGTAGGGAGGGATTAGGCGCTTGGCCGAGCAAGTTAACAACCATTATTCTGTTCTCCTGGGTGGAGGGACCCGGGTTGGTGGAAGCTGATGCTGCGGGAAGTCAATTCGACAGTAGGGGAGGCTACGATTGAAATGATTAGAAAGGAGTGACGGGGAAAAAAGTATACCTACGGTTATCGGAGGGACAGTCGGGGGAGTGGCCTAGGGACCCATGGTCGATCCTCGGGAGGGGGAGACGATGAGTCTGGAGGCACCAGCGGGGACCCGATGTTATCATCTCGAGCCGCTTCTTGCGAGAAGTATTCCATCAATTACAGACCCTTTCACGTAATCAGCTCGCGATTCTGATGATCAGCAAGTCGGAGAGACATACCTTCTACGGAGGGGAAGCATCATCCGCACAGTCGGAAGTCGGGGTAGGTGAGTCCCTGTTCTCGTGAGAAAGGTCCCGCTGGACCACCTTTGCCTTCTTCTTCTTCTTCTTCTCTTTCTTCTTCTTTAGCGGGGAAGGCTCAGCGGCTGGCAACTTTCTCGCCAGCCAAGGAGCAACCAAAGCACTGTTCGCCAGGGCTCGCGCCTGAGCCGCATTGATGCGGTCTTGGAGGTCTTGCGTGAGCGTCTTGCCAACACGTTTAGAATGCATTGCAAAATCACGCGAAAGCTCAGACATGAAGCAGCGACTCAGGGGCAGACTTAGGCCGTCTATCAGCACACATATATATATATATATATATATATATATATATATAGTCATGGGATGACCCACCAAAAAGATTCTCTTTTCGAGGTGACACGTGCCCAACGAATATTTATGGGTTGGACGTGTCTTTTCGAGTGCAGAGCTAGCTCAAAAAGAGCGGGGATTGTGTACAACCCCATATTCGCTGGAAGGAACCCAGAGACACCCATAGTCAGGATTTGACTAGCTTCGGGCTTCAGATCAGACCCGCTTGCGCATTGGTAGAGCTCTCACCTACGAGCGGGCGAGATAATTCGCGCCAAGCCTCAGCCAAGACCCAACAACGACCAGAGGAAGGCAAGACAGCGTCGAGTTCACTCAGCGCCGCGTTGAGTGGAGGCGAGAAGGTTCTCGGCTCAGGGTTCACGCCGCGTTGAGTGGAGGCGAGAAAATTCTCGACTCAGGGTTATCGCCGCGGCTCAGGGTTATCGCCGTGGCTCAGGGTTCTCCCCGAGTGGGGCCTAGGGACCAGGGTAAAATCACCTAATTATCTTCGAGTAGAATTACCTACAGACCCCCCAAGGGCTGCATTTAGTATTTTATAAACAGCGGGATTTGGCTATTGGCAGGCCAGCCATATTTCAGTAATTTTCGGTTGGCAAAAGGCTATAAATAGACCCATGAGGGTTCCTTAGAAAGCAAGTCTTCATTATTCTCAAAATCTCAAAGTGCTTTCTGAGGAGCTCCAAGCCCAACTTTGGCTTTGGAGGGGAAGCTCTCAGAGATCTTCCGGGTGTGAGGTGGGACCTCCCTGCTGAGGCTTTGGGTCAGTTTTAGGTCCCTTGCAGCCAGTCGAGGGTCGAGGCTTAAGAGAAGTAGGTGTTGGCTGTGCCCTGATTTTTGAATATTCGTTGAGGTCAAATTTGGCTTCAACATTAACATATTTACAAAACCACTAGAAGATGAAAAGTTTAATTTCTTCAAATTTAAGCTAGGCATGCTAAGTCTTGAATGAGCCTAAACTTTGACTAAGTCAACAAAAATGCAAGCCTAAAACCAGTTGTCACATCAAGATATGGACATCATCAGGACCAGGAGTCAACAATTCAGGAGTCAGAAATCTGGTTAAGTATGTTTTGTGTCGAGATGGCAGGAGGTGTGTCGACACAAGTCGACACATTTTCTCTGTCGACAAGTTCCGAGTGTTGACCTAAGGGATTTTTCCAAACTTATGAATATGTCTTTAGGCGACGCGCCCTTTCACCTACTCAGTAGAAATTCTCTACCAGATCCTTCTCTCTTGCTTAGTGTTGAAACCTAGATTTTCTGTTGTCGACTCTCGTCAATTTCTCGGTTCGAAAACTTCAAAATCAACAACAATGGCTCCAAGGAAGGATGATAATATCAATGAGGGATACGAACTGGTGCGCCATGGATTAAAATCGGCAGATGAAGAGATTACAAATGTCACTGGCCTAATCCAAGAATCTGGACTTGAGTATCTATTATCTGAGTCGACGATCATATGGAAAAGATAAGTAACAGAACTTCGGATAAACGCCTCAATCGATTCTCGTGCCACAAAGATCAAATCAACCGTAAATGGACAGAAGGTCATGATCACAGGCAAACAGTTGGCCTAGGTATTTCAATTACCTAGAGTTAAACAAGAAGATATAGTCGACTCCACCAAGACTACTGTTGGACTTCAATGGTGTGGTTTGGATTCAGTTTCCAAGATTGGGAGTTCACTAAATAGGAATTGTACGAACGCCCAAGGAAAATTTCTATCTGAAATTGTTGGGAAGGTTCTGCTGTGCAAGACAGGTGCACATGACAGAATCTCAGCTCACATGTTTGAGATAATGACTAGGATCATTTTCAAACTTCAGACAGACTGGAGAAGACTGTTGTTTGACTTAATTGCTGAATGTATCCAGAAACCCAACCTGTGTAGAATACTGAGTTTTTATCTGAATAAAGTGATTCCTGCTGAACTCAATCCAAAATTGGGTTCAAAGATAAATCACATGAGATAGATGGACATGAGGATTTTGTCTAGATGGGACAGAGTCTTGGCCAAAGATACACCAGAATCACAGAAGCCTAAGGATATCAAGAACAAGAAACCATTACAAGAAGAAAGTGAATCCTCAAGTGATTCAGAAGAGAAGATTAATTTCAGTTCAGATTGAGCTGAAGGAAGAATCCAAAGGAAAACTCCAAGTATTACAACTGGAACTAGGGATCAGGTCCAGGGGGAATTTGAATCCTCTACATCATTAAATACAGAGAAAACCATGGATGAAACAACTGTATTAGATAGTGAAATTATCACTGACATAGTACAGGATGTTCCCAAAGATCTGACTACATAATAAGATGAGAGTATGACTGATATTATTGATGAAAAATCTCCTGAAAAAGATCCTGATGACACAATAGGGATGGATGCTCACATCCAGGGGGAGATAACAGATCCTCCTATGGACAATGTAGCTCCTATAGAAGCTCAACAACTTGAACCAAGTTTAGTAGAAATACACCTTGATCAACAGGACACAATAGTTGAGGGGGAGCAATCAACCAAGTCTCCTAAGACTGGAACTGAAGCACCAGCTGATGTAGACACGGCTGTTGAAATTACCAGTTCATCTGACTCTGATAAGGGAGAGGACACAAGGCAACAACAAACCAAAATATATGAAAGGAGAAAAAGAGTCAGAGCTATAAGAAAGTTTTATAGTCACTCCAGTCCACTCCATCTGCTTCAATAGATGAGAGTTCTCTCATGGTTCAGCTACAGATAATGCTAGACAAACAAAGAATTGACCTAGAAAAGTATGTGGATGAGAATAGTAAGGATATGGAGTTCCACCTAGCTCAAGACATAAAGTCAATCAGATTTGAAGTGAATCTAATGAAGAAAGAAATGACTGATTGTTTTCACAAAGGAGGCCATATAGTGGTTTATCTTGCCAAGCAACAGCAAGAGTTAAAAGTTGAGATAGATGATATAGTGCAAAAACAAGGCATTATTTTGGAGAATCAGAAGAGACTGAATGAAAATTTGATGGAGATTCATACGATCAATCTGAAGAAGATAGATGATGTTGGTACCCTAGTTTGGATTTGAGTTAAGTCTTCTCAATTAGTTTCTTGACCCAAGATTTATCTATGGTCAAAGGTTAGATTTAGGTTAGATTCCATTAGTTGTGTAGAGTTGTTGTTTATCCAGTTGAAAATCTGGTTAAGTGTTTTTAGTTCGACTATAGTCGAATGCCACTCGACTATCGTCTATCAGTTGATCGACTATCGTCTATCAGTTGATCAACTATCGTCTATCAGTTGATCGACTATCGTCTATCAGCAGATCGACTATCTCTGAGTTAGTTCAACTCTGTTAGCTCGACGATCTGTGGACTCAGTATCGTCAATCGTCGAGTATTGCTCGACTTCTTTTTCCCAGATAGATTTCTTGTAGTTCGATTATCTGTTCTGATAGTTCGACAATCTGCTCTGAGAGGTCAACGATCTCTGTGACTCGTTCGACGATCTTTTGTCTGCATTTAGAGATATTGTATTCCTTCTCTTCTGTGAATTATTTCTCATTTATCTGGCTTATTTTATTAAAGATTATTTCATTGATTTTATGCTTACATATCGAGGCAATCTTTGCCTCATTCTTTATGCATAAGTAAAGTTCTATCTGACAAAGTCTTTTATCTTATTAGTTGAATAATCTTTTTGCTTTATCTGCCATGCTGTCCTTTATAGCCGTTAGACACAGATGTCTTTCTCTAGCTGTAAAGAGTTTGTTTTTGATGTGACTTTCTCTAATATCTTTTGGACTTGCAGAATGGATAAGCAGCTTATAAGAAAGCTTTATCTCTTTATAGGATGTCCTTCTGCAAGCTATTTGTACTATGTGTTATTTGCAGCCCAGATTGCAGATCTAAGAAGAAGACAAGATTCAAATAAAGAGAAAGAGAAAAGCCGTTAAAAAGGCTGATATAAAAGAGCTAGTAAGAGAAGTTATACAGACAACAATATATACAAGATATACATACAAATATACAGATATTCATATACACAGATTCACAGATTCAACAACAAGAACAAGTGTAGAATAACTCTCTTCAGAGTTCTCTTCTTCAATCCTGAGTTCATCCTGCTTACAGGAACATTCATACTCAGAGCCTCAAGAAGAAGAAGAAGAAAGAAAAGCTGTTGAAGAAGAACAACCATTCCATATAAAGAGTCTTCTTCAAGCTGCTCCTTCAAGAACCTCAAGACAAACAGATCTTCTCTGTCAAGAGTTCTAAAGAGAACCTGCACCCTAAAGCAAGGCTTCTTCCTGGATATTCTCTAAGCCAGGTGGAGCTTTGATTCCTTCAGAACTTTCTATAGCTCAGTGCAATCCACTAGCTTCTCTAATTTTGTTTAACAATAGAGAAGACATTCTAACTCTCTCAACCTCTTGTACAAAGGGTTATTACTCCCTTCATAAGTGAACCTTGGTGGCAGGGTACCTTAGCAAAAACCTGTGTTGGATTTTGGACTCCTGATCAAAAGCTCAAAGGGTTTACTTGATCTACCTGAATCAGATCAGTTGGTGGCAGGACACCTGAACAAAAACCTGTAGTGGATTCCTACCAGGGTTGTAGAAGAGTGGATGTACCTATTGAGAGGGAACCACTATAAATCTTCTTGTGTTATCTGTGTTGCTTATTTTAATTACTGTACTGTGGCTGTGAGTAGAATTAACTAGGATTGCTAGTTGCTGTGTTAGGACTAAAGCTTAATTTGTAATTACAGTTAGCTTTATCTTATACTCCTCACTTTGTGTTAGGCTCTAGGGTTTCATATATCTATATACTTATTCCGTAAATTAACTCTAAGGGAGTTGAGTAGATTGTCATATTTTTGAATACTCTATTCACCCCCCCCCCTCTAGAGTTGTATCTACCCTCACTTTCAATTGGTATCAGAGGGAGGTTGACTGACTGTACAGGCTAACACCTGAGTCACAAGATCTAGATAGATACCAAGTCTATAGATATTCACTTCATGGCCCAGTACAAGGATTATTCTAGCACCAGACCTCCAGTATGCAACTTAGCTAAGTTCAACATCTGGAAGGCAAGAATCAAACTGTATATGAATTCTATTGATGAAGATATCTTTTCTTCTATTTTGACAGGACCACCAACACCACCTGCTGCAACTACTGCTATAACTTCAACAAATCTGAATGCAGTGTCACCTCCTGACTATAATGATGCTTACAAGAAAGCAAAGATAGTTGATGCAAAAGCTATGAACATTCATGCTAAGACCATGTATGGTGAAACATTCCAGAAAGTGGCTGATTGCACCTCAGCAAAAGCCATGTGGGACTCACTGAACCACATTGTAGCTGGTTCATCTGATGAGAGGAAGGACAAAAGGTCCAACCTCACATCCCAATATGAGAATTTCAAGAAGAGTGAAGCAGAATCAGTTGATGCTATGTACACCAGGCTCAGCTCCATCATCAATGAGCTGAGAACCCTTAATAAAGAGATCACATTGACAGAAGTCAATGACAAGATATTTATGTGCTTCCCCAGCACATGGGATCTCAGGATCTGGCCCATCAAAGAGTCCAGAAGTACAACTGAGATCTTAACTGAAGCTCTCATTGGCAAGCTCAAATCATTTGAGCAAGTACTGAAGACCAGGGAAGATGAAGCTGAAGCCAAGAATCCCACTCCTACCAGGAAAGAGTAAACTCTTGCTCTAAAGGCTGCTGATGCATCTGAAGGAAGCCAATCAAATGAGGAGCTGATGACACTCTTTGTCAAAAGGTTTCTCAAAATGGGCAGAAAGGACTTCAGAAAGAAGTCTTCAAGATATGAAGACAAGCCAAGGTATGACAGAACACCAGCTAAAGAACTTATATGTTATAGCTGCAGGAAACCTTGACACATTCTACCTGAGTGTCCAGAGGAAAAGAACAAGGAGAATAGAAAAGACAAAGAATATCATAAGAACCATTCCAAGTCCTCCTCCTACAAAAACAAGAAGAAGGAGAAAGGATTTGTTGCTGAAACCTGGAGTGATACTGATGAGGAATCTTCCTCCTCAAGCTCCAGTGAAGATGAGGAAGAGAAGAAGGCAAAATAAATTTGCCTAATGGCAATTGATGCCTCCAGCAATCATTCAGCTGCAGAGAGTTCTTATGAAGAAGAAATGCCTACTGAAGATCAGGTATTGTCTTCTTATGATTTTACTTCTGTTGAATTTATATTTTAATTTAAATCTCTCTGTTTAGACTTAATTAGCTCAGAGAAGGAAATTAAGGAGCTTAGAAATAGGATAGCTGAATCAGAATCCCTATCTAGTGAAAATGCTAGGCTAGAAGCTGAACTCACTAGATCTACTGAAGAAATCAAATTTCTTAAAACTGAACTAGCCAAATCTAAAAGATTAGAAGAATCTCTTAATGGTAGAAGTCTTAAGCTGCTAGAGATTACTAGCATGTCAAACATTAGGACAGATAACAATAAGCTAGGCTTAGGAGCTTCACCAAGTGAACCCCCCATGGTTCTGAAAAACCATCTTTCCACTCCAGTAAACTTTATTTCAGCTGATGAAATAAAGAATACTGAGCAAGTAAATCAAGTTAACAAAGCTTTAAATAAGGCTAAGAGAGAAAAGAGAAAACAAAAATTTAAAGAAATACAAAAATCATCGAACTATGCTCGACGATCGCAGACCCAATGATCGACCGATACTCGACGATCTGGGCATCGATCATCGAACGTTGATCGACGATCTGAACATGATTTTGAAAATAATAATCAAAACCTTAGAAACACTAGGTTCATTGACCTATCAACTGCATGGAGTATTCCACCTAGGAGATCCTATCCCTTAGGATATAAACCTCAGCCTGCTTATTCTTTCATTTCAAGTTTTAATTATGTGAAGAATAATGGACCCAAGGTTGTCTGGGTCCACAATGTCTAACTGTTTATTTTGCAGGTGAAGACCTATCCAATTACTAAAGACAAATGGTATTTGGATAGTGGCTGTTCCAAACATATGATAGGAAACAAAAACAATCTGTCAAGCTTCAAGGCCAAGCTTGGACCAAAGGTGATCTTTGGGGATTCCAGCTGTGGTCAAATAGAAGGATATGGTAAGTTTACCATTGGAGCAATGACATTCAAAAGGTTTGCATATGTAACTGGGCTGAAGCACAACTTAATCTCAATAAGCCAGTTATGTGATGCAGGTTATCAGGTATCATTCACTGACACTTTTTACAATATTACTTTAAATAGTAATGTAGTGTTAGTAGGCATTAGACATGGTAACATTTACTTAGTAGATTTTAATTCAACTCAATCTGAAATCTGCCTGTTTAATGAAGTAACCAATAATAACACCTTATGGCATAAAAGGCTTAGCCATGTTAACCTCAAGAATATATCTAGGTTATCTAAATACAACCTTGTTAGAGGTTTACCTTCTTGCCCCTACAAGAAGGAAAGTCTATGTAAGGCTTGTAAATTAGGCAAGCAAACAAAAAATTCTTTCAAATCTGTAAATAAGAGTGATTCAACTAGAATCCTGTATTTATTGCACTTGGACCTATTTGGCCCAATAAAAGTACAGAGTCTAGGAGGGAAAATTTACACTTTAGTAATCGTAGATGATTTCTCTAGGTTCACTTGGGTGTTCTTTTTGAGAACTAAGGCTGATAACTTCAAAGTTCTTACAGACTTTCTGCTATGTGTGCAGACTGAGTATTCTACTCATGTTACCTTGATCAGAAGTGATCATGGTACTGAGTTTGAGTCTCTTCTCATGCAAGAATTCTGTGAGAAAGAAGGTATCAAACATAGCTTCTCTGCTCCTAGAACTCCTCAACAAAATGGGGTAGTGGAAAGGAAAAATAGAACCCTAATTGAAGCTGCAGGAACATTATTGGCAGATGCTAACATGCCTCTCTCTTATTGGGAAGAAGCTGTTAGCACAGCTAATTATGTTTTGAACAGAAGTCTGATACATAAGCTTAAGGGTAAAACTTCTTATGAATTACTTAAAGGAAAGAAACCTAAAATTAACTATTTTAGAGTCTTTGGTTGTGTAGTGTACATTCACAATAACAACAAAGAATACCTTAGAAAGTTTGAAGCAAAATCTTCAATGGAAATTTTTCTTGGATATTCCCAAGTAAGCAAAGCTTATAGGGTGTTTAACAAATCATCATTAAAAATAGAAGAGTCTGTGCATGTTTCCTTTGATGAGTCAAAAATGTTTTACAAGGAGAAGGAAACTTCTCCTTCCTCAAACTCATTGCAGGTACCAGAGTTATGCAAAGATCTCACCCAAGAGATTCCCCCTCTATCAACTCTTCATATTACTGATTAAGACAGTGATGAAGACACTGCGGAAGCAGTTACTGTACCACCAACAGTTAATCTTATTCCTCAAGAGGAATTAATCCAAACTGTTGTTGAAGATCACATCCCACCTACTGATCTTGTCACACTTAGAGATCATCCTACATCTCAAGTGATTGGTGACATATCAGCTGGTGTGCAAACAAGACATCAATTAAGACAGGATGTGATGCATGCTTGTTTCCTTTCACAAATTGAGCCCCTCACCATAAAAGATGCTGAGCTAGATCCCCACTGGATCATTGCTATGCAAAGGAACTTAATCAATTTGAAAGATATAAAGTATGGACTTTGGTTCCAAGACCAAAAGGCCAACTGATCATAGGCACCAAGTGGGTGTTTAGAAACAAGTTGGATGCCCAAGGGATTATTATAAGGAACAAAGCTAGGCTTGTAGCTCAGGGATACAGAAAGGAGGAAGGTATAGACTATGAACAAACCTTTGCCCCTGTTACAAGGCTAGAGGCAATAAGGATCTTTCTAGCCTATGTAGCCTAAATAAAGTTTAAGGTTTTTCAAATGGATGTTAAGAGTGAAATCCTAAATGGTGAGCTAAAGGAAGAGGTGTTTGTTGAACAACCTCCTGGGTTTGTTTCTTCAACTCAACCCTCATTTATTTATAAGTTGCAAAAAGCTCTTTATGGACTTAAGCAAGCACCCAGAGCCTTGTATGAGACTCTAGCTAGTTTCCTTTTAGAGCACAACTTTGTTAGGGGAGTAGTTGATAGAACCCTTTTTGTTAAGCATCATAAGGACACAATCCTATTGGTTCAAGTCTATGTGGATGATATTATCTTTGGTTCCACTGATCCCAAACAATGCAAAAGGTTCTCAGACCTGATGCACTCTAAGTTTGAGATGAGTAGTATGGGTGAGCTGTCTTACTTTCTTGGTCTCCAAGTGAAGCAAGATGCTGATGGAATCTTCATCTCCCAATCCAAATATGCCAAGGAATTGGTAAAGAAATTTGGGATGGCTGATGCTTCAGCAATGCATACACCCATGGCTACAAATGTAGTTATAGATTCTGATGATAAGGGTAAGCCAGTTGATCAGAAAAACTATAGGGCCATTGTTGGTTCCCTATTGTATTTAACTGTAAGTAGACCTGACATAATGTTTGCCACATGCCTATGTGCTAGATTTCAGGTCAACCCCAAGGAATCTCATTTTATTCTTCTCAAGAGAATTTTGAGATACCTGAAGGGATGTCAAAATTTAGGACTGTGGTACCCAGCTGAATAAGAATTTTAGTTAATTGGATACTCTGATTCTGACTATGCTGGTTGTTGAGTTGACAGGAAAAGTACCTCAGGGACATGTCAGTTCCTGGGAGAGAGATTAGTCTCTTGGTTCTGTAAGAAACAGGCTTTTGTCTCAACTTCAACTGTAGAGGCTGAATATATAGCAGCTGCTAGTTGTTGTTCACAGATCCTGTGGATTCAAAACCAGCTTTTGGATTATGGGCACACACACAAGAACACAAAAATCATGTGTGACAGTACCAGTGCTATTTCCATAGCACAAAATCCCGTGCACCACTCTAGGACCAAGCACATTGAGATCAGACACCATTTTCTAAGAGATTTTGTGGAAAAGTACAAAATCAGTCTTGAGTTCATATCCACTGACCTTCAGAGAGGTGATATTTTCACCAAGCCCTTAGATGAACAGAAGCATCCGTTCTTTTTGAATCAACTAGGTATGATAAATTGAATATACCAAGTGTAATTTCTTCCTATGTTGAAATCTGCTCAAATATCGTCGAATGTCGTTCGACCATAGTCGAACAGGTTGAGCCTATCGTCGACCTATGGTTGATGACGGCTCAATTGTTTGTGAAGACAAAAAAAGTCGATCGATAGCTCGACTACTTTGCTTTAGGAAACGATCGTCGAACGATCGATCGACCATCATTTCTAGTATCTGTTAAAATAGGTCGATGATTGTTGTTTAAATATCAACCGATGGTCGACCTAGGTTAATAGAGGTGCTTTTTATAGTCGACAGAGCTCGTCATTTCATATTCCTCATTCCTGCTTGAAAGGTTTGACTTGAGCTCTGCCCCGCGCTTTCTGCTTTCGTTTCTCTCGTCTTCCTCAACCAAATCCATGGCAATTGCTCCATCTTTGCTGACCGTGATTAAGTTTGATGCCGGCTTTAGCGTAGATTTTGATTCTTTCAGTGCCTGCGATGCCGATATTCTTGAGATGCTATAGTTATGCAAAGATCAAGGACTGGAGAAGCTTATGTCTACAAGGATTAAGATAAATGTTCCAGAAATAAAAGAATGGGTCTATACATCGTCTTCCTGCGACAAATCGATGATAGGAACTATCGGCGGCGAGGAGGTAATTTTGACTCCTGCCATCTTAACTGAGATTTTTGGTTTGATCAATGGTCAAGAAGAGTATGATAAAGATACTCAGGAGTATAGCAGGATGCTATTAGAGCTAGGACATGCTGAAGGCATTCCTTCCAAGTTGCTGAAGATAAGCTTCCCGATGAAGATCAAGTTCTTAGCAGAACTAGTAGGGAAAGTGCTGTTGGGAAAGCACTCTGCGCACGATAACATTACCAGGCAGCAGTTTGCCTTAATGTGTGCTATTGCTAATAAGAAAGCAATAAATTGGGCTGGAATAGTTTTTGAATTAATCAGGCGAAAGAACTCTAAGAAAGAGGTAACCCTTGGAAGGGTAATTGGGATATTTATAAGAGAGAAATATCCTCAGCTGTTGGGAACAGTCTCAACATCAATCAATGCAAGCAAGAAGATGGATCCCACTCTGTTCATCAAGTGGAGAAGGAATATCCAGAAGCCTTCTCCTGCTGGGGTTGCTCCTGTTCCATCTGAGAACACAAGGACAGTAACAGTCACCCCCCACCTAATTGCAGAAGGCTCTTCCATTTCCCCTATTCCATATACATCTGCATTGCCATCTACTTCTATTACAGTACCATCTACATCCACTGCTATTCTCCATGCATCACAACCAGCATCTCCAACTCCTTCACACCTTGCTGGGATTTCAAATCTTAGCATTGATCTGTTTGTTTCTAAGACACTTCCAACTCCACCTCAGTCACCAATTTCACATCAAGATCATATTGATCTTCATGCATCTGCATCTCCATCACCAGTTCACACTCTATCTCATCAGGAGAACATCATCCCTGATGCTCATCCATCTGTTGTGATTCCCCCATCAACATCTTTTGAAATCACACCAGCTCTCATTGCAAGCATCATTGAGCTAATTAATCCTTCAATCAAATCAATGATTGAAGCAGCAATTGCCCCTCTTGTTTCCTCCATTTCATCTCTTACATCCTCCATTGCAGCCCTCTCAAATTCTGCTGAGCCCTCTTCTCTTAAGGGCCTGAGTTAAGTACCCACTGAAGTCAGGCAGGGGGAGATGTTCCAGGAAGTTTTCTCAGGACTTCCACTGGTAATTCTTTCAGCTGTAGTTCTAGAAGATACACCATCAGATGAAATTCATACAGCTGCAGATTCAGAAATTACAACATCAGTTGCAGTTGCAGTTCCAGATACAACTGAAGTTATAGCTGAAATTCAAGTCACAGCTGTTGCTCCAGAAGCTCAAGTTTTAGATCAAAGGACAGCTGAAGTTATAACTGAGGCTGAATTTGCTTTCAGAGTTTGTCTTGAAGAATCATCTACTCCTATTGTTGCCATGTACCTAGAAGGAGTCATTACCTCCTACCTAGATGATTTATGGGAGTTAGGGAATTTTGCAGGTAATACAATTACTCAATTCTTTGACCTGTTAACTGACATGTTAACTTGTGAATACCTTGAAGGGATGTTTCTATACCATTTAGAAAACTTTTGTGTCCCTTTGGCTACAGATCAAGCTCAAGATGTTCAAGATCCTGCTTTAGAACCTGCTGCAGAAAATAAAGAACCTGAGTCCGTTATACCAGATCAGGAATTTGTGCAAGCCTCAGAAGAACTTGTCCCCAAGACAGTTACAGATGAGTCAGTATAAAGATCAACTGTCTGGGATGATACTCCAGGACCAGATCTGGATTCTCTATTGGCTCAGGATGCCATAGAAGAAGAAAAAGAAAAGGTTGCTTTAAAAGCCAAAGAAAAAATGTTCAAGATATCATTGATCCATATGACCAACCTCAGTCATCACATTCTGATGATGAGGAAGATTCAGAGGATTCTGAAGGAACCAAGAAAAGGAAAATTGCTCAAAGGAAAAGGAAAGCTCAAGCTCCTCCTCCTCCTAATCCAGAGAATGATATCCCTTATTACATATTGAAAGGGATTGACCCCAAGTCTAAGGACTTTCAACATTGGATGGGTTTGTCTAGAAATCAGCAGAAGAAGAGGAAGAAGAGCAAAAGATATGATACTCTAGCTCCCAAGTGGACTCCCAGAGGTCCTCCTCCTCCTCCTGCTAGTGCAGGAGCTTCAGGGAATGTATCTTCTAATCCCTCAGCTCATCCAGCCAGATTTACTCCTTCTCAAGCCTATCAGAGAAGAGGAAACCCAGGTTACCAGGGCATACCCCATTCAGGCCAGCAAAGACAAGTAGCTGGACCTAAAGAGCAGGTGAAGGAGATGTCTTACCAGAAACCAACATTTTCTCCTCCTCCTTCACCTAAAAGAATAGCTTCACCTCCTAAGGAGAGCAAAATTCTTCCCTCCAGAAAGCCAGCTCAGATTAAGCAAGCAGATTTAAAAGGAAA
Source organism: Platanthera zijinensis (assembly GCA_039513925.1). Taxonomy (NCBI): domain Eukaryota; kingdom Viridiplantae; phylum Streptophyta; class Magnoliopsida; order Asparagales; family Orchidaceae; genus Platanthera; species Platanthera zijinensis. The sequence continues at coordinate 199,075,081 of CM077082.1, forward strand.
AAGAGTAATTTACTCTGACAATTCAAGCAAGAAATTTACAGAGGTTGCTCCACCATCATCTCTTGTTATTCAAGAAGACATAGAACTAGCTGCAGGTCTGTTAGACCTTTCTACAAAGTTCAAGACTATAAAGCCTCTAGATCTAGCTGATGAAAATGCTTATGAAAGCCAAGAGCTTAATCCTGAGTTCAGGATGGCCAGATTTCTTGAGTTAGTTTGATCAGCCATAATTAAAAAAGCTAAAGCTGAAGGCAAAGACATAATAGGCTTAACAACTATATCAAAGTTCAGAGAAAAGGAACTAGACAGATATCAAGTCAGATCAGAAGTTTTTGATGCCTCAAAATATATGGAAAAGCATCCAGAGGCTATTTTGCCCAGAGCAGGAGAATCTAAGATTATTGGAGAACAGGACTTGAAGACTTCAAAGAAGGATGCTCTTGATCCCAAAAGGAAAATTTCCTTCCTTCCTGTTTCTTTCACTTCTAAACCAGACTCTGATAATGTATAAATTTATTGACAGTCTGTTTTGCTTGATTGTTTGATTTTATGTTTGATATGAAATGCTGCTTATTGATATGATATGATACACATTGATCCTAACAGATTACTGTTGTTTTTATATCTATTTATAACATTCTTTTTGTTTTGAGAGACTTGACCCAAATAGGGGGAGATTGTTGGTACCCTAGTTTGGATTTGAGTTAAGTCTTCTCAATTAGTTTCTTGACCCAAGATTTATCTATGGTCAAAGGTTAGATTTAGGTTAGATTCCATCAGTTGTGTAGAGTTGTTGATTATCCAGTTGAAAATCTGGTTAAGTGTTTTTAGTTCGACTATAGTCGAACGCCGCTCGACTATTGTTTATCAGTTGATCGACTATCGTCTATCAGTTGATCGACTATCGTCTATCAGCAGATCGACTATCTCTGAGTAAGTTCAACTATGTTAGCTCGATGATCTGTGGTCTCAGTATCGTCGATCGTCGAGTATTGCTCGACTTCTTTTGCCAAGACAGATTTCTTGTAGTTCGACTATCTGTTCTGATAGTTCGACTATCTGCTCTGAGAGGTCGACGATCTCTGTGACTCGTTCGACGATCTTTTGTCTGCATTTAGAGATATTGTATTCCTTCTCTTCTGTGAATTATTTATCATTTATCTGGCTTATTTTATTAAAGATTATTTCATTGATTTTATGCTTACATATCAAGGCAATCTTTGCCTCATTCTTTATGCATAAGTCAAGTTCTATCTGACAAAGTTTTTTGTCTTATTAGTTGAATAATCTTTTTTCTTTATCTGCCATGCTGTCCTTTATAGCCGCTAGACACAGATGTCTTTCTTTGGTCGTAAAGAGTTTGTTTTTGATGTGACTTTCTCTAATATCTTTTGGACTTGCAGAATGGATAAGTAGCTTCTAAGAAAACTTTATCTCTTTATAGGATGTCCTTCTGCAGACTATTTGTACTATGTGTTATTTGCAGCCCAGATTGCAGATCTCAGAAGAAGAAAAGATTCAAATCAAGAGAAAGATAGAAGCTGTTAAAAAGGCTGATATAAAAGAGCTAGTAAGAGAAGTTATACAGACAACAATATATATAAGATATACATACAGATATACAGATATTCATATACACAGATTCACAGATTCAACAACAAGAACAAGTGTAGAATAACTCTCTTCAGAGTTCTCTTCTTCAATCCTGAGTTCATCCTGCTTACAGGAACATTCATACTCAGAGCCTCAAGAAGAAGAAGAAGAAAGAAAAGCTGTTGAAGAAGAACAACCATTCCATATAAAGAGTCTTCTTCAAGCTGCTCCTTCAAGAACCTCAAGACAAACAGATCTTCTCTGTCAAGAGTTCTAAAGAGAACCTGCACCCTGAAGCAAGGCTTCTTCCTAGAGATTCTCAAAGCCAGGGGGAGCTTTGATTCCTTCAGAGCTTTCTATAGCTCAGTGCAATCCACTAGCTTCTCTAATTTTGTTTAATAATAGAGAAGACATTCTTACTCTCTCAACCTCCTGTATAAAGGGTTATTACTCCCTTCAAAAGTGAACCTTGGGGCAGGGTACCTTAGCAAAAACCTGTGTTGGATTTTGGGTTCCTGATCAAAAGCTCAAAGGGTTTACTTGATCTACCTGAATTAGATCAGTTGGTGGCAGGGCACCTGAACAAAAACCTGTAGTGGATTTCTACCAGGGTGGTAGAAGAGTGGATGTACCTATTGAGAGGAAACCACTATAAATCTTCTTGTGTTGTCTGTGTTGCTTATTTTAATTACTGCCCTGTGGCTGTGAGTAGAATTAACTAGGATTGCTAGTTGCTGTGTTAGGACTAAAGCTTAAACTGTAATTACAGTTAGCTTTCTCTTGTGCACCTCACTTTGTGTTAAGCTCTAGGGTTTCATATATCTATATGCTTATTCCATAAATTAACTCTAAGGGAGTTGAGTAGATTGTCATATTTTTGAATACTCTATTCACCCCCCTCTAGAGTTGTATCTATCCTCACTTTCAGATGATCAATCCACTTCCTTAGAGGCTAAAGTAAATACTCAACTAACTGAGTTACAGACCAAGCTTACAGTGGATTCAGCTGCAATGCTACAAGCTATAAAGGATTCATCAAAGGCTCTCTCTGATCATATGATAAAGTTCAAGAATTACTACACCACAGGGAAGCATCATGTGGTAGATCAAGTGATATTTCAAAAGGATGATCTGAGAGATCATATTGAGAGAGAAGTCATAAAGGGGGAGAAAGTGATGGTCAAGGCTAGCTCAGAACATGCCAAATGGACTTCTAATAGCATAAGAGCCACACTAGGATACCCTCCTCTGTGTGATGGTGATCAAGTTACAGAGTCTGGTTACCAACCAGCTCCGATTGAAGGAATTGCTGCTCTATAAAGGGAAATGTTTGATCAACATAGAGTTAATTCTAAAGAGGTAGAAATGTCTAAAGCTGCTCTACAATGGGAGAGAGAGGTCCAATTGTCAAAGAAAAGATTTAGAGAACGGGCTGAGGAGAGGCCTGACTTTGAACAATGGAGTACAAAATCAAGGAACATCATTCTTACTTCATGGAAATCAGTCATGACCAACAAACATGACATGGGTAAGTGGTATTCAGAGCAGGAATGGATGAAGCATGAAGTGCAACAAAATGCTATCTATAAGTTCAGAAGGGAGCAGAAGGAAGGTTTAATTCCTTCTACTGCTATTGAACCATGCAAATACTTTCCTAAGCCCTTTCATTATTTTGAAAGACAAAGAATTAAGGCTGAATAGCTTTCCAGCATCAAAGATAAGAAGGGCAAGTAGGCTGTTGATGAAAGTATTCCATCTGTTTAGGCCAAAGTACAGTCAGGGAAAGGCATTGTGATTACAGAACCAGATCAGTCTTAGGATGTATTTACTTTGCTTAGAATTAATGTAATTCTATATAAGCTCATTGTAATTTTAAGACTGATAACATTTTGGAATAAGAATGTTTTATGGCAATTTTTATTTTTGCTGTAAAAGTTCATCTGGTTGAATGTTAAATCTTTTATGTTATAATCATCAAGATTATTATGTTGGTGTATATCATTGATTTGGGGTTATGCCTTCTCCATATAGGGGGAGATTGTTAGGTACATTGGGAACAGTATACCTAATCTGGAGAAGTCCCCTTGACAACTCAATGATATACCCAAAGATATATTTGATGTATACAAAGTTTACATGTGCAGTTCAAAGTTGAAGAAATTATTCTAAGTCAAAGTGTTAAGACAACATGTGTCGAGACAATACTTTTGTGTCGACACAAGGCAGATCAGTAGTCAACATAGAGAACAGTAAATGTGTCGAGACAATACTTCTGTCACGACACAAGGCAGAACTAAGATGTGCCGGCACAGATAACAGATGTGTCGACACAAATAACAGATGTGTTGGGTACATTGGAAAATTTTTACCTAATTTGAAGAAGCCTAACTTAGCTCAATGATATACATCAAGGTGTATTTGATGTTATTTTGAGTTGACATATGCAGGTTAAGAATGTACTAAAAAAGCAGGAAAATTATTCTAAGTCCATGTGTTGACACCAGAAGAAGCTGTGTCGACACTTCAGAATAATTGTGTGGACACTTGAAGAAGGCTATGTCAACACAGAGAAAAAGAGTCGACAACATCTGTGTCGACACCGGGAAGTAGTGTCAATACACTGAGGCAGAGTTGACACCAGAAGGCTGTGTCGACACACTGAGGCAGAGTCGACACCAGAAGGTTGTGTCGACACACTAAGGCAGAGTTGACTACATTTGTGTCGACACAAGAAGACTGAGTCGACACATATAGGCTGAGTAGACAACAGCTGTGTCGACACCTAAAGGCAGTGTCAACACATACTATGTTCTGAATCTACATCAACTGTGTCGACACACAGGACTTGTATCGACACACTACAAAGTCTAGACCAAGTCATTTGCTGAAGAATGATGAAGTGTTTGAGTCGACACAAATACTTAGTGTCGACTCATTCTCAAGATGCAGTATGAAGAAGCTGAGTCGACTTAAAGACAGACATGTCGACCTCATCAAAGGCTGTGTCGACACCAAAGTTACTTGTGTCGACATATATTGACAGTTGGTCTCGACACTTACTCACAGACAGACAGTCTGGAAACTTTGCTGACCAACACAAAGGCACAAGATCTGTTTGAAGACTTGACAGCTGTGAGTTACAACAGGTTAACTGAAGCTGTCAGACTTGTCAGAAGTTAGTTAGAAACCGGATCAGCCGGTTACCATGAAGAAGGTCTATAAATAGACAGAATCAGAAGTAGAAAATGACAATTGTTTTTTGATTAAGAAGCAACACACATAGAAACTGATTGAGTAGTCAAATCAAGAAAATGCAAGGCACGGAAGAAGATCTTCATTAGAAGATCTAAGAAGACATTCTGAAGGGTACAACCTCTCAGGATCTGTCTAAGTAGAATTCGTCCAAGAATTCTGAAGTATTATCAAAGGAATTGGATAGAGAGAGATCCAGCCATTTGAAGATCAAGAAGGAAGCTGTCACAGGTTTCTCAAGAAGCTGTCAGGAAATCAACTCAGTTAAGTTCAGATTCAAGAAGCTTTGAAGAAAGCTAAGGTTCAGTTGATTTCATCCATCAACTGATCAAGTGCTGTCTTGTCCCTTCTCTCTCAACAAAGGCAAGATATAATAAAACTCTTTTCAAATTCTGTAGGATCTACTAATATAGATCTGAGTTGTAAGCCTATGTTATAAAGGCTGAGTGTAGGAGATTTGATATCTGAGTGGTAGGGTTGTGTATGCCTGAGTGTAGGATAAGGTAGTTCTCTGAGTTGTAGGCCTTGTGTCAAGGCTGAGATAGGGCTGATTAGCCTGAGTTGTAGGAACCTTTCCAGGTTCTGAGCTGTAGGATCTGAGGATCTGAGTTAAAGAAGGAAGTTAGGCCGAATCTAGCACACTGCTAGATAGGTGAAGGGGGAAGTGGATGTACCCAGACCTTGAGGAACCACTATAAATCTGTGTGCATTCTGTGATGTGTGAATATCTGTGATTGCTGTGCTGTGTTTGCTGAAGTATATTCTGCATTTTATTTTATTCAATAGTTATATTCTGCCTAAAGTGAAAACAAGCATTAGAACCTATTCACCCCCCCCCCCCCTCTAGGTGTTTAGGTAGTCTTGAAAGTAAAACTATCAAGTGGTATCAGAGGGAGGTTACTCAAATAAGGACTTAACAGTCTGAGTTAGATCCCTAAAGGCAGAATCAAGAATCAAGAATATGGGTTCTGGAGAGAATCACAAGGAACTAGGGTCAATGAAATTACCCATCTGCAGAAAAGAAATCTTTGGAATCTGGAAAGAAAGGGTTAGGTTGTTTATGGAGGCTTCCGACCCAAGGATATACATCACAGTACAGGAAGGCCCCTTCATTCCAATGAAGGTACCAGTACTTGATGTAAATATTCAAACTCCAAAGAGTTATTCTGAAATGACCAAGGATGAAATCATATTGGCAACTATGGATAAAAGAGCTCAGAATATCATAGTGAGTGCCATAGATGATTCTACATTCCAAAATCTGATTCACTGTAAAACCTCTAAGGAAATGTGGGACACTTTGATTGTCTACATGGAGGGGTCTGAAGAAGTTAGACAGGATAGGAAGTCTATGCTCAACCAAGAGTATGAGAGTTTCAGACAAGGGAAGTCTGATAGCAAAACTTAATGCTACAAGAAATTCTACAGGATAGTAAATGAATTGATGTCCTATGGAAGGGTCTTCAGTACCTATGAACTGAATGACAAATTCCTAAGGTCCTTGACAAAGGATTGGGACACCAAGATTTGTGCCATAAGAGAAGTGGCTAAACTGGCAGAGATTTCTCCTCCAGCCGTGTTTGGAAAGTTGCTATCATATGAAATGCAACTAATGGCTAGGAAGGAGGAAGAAAAGAATTCAAAAGGAGAGCATAGAGAGAAGTCAGTGGCCTTCAAGGCAGAAGCCACTAGAAAGAATAGGAGGATATCTCCATCACCTCCTAAGGAAGTTGCTAAAGTTAACTCAGAAATTTCAGACAATCAGATTTCAGAAAGCAGTGATTCAGATACAGATTTTGCTGCTTTTATAAGGCAGTTTCAGAGGTTCTTAAAGAAGAAGCAGTGGAAGTCAAGGCCCTCCACATCACAGCCAGCTGATGATTACTATCAGAAGAGAAAATCATCAAGACAGGAGAAGAGCAGAACTAAGCCCAACAAAGCTACAACTTCAAAGATTGTTTGTTATTACTGTAACAGGCCAGGACATGTAGTGGCTGAATGCCCTGATAAGAGGAAGGAGTCAACAGATAGAAAGAAGACTCATCAAAAGGGCAAGAAGGAGAAATCCTTTGTTGCTAAGAAGGAGAAGAGCCTTACAGATCAATCTACTTCAGAGTCAGAATCTGAAGCTGAAGCATACATTGGGCTGTATGCAGCTAATGAAGAAGAGGAGTTTATACAATTGCTGAACTCCATCTATGATCAAGAAGACCATCAGTGCATGGGACTGATGGCTGGATCAGAAGAAGACATGTGCCAGAATCAGTCTGGTCCCAGTAAGGTACATTATCCTTCTATAAAATCAGTTTGTAGTACTAGTGCAGAATCATCTATATCTGCATCAAGTGATGTAGATGGATTTGAATCTGAAGGTGATGTTTATTAGTTGATAGATAAGTATGGGGACTTGTTGCAGGCTCTTAAGAAAAGCAAGAACCTAGTCAAAACTCAGGCTCAGGAAATTACTGATCTTAAGGTGGCTGCAACTGAGTTTGAAAAAAGTAATGGATCAAAAGTTAAATGAGATTGCCAAACTGAAAAATATAACCTTTATTCAGATGGGCACAATCAAATATAACAATGATCAAATTAAGAGTCTGGAGGACAGACTAAGAATAGAGAAAGATTTAGTGGCTAGTTACTCTAAGCCAAAATCTGTCTTACCTTTAATAGATGAGTTTGTGGCTCAAAAGGGTAAGGCAGGATTAGGCTTCAAAGGTAACCCCAGGGCTGCCCAATTCAAAAGAAAAGGCAAAGCTCCTGTCCAGCCTCTAAACCTTTCAGTCCCAGTTATGTTTAGAAAGGTGAAAGTGCCTTCTAACAAATATGATCTTGAGAATATTCGTGGTCATATTAAGACTAATGTTCAGATAAAAAAGAGTGTAAATGCCAATAGGTCTACCCATGTTCATAAACCCCATGGTTATAAGAAATCTGTGTGTGAAGCTGCAGCAGCACCAGCACTGGACAAAAATTCTTCTGTCAAGGGTGTATCATGACCTAGATACAACAAGTTTGAATGTTGGTGTTGTGGCAAGAGAGGCCATTTTGCCTTAGACTGCTGGCATAACACAAATGTAAGGAAGAACAATAGTCTACCAGTTAGAAGAGCTGCTGGTAGTCTTAATATGAATGGTGCTAACCTGAACCAAGGACCCAAGACTTACTTGGGTTCTAAGGGAAAGTAATTCTGTATTGCAGGAAAGTCCAAGTTGCCATGCCCCTATATGGTACTTAGACAGTGGATGTTCCAGGCACATGACTGGAACAAAGGGGCTACTGAAGGAGTACACATCTGTCAAAGATGGACCTAAAGTAATCTTTGGTGGATCTGAAAGAGGAATCATCAAAGGGTTTGGTAACATTTCTTCAAACCAAATTACCATCACCCAAGTGGCTTATGTAAAAGGTTTGAAACATAATCTGATTAGCATAAGTCAGCTGAGTGATCTTGGATATGACATTTCATTTGTTAAGGATGGATGTCACATCAAAAGGTCAAGTGATCAAAAGATCATATTGATTGGGTATAGAAAGAGAAATGTTTATTGTCTTAATTTTGTATGTGAGAACAAGGTTTCACCCATCTGTCTTGTAGCTGATGATAATGCATCTCTTTGTGTCAAGTGGCACAAGAGGTTGGCTCATCTTAACTACAAGACAATTGGCCAACTCTTCAGCAAAGAGTTAGTGAGGAATGGTCCTCAAGTTAAGTGTATAAAGGAAGGGATATGTTCAGCTTGTCAAAAGGGCAAGCAGATAAAATCCTCCTTTCATAGTCTTGAAAACAAGGATTCTGTGAGGTGCTTATACCTCTTACATATGGATCTTTTTGGTCCTATGCCAGTTCATAGTCTAGGTAGGAAGGTCTACACTTTTGTGGTTGTAGATGACTATTCTAGATATACATGGGTGTTCTTTCTGAGACAAAAATCAGAAACTCCAAGTGTCTTACTTAGTTTTGTGAAACAAAATCAGAATGAACTAAACAGTACAGTGGTAAAAATCAGAAGTGACCATGGCACTAAATTTCAATCTGAAAGTATGACAAAATTATGTGAAGACTTTGGGATTTTCCAAGAGTTCTCCTCACCTAGAACACCTCAGCAAAATGGTATTGCTGAAAGAAAGAATAGGACATTGATTGAAGCTGGTAGAACTCTATTGAGTGACACCTCTCTTCCAGAATATTTCTGGGCTGAGGCAGTAAACACTGCATGTCATGTGATCAATAGGGCTTTTATCACCAAGTGCCACAAAAAGACTCCCTATGAAATTATGAAAGGTAGAAAACCAAATCTATCCTACTTTAGGATCTTTGGTTGCAAGTGCTATATACTTAACAATGGCAAGTCATATCTAACTAAGTTTGCTGCCAAATCCCAAGATGGGATATTTGTTGGGTACAGCATAAATAGTAAGGCCTATAGAGTCTTCAACTTGACTACTCAAGTTGTAGAAGAATTTGTACATGTTGTATTTGATGAAACAAGATTAATCAACAGTGAGTTGCCTTGTAGATCAAATAATTCAACAGGTATAAGCAAAAGGATGGGCAAGCTTTCCATTGCAGAAGCATCAAATGCAGATGAAGCATTGGAAAATGAAGGCTACTGTCCAGGGGGAGTACAAGACTCTATAGTAGCTGATGACAACCAAGAGGTACAGCATGATGAAGGAGCTGGAGATGTTCAACCTGAAGGAAATCTACCTCCAGCCACAAGATATCTAAAAGATCATCCAGCTAATCAAATAATAGGTGATCCAAGACAAGGAGTGAAGACTAGAAGCAAAAATCTGAGCACAGTCCTGTACTCAAGTTTCCTATCTCAAATGGAGCCTAAGAAATTTGAAGAAGCCATCCAAGACCAATACTGGATTAACGCTATGCAAGAGGAGCTTAATCAATTCAGAAGGTGCAAGGTCTGGGAGTTAGTTCCTAAACCAAGAGACCACAACATAATTGGCACAAAGTGGATCTATAGGAACAAGTTGGATGAGAGTGGTGTAATTGTAAAGAATAAAGCAAGATTGGTTGCTAAAGGATACAGGCAGGAAGAAGGCATTGACTTTGATCAAACATTTTCCCCAGTAGCAAGACTGGAGGCAATCAGAATGTTCCTTGCCTATGCAGCTTATCAAGGATTCAAAGTATACCAAATGGATGTGAAATCAACATTTCTGAATGGTGATTTAAAAGAAGAAGTCTATGTAGAGCAGCCATCAGGTTTTGTAGATTCTCTTAAACCTGGTTATGTTTATAGACTTAGGAAAGCATTGTATGGGTTAAAGCAAGCCCCAAGGGCTTGGTATGAAATCCTGTCTACTTTCCTTATTGAGAACAAATTCTCAAGAGGTAAAATAGACAAAACTCTATTCCTTAGGGAATCTAAAGGTAAGATCATCTTAGTTCAGATCTATGTAGATGACATAATCTTTGGGTCTACAGAGAACAACCTTTGCAAAAAGTTTGCCAAACTTATGCAAGGGAAGTTTGAAATGAGCAATATGGGGGAACTTAAGTTCTTCTTGGGACTCCAAGTAAGACAGACTGAAGATGGCTTGTCCATATCCCAGTCTAAGTTCACCAAGGAATTAATTAAGAAGTATGGTATGGAATCATCCTCCACCATGAGAACTCCAATGGGAACAAGTATGCCTATATGCAAAGATGATGTAGGTAAACCTGTTGATGAGTCTTTGTATAGAGGAATAGTTGGCTCTCTATTATATCTCACTGCTAGTAGACCAGAAATTATGTATGCTACATGTGTCTGTGCTAGGTACCAGGATTGCCCTAAAGAATCTCATTATATTGAAGTCAAAAGAATCTTGAGATATCTTAAGGGCACACCTAATCTAGGCCTTTGGTACCCTAGGAATGGAGATTTTCTACTAACAGGTTATTCAGATGCAGATTTTGCAGGCTGTAGAGAAGATATAAAGAGTACAATAGGGACATGTTAGTTTTTGGGAGGAAAACTGATATCCTGGAGTAGTAAGAAGCAAACCAGTGTGGCAATATCCACAGCTGAGTCTGAATATGTTGCAGCTGGAAGTTGCTGTGCACAGCTATTGTGGATTCAGCACCAGCTAAAGGACTATGGTATTCAAGTAAGTAGAACACCTTTATTGTGTGATTCTAAGAGTGCTATTTCTATTGCAAACAATCCTGTTTCACATAGTAGAACTAAGCATATAGAAATTAAATACCATTTTCTTAGAGAACATGTAGAAAAAGAGAACATCTCATTGGAATTTGTTAAAACAGATTTTTCAAATTGCAGATGTATTTACTAAGCCACTGGATGAAACTAAATTCAATAGATTTAAAATTGAATTAGGAATGCTGACCATAGGTTAGTTTATCTAGTGGTTTCCAAAAACAAAATTTTGGCTAAGTCTAATGGTGTCGACACATTCAGAAATAAAGTGTCGACACAGAAAAGTCATGTCGACTAGTCAGAGAAATTGTGTCGACACAGAGAATATGTGTCGACACTTAAGGGTCAAATAGTCGACACATCCAGAAATGTACTGTCGACTTCACCAGAATAATGGTGTCGACACTTACAGATTTTGTGTCGACTCTTGTACTAAGAGTCGACACAGAATTTCTGAGGCTCTACTATGTATCTCTCGTATCGACTTATCCTCAATGAGTGTCGACACAAAGTAGTCAGCATTGATGTCGAGACAATAGAAGTTTGTGTCGACACATTTCATCTGTGTCAACACATTTAGACTGTTTTTGCCCGGCTTTTGACCTTCTTTCTTTAAAGGGTATAAATAGGTCAAGAACGTATTCTGTCGACACGCTCACAAGGTTTTCGAGACTAAAACCCTGTGTCGACAATCTCTCTTCTCTTCTCTCAAGATTTCTCATCTTTCCAATGGCGCCCAAAGTTGAAGACAATGTTAACGAAGGGTACGAGTTGGTGCGCAATGCTTTTGAGGATGCACCAACAGATATACAAAGGTTTATCACTCTAATTTCTGAGTCTGGATTAGAGTTTCTTGTTTCTGAACCAACAAAAATCTGGAAGAAAGAGGTAATTGAATTTTATACTTCTGTAACATTGGACTCTTCGGGCCTCAAGATCAAATCCACTATTCATGGGACAACAGTGAAACTTACTCCAAGAAGTTTAAGAAAGATTCTTCAACTACCTAGCATACTAGATGAAGAAGAGGTCCCAGCCTCTAAGACAAGGGAGGCTCTCTAATGGTGAGGATTGGATCCAACCATAAAGATTGGAGCAGCCATCAACCGAAAAGGAATGAATCAACAGGGCAAATTTCTATCTGAAGTAGTAGGAAAAGTAATGTTGTGTAAACCAGGAGGCCATGATAGGATTTCGGCCTTAATGTTTAATCTCATGACAAGGATAATCTTCAGGATTAACATAGACTGGTCAGGAGTTGTGTTTGATAAAATCAAGGAAGTTATTAAGAAGTCAAATTTGGCTAGGATTTTGAGTTTATACCTGGCTGGAGTCATTCCAGAAGTTATGCAACAATTACCAGGGTCCAAAATCAATCACATGAGAAAAATGGATATGAGATTATTCTCAAGGTGGGATAGAGTTCTGTCCAAAGAGATGCCTGCTGTGGACAGGCAGGACATAACTGAGATGTCACCTGGCCATGAACAAGGGACTGAACAACATCAAGAAGAACAAGTTAGAGAACTAGCTGAGGACCAGACATGGTCTACTCTTGCCCAGGAAGAAACATTACCTGCACAGGTGCAGGGGGAGCCAGTTCATTCTCCTGCCCAACACATTTCTAATTCTGAACAATTGCCGGGAGAGACCATTGTGGAAACAGTACAAGTGGAAGAAGGAATAAACTTATCAGAATATTTAAACAATACAGATATTGATGTATCATCTCCTGCACCAGCACAAAAGGAATTCACTCTAGATGAGCTGTTTCCTGATGATGGAATTGCTACTGCTAGAATTGAGGAGGAGCAAGAACTTGGGAAGGAGCAAGATATTGAGAAGGAGCAAGATATTGAGAAGGAGCAAGATATTGAGGGGGAGCAAGTGAATGTTGAGAAGGACCAACATGTCACTGAGACAGAAATTCCTCCAATACCTCCTGAAAGAGTTCAGATTGATAGCTCTTCAGAATCTAAGACTGAAAAAGCCAGAGAGGCTAAGAAAAGGAAGCTCGTGGTCTTCAAGAGAAGAAGCCATAGCTATAAGCAGGCTTTACAGACTTCAACTCATCAATCTTCTTCTGCTTTTGATTACAATAAGTTCATGGTAGATTTGTAGGTAAAGATGAATGAGCAGAGATTAGCCTTGGAGAGATATGTTGATGAGAGTAATAAATCACTTCAATTTGATCTGGCTCAAGACATTAAGTTCATCAGATTTGAAGTAAACCTGAATAAAAAGGAGATGACAGATTGCTTCCACAAGGGAGGTAATGCTGTGGTTTTTTATAGCTCAACAACAGCAAACTATCCTTACAAAAGTGGATGACATTGCATTGAAACAAGGATATGTTCTAGAAAATTAGCTGAGAATGAATGACAATCTGACTGAATCTCACAATGAAATTCTCACTGCGTTAACAAATACTGCTACAGGGCTGACTGATGCAAGGGCTAAAGAGATGGAAATTTATGATCAGAAACTCAAGGATGTCATAACTTCAGTTCACACTGCTATCACCACCTCACAGAAAGAAATATCTGACAAGCTTCTTAAATTAAAACCATTTTTAAAGAGGGTGTGAATTTTCTTGATAATCAAATAAGATTTCAAAAGGATGATCTTAGGGATCATGTTGCCAGAGAAGTCCTAAAGGGGGAGAGGGTACTTATTTATGCTGGCTCAGAACATGCCAAGTGGGTAACCAACAGTGTAAAAGCCACATTGGGCTATCCACCATTATGTGATGATGATATTGTTGCTGAGTCAGGCATTCACCAAGGTCTACATGAAGGCAATCAACCTGAGGTTGCCCAAGTCATTTACCTCCTGCTGATTTTGATATGATTCAATAGCAAGTGCAGGCCATGTACAGTCCTCCAAAGGAGGTTACAAATGTTGTTATTGAAAAAGTTGATAAGCCTGAAGCAAGTTTGAAAGAACAACAAGATGCTCAATTGTCCAAGAAGAGATTTAGAGAGCAAGTTGAACTTAGGCCTGATTTTGAGCAGTGAAGCCCCACTTCAAGAAACATTATACTAACTTCCTGGAAGGCTGTGAAGGATCAAGTCCATGAAAGAGGAAAATGGTATAATAATATTGAATGGCAAAAGTATGAGGCTAGGCAGGAGGCCATAGTTCAGTTCAGAAGGAAAGCTAAGATGGGGAGGCTACCACCAGATGCTCAGGGGCCCAGCAAATATTTTCCCAAGCCCTTTCATTACTTTGAAAGGCAAAGGCTCAAGGAGGAAGCTCAGAAGAAAGCTGAACTGAAAGGCAAGATGCCTGCTGATGTTGCTGAACCTACTGTGAAGGCTCAAATTCAACCAGGCAAAGGAATTGTCATAAGGGAGCCTGATCAGTCTTAGATTAAGTTTATCAGTTCTTTCAAATATTTTGTAGTGATTTGTTTGTTTTACCAATCAATGTAAACAAGCTGTAACAAACATTTCTAAAATGTATAAACAAAACTTTGTTCTGTAATCATTACTTCATGTTCATCTTTATTCTGTGATGAATCTGTTGCTTAATGTTTTGTTTTTAAATGTTTTCTGTTATGTCATGCTTATATACATCACCATGTTAAATTTTTATAAATGGTGTATATCATTAGCTAAAAGGGTTATGACTTCTCCAAATAGGGGAGATTGTTGGGTACATTGGAAAATGTGTACCTGATTTGAAGAAGCCTAACTTAGCTCAATGATATACATCAAGGTGTATTTGATGTTTTTTTGAGTTGACATACGCAGGTTAAGAATGTACTAAAAAAGCAGGAAAATTATTCTAAGTCCATGTGTTGACACCAGAAGAAGCTGTGTCGACACTTCAGAATAATTGTGTCGACACTTGAAGAAGGATATGTCGACACAGAGAAAAAGAGTCGACAATATATATGTCGACACCGGGAAGAAGTGTCGACATACTGAGGCAGAGTCGACACCAGAAGGCTGTGTCGACACACTGAGGCAGAGTCGACACCAGAAGGCTGTGTCGACACACTGAGGCAGAGTTGACTACATTTGTGTCGACACCAGAAGACTGAGTCGACACATATAGGCTGAGTAGACAACAGCTGTGTCGACACCTAAAGGCAGTGTCGACACATACTATGTTCTGAATCTACATCAACTGTGTCGACACACAGGACTTGTGTCGACACACTGCAAAGTCTAGACCAAGTCATTTGCTGAAGAATGATGAAGTGTTTGAGTCGACACAAATACTCAGTGTCGACTCATTCTCAAGATGCAGTATGAAGAAGCTGAGTCGACTTAAAGGCAGACATGTCGACATCATCAAAGGCTGTGTCGACACCAAAGTTACTTGTGTCGACACATATTGACAGTTGGTCTCGACACTTACTCACAGACAGACAGTCTGGACACTTTGCTGACCAAGACAAAGGCACAAGATCTATTTGAAGACTTGACAGCTGTGAGTTACAATAGGTTAACTGAAGCTGTCAGACTTGTCAGAAGTTAGTTAGAAACCGGATCAGCCGGTTACCATGAAGAAGGTCTATAAATAGACAGAATCAGAAGTAGAAAATGACAATTGTTTTTTGATTAAGAAGCAACACACATAGAAACTGATTGAGTAGTCAAATCAAGAAAGTGCAAGGCACGGAAGAAGATCTTCATCAGAAGATCTAAGAAGACATTCTGAAGGGTACAACCTCTCAGGATCTGTCTAAGTAGAATTCGTCCAAGAATTCTGAAGTATTATCAAAGGAATTGGATAGAGAGAGATCCAGCCATTTGAAGATCAAGAAGGAAGCTGTCACAGGTTTCTCAAGAAGCTGTCAGGAAATCAACTCAGCTAAGTTCAGATTCAAGAAGCTTTGAAGAAAGCTAAGGTTCAGTTGATTTCATCCATCAGCTGATCAAGTGCTGTCTTGTCCCTTCTCTCTCAACAAAGGAAAGATATAATAAAACTCTTTTCAAATTCTGTAGGATCTATTAATATAGATCTGAGTTGTAAGCCTATGTTATAAAGGGTGAGTGTAGGAGATTTGATCTCTGAGTGGTAGGGCTGTGTATGCCTGAGTGTAGGAGAAGGTAGTTCTCTGAGTTGTAGGCCTTGTGTCAAGGCTGAGGTAGGGCTGATTAGCCTGAGTTGTAGGAACTTTTCCAGGTTCTAAGCTGTAGGATCTGAGGATCTGAGTTAAAGAAGGAAGTTAGGCCGAATCTAGCACACTGCTAGATAGGTGAAGGGGGAAAGTGGATGTACCCAGACCTTGGGGAACCACTATAAATCTATGTGCATTCTGTGATGTGTGAATATCTGTGATTGTTGTGTTGTGTTTGCTGAAGTATATTCTGCATTTATTTTATTCAATAGTTATATTCTGCCTAAAGTGAAAACAAGCATTAGAACCTATTCACCCCCCCTCTAGGTGTTTAGGTAGTCTTGAAAGTAAAACTATCAAGATGTGGCAACACAACTATACTATCTCAACACTTTCTGTTTTGAGATGAAAACTATTATAAGTATGGAAGTGTTTGGTATGTCAAAGATGTCTCAACACAGATTTCGAGACAACTTGTCTACTTTAACGCTTATATGATAGAATGTGCTGAGTCAACATCAATCAAGTCAAGACTGGTCAGATCATTCTGGATGACACGGGAAGGCTTCACTTCTATAAAGACAGTTCAAGGAAGGATTTGCTGGCAGGTGTTGATGTCATCAATACCAGTCCAAGCCGTCTGAGATTTCTCTAAATAGGAGGTGCTGCATTCAAAAGATATATCGATTTTATTCTATTCATCAGTCTCTCTCTATTCTAAAAGACAAATCAGGAAGTAGAAAGAGAAGAAGAAGTTGATCTTCAAGAAAGTCTTTAGATCTCTTTTCTTAGGTTGATCTGGGGATTAAGTGATCTGTTCATCAGCATCTTCAAACTATTCGATCTGATCTTCATCAAGAAGTTGCTAATTCAGAAGAAATTCAATTCAGCCTGTTGATCTATCAAGAAGAAATCAAACTGCAGCTGAGTGAAAAGATCTGTACACACAGATCCAACAGATAACAGATTTTCTGTTTTTCTATAATTTATTTTATCAAATTTCATTGTAAGATCTCTTAGAGATCTGAGTGGGTAGGAGATCTTATTATTTGAGTTTTGTAAGCCTAATCTTTAAAGGCTGAGGTAGGATTCTGGGGGAATCTTAGGTAGGTGATTTGGGGTAAATCACTGAGATTGTAGGCCTAATCTATAAAGGCTGAGGTAGGAGATTGAAGAGATCTCTGAGGTAGGAGATTGAGATATCTCTGAGGTAGGACTAGTGGGTTTGAGTGTAGGTTTCTTGGAGAGAAACTGAGCCTTGTAGGATCAGAGAATCCGAGTTGTGAAGGAAGAGCTATAACCTTATCTAGCACATTGCTAGTGAGGAAAAAGAGGGAAAGTGGATGTACCCTAGATAGGGGAACCACTATAAACTTGTTGTGTCCCTTGTGCTGTGTGATGTGTTCTTTGCTGTGTATGCTGTGATCAGTTCTTATTGTTCTATTGTTTATGCTGGGTATAGCTTATATTCTGAATTGCATTAGGGCACATTGCTAAAGTTAAAAGAACTATAAAGAATTTTAATAGGTTACTTATTCACCCCCTAGGTGACTTTCTACCCATAGGCTTGACTTTCACAAATGGTCCTTGTTGGGCCATCTGAAATTTCTCATGGGCAGACTCAAAGACACTCACCCTATAATATCTTCCTCCATGATCGTGAACATCTTTATTCATACTAGAGGAACAACCCTTCTTCTAGTGACCATATGATCTTTCTTGGTCATACATGTTAGAAGGTACCAGAACTTTACTGAAATGGATGGGATGCTTGGAAGCAATAGGCTGAGCTAGAGCAGGAGCTTTGCCCTTCCCTTTGGAAGGAGTAACTCTCGTACTTTCCTTGAATCTCAATCCCTTCTTGCCCTTTTGAGAGGAGGAGTCTATTAAGGGGAGTATAGTACTTAGCTTAGAATAGCTAGCTACTATTCTTTTCTCCTTATTAAGCCTCTGTTCAAGCTCCCATACTAAAACAATTCTTGTGCTTGATGGAGGCTATCTGGATGTCCAAGAGGGACTTCAGTTGGCTTATTTCCCTAGCTTTCTGATCTAGCAGATTAGCTGTTACAGTCTGCTGGGCAACTGTAAGCTTAAGAGATGATTTCTCTTTAGCTTGCTTCTTAGACAACTTTTTGAACTTCTTAAATGCATTCAGAAGTTCTTCAAACTTGTCAATCAGTTGATTGACATCTCCTTCAGATCCAAAATCTTCTTCACCCCTAGGTGAAGAGGTTTTTGTACAAGGACTGGTCTCATACCAAGATACAGAAGCAGAACCAGGTAGTGAATGTACCTTCCTTGGACCAGGCTGGTCCTGACTGGCTTCTTCATCAGTAATTTCCATCACCCCTCTGCAACTATGGTCATCATCTTCATCCACCTCTGAGTCACTGTCTGACAGTATCAGAGAAGCCCTGATACCTGTCCTTACTAAAGGACAGACTTCTTCCGCTGATCCAGCTACATCTTTAGCAGCAATAGCAGCAACTAGCCCAATATAGGCTTCCTCTTCTCCAGACTCTGATGAGGATGAGTCTGTCCAGCTCCTCACCTTTTGAGAAATGAAGGATTTTTCCTTCTTCTTTCCTTTGTGCTGATACTATTTTTTCTCAGCAGCTCCCTTCCTCTTTTTAGGGCAGTCAACAATCACATGCCCTGGTTTGCTGCAACAGTAACAAACAACTTTGGAAGAATTATATTTGTTAGGTTTAGAATCATACCTGTCAATCTTGGACTGATTCTTCCTGTGATGAGTAGAAGTGAAAGACCTCTTCTTCCAGTGCTTCTTCTTCATCAGCCTCCGGAGTTGCCTAGAGAAGGCTGCAAAATCTTCATCAGACATGTTGTCTGATGCCTCTGAGTCTGAGCTATCTAACTCAGCTGGTCTTCTTGGTGGAGAAGGAATTCTCTCCTTGCCCTTCCTTGTGCTTTTTTCTCTAAAGGCAAAGGACTTTTCCTTGTCCTGAGATTCACTGGTGGCCTCCTCCTTCCTGGCAGCTAGATGTATCTCATAGGAGAGCAGCTTTCCAAACAATGTTTGGGAAGGAGTTTCAGCAAGCTTGGCCACCTCTCTTATGGAACATATCTTAGTATCCCAGTCTCTAGTGAGAGATCTGAGAAACTTCTCATTTATTTCATAGTTGTTGAAGACTCTCCCATAGGTCTTCAGCTCATAAATGATCCTGAAGAATCTTTCATAGCAAGCAGCTATGTTCTCCTTCAGGGTTTTCCTGAAAGCCTCAAACACCTGATTGAGCAGAGACTTCATATCATACCTTACCTCTTATGTACCCTCCATGTAGACCATAAGTGTGTCCCACATCTCCTTGGAGGTCTGACAGTGAACTAGATTCAGAAAAGTTGAGTCATCAACTGTACTGGCAATAATATTCTGTGCTCTCTTGTCCAAGCCAGCTAGAATGACCTCATCCTTTGTCATTTCAGAGCATGTCTTTGGTGTCTTGATGTTGGAATCAAGAATAGAGACCTTCATAGGAATGACAGGTCCCTCCCTGACTATTGCAAAGATCCTTGGATCATAGGCTTCTATAAATAGCCTCACCCTCTCTTTCCATATTCCAAAATACTCCTTCCTGTAGATGGGGAGTTTCATGGAACTTAGCTCTCTCTGGCATTCTCCAGACCCCATGTGTAAGATCCGACTTCCCAATTTGGAAGCACACCCGAATCTTAGACCCAGAACCTCCGCCTTACAGTGATACTACCACACGGGTGGGTTGACACCGCAAGACGCCGATTCTGCCGGCTAACACGATCATATCCCAGAGCAATATGAGTAACGGAAGCGAGTAAAATAGTCCACAGTCACAACATATATATATTTAGAAATAAAATATGCATTAGTCCAGAAAGAGTACATCAAGAAAAAGGGCTTATGTCATGTACATCATATATATAAAAATCCCTCTCTCTAACAGCGGAAGACACTATCATCTCTAACTCATCCGACCTGCGGTAGCTCTGCAGTAGTAGTAGAAGGTAGTCGAACTGGCTCCTCAGGTCCTGTCACCTCATACTGCTGATCGTGCTGGTACCCCATCTCCGCGAGCCCCTAAAAATAGTTGGTCACCGACCGTTAGTCAAAAGACTAAGTCATTTTTTCCGTACCTCGCCCCGCAAGTCCTAGGCACAGTGTGGGAGGACGAAGCGGAAGGCAACGAGGGGTGGCAAATATAAGCAGATGGTAGTGGCCCTATACTAACAAGTATATGAGGAGTACAAGTAATACTACTCTAGCAGTTATAAATACATGGTATTAGTGAAATAAATGTACAGTACAGTAAGTAAAGAACTAAAAGTAGGAGCAGAAAAGTAAATCTATGTTATCACTACACTATCATAACAAATCGTACCTTAACTTTTAAAAATGCCCATACAAATTTATAAGTTAAGGTTTCCAGGAATTGTAACTTATCATATAAAAGAGCTCATACTAATTTATATGATAAGGATCCATGAGGCGTATGCCCTAATATGAATGAATGTTTGTGATGCAGTTTATGCAACAGGCAAGTGCAACTCACACACAATGACTCCGTGATCACAGACCTTTAGTTCCCACTTTTCGAGAGCTTCCATCACTCTCAGGTACTACTGTTGCGGCTATGGCAGCAGCGGAGCGGGCGTCTCTTCTTTCTAGGCGGGTATACACACTACCAGGCCTAAACCTCTCTCATACGCCTCTGTACACATCCTAGGTGCACTCTAGAGTCTCTGAGTACGTACTTTGCTGACTACCTATCAGTCTTGTTGGGCTGGGTGTGCATTATCGGGGCTCGTCCACCAGACCGCAGCGTGAACAACCAATTGGCCCCTCAAACCCTCACACCCGCCTAGTTCACCATACTGTCATCGGTGTGACGATTGGCCAAGTACCGCATGACCCTCCACCAATTTTATGCACATGCAAGTATTTCATCTCGAGCCTCCAGCTCGCAGGGCCAACCTGCCCCGATATAAACCTCTCGAGCCTCTAGCTCGCAGTACCAACCTGCCTTGAATCCCTCCAACCCATCACGGGTGAGAATATAATATCAAGTTCAATTCCCTCCAACCAATCACCGGTGAGAATACACATAAAGTTCAGTTCCCTCCAACCCATCACTAGTGAGCATGAGTACCACTTCCCTTAGCCTAGTATACTACTCTTGTCTACCGATTATTAAACTTAGTAGTTTAGGATTAATTCCAGGACTGCCCAAGGTATGCCCAATGAAGGGGTCTCGAAGGCACTAGGAACCAAGATGGGATGACAAGCCCAAATTTCCCTTTTGTAAGGATGATTATTCTTATTATTATCTACCCAGGATTATCACCCAACTCTCATTGTTACTTTAGAACGACCCTAATGACTTAAAGTGTTATTAGGAGCGCGGCGGTCTTCCGTCGGTCCTCGTTATTGTTGCTGTCACGGGACTTGCACTCTACCACACATGGTTAAGGAATCCTCTAGGAGACCAACTAGGGTTATTTCCTCTACTAATATCCTCACCTTGCTAGTTTATCATATTCCTCCCCTGGTGGCCCTACCAGTACGAATATCGGTGGTATACCTTTACCCATGTCCAAATATCATCCACAAATGTGACCTTCTAATTCCTTTGGCCATATGCCTCAAATTATTTATTCTAGGATGGTATGGACCTATATGATTACCATGATGATTTCCATAATTTTCTAAATTAATTACACCATTAAATTAATTCCTTCAATTAATTCTTCGGGTCATTTAACACATGAAGTATAACAAATTATAATCCTACTAATGTAAGAAATTTTCCTGACCTATAATATGGTGAAATATCACTGTCTTCTAAGAATCATAATTTTCCTTTAAGTATTTCTATATATTCCTTAATTAATACAAAATTCACATAATTGTCATTTTCCAAATGAAGTATAAGGAATTCATAAACCAAAATTCTAGGAAAATTACAGAGTACATGTATTGATAAGCTAAGGCTAAATACAGAGTTTCATAAACTTCTAAGGTACAATGGCCTACCAATTCCATTTTCAAGTAATTTATCAAAATGCCATTATGGGGTTTTGAACATTACTGAGACATCCAAAAATATTGAGGTAAATATACAAGGTTCTTTATACAGTAATACATCTCTAGAAATTTTCCACAATTTTTTTGCTGCATATTTCTATCAATTTCAAATTAAATGTAATAAGGGCAAAATGGTAAATCCACATAACTCCACTTACAAATTTCATAAAACAGAGGAGTAAAATTTCTAGGAGTTAACTATGTCCTCTTTGTGATCATGACAAAATTTGGGGATTTATCTCCATACTAAATCCATTTTCCAATTTATTTATCAAAAAGGCCTAATATTTAAAAAATTCAACATAATGGGATTTTTGCTCTCAAAAATCTCATTATTACTGTGAGGGGTGTAGTTCATCATACCAAACCCATATCCAGAGTTTCATTGACATGCAAGGTGTATAAGTGGCTAAATCCACATTTTAGTGATCTTTGCTAAAGGCACCCCAAGGCTATATATAGCAAACACATGCAAGAGGGTTAACCCAACATGCAGTGATCCAAATATGCTAAAATTTTTATCATGCATATATATGGTCCCCAAGGACATGCCACCAAAATTTGGGACCATTTGTAGACATATTACTCCAATTATTTCATTTATTTTATTTTATATATTTTGGTAAAAACTACAGAAAACATTTTCCCAAAAATTCTCAATTTTTGGCAGGGGCTAGATATACCCTATTTAAGCACATGCCCAAAAGTTTGGGTCATGTGGGCATCTGGTTTGACATGGGCATTAGTTTTGGTTTTTGCCCTAGCCTAGGACCAGCCCTAGCAAAATGGTCCTACAGGTCCGACCTCTGGACAAAAACTCAAGTTAATGGTGGCAAATTAAATCTAACCCTACTGGCTACATTTTCCAAGTTGATCATAATTTCAGGAGATGGCTTTAAGAGCCCTAAAATTAATGATGCAGTAGCCCCGAGCCGGCCCCTCTCGGTCGGCCCTACTCGGCCTAGCCAGCGGACCACGTGCTGGCGACCACTGCCGGGCTGCAGCTGATGCAGTAGCCCCGAGCCGGCCCCTCTCGGTCGGCCCTACTCGGCCTAGCCAGCGGACCACGTGCTGGCGACCACTGCCGGGCTGCAGCCCAAGCACCCCACCCATGACCGCACCTATTCTCAGCACGGCGGGATGTTGAGGCGAGGTCTCGAACCCAGCCCCCTTGATAAAGAGCTTTCCTAACAGCTCTCATCACCAACTGAGCTGCAGATCAGTTGGTGATGAGAGCTGTTAGGAAAGCTCTTTATCAAGGGGGCTGGGTTCGAGACCTCGCCTCAACATCCCGCCGTGCTGAGAATAGGTGCGGTCATGGGTGGGGTGCTTGGGCTGCAGCCCGGCAGTGGTCGCCAGCACGTGGTCCGCTGGCTAGGCCGAGTAGGGCCGACCGAGAGGGGCCGGCTCGGGGCTACTGCATCAAAAAAGTGCACTTTTTTGATGCGGCAGTGGTCGAGACCTCGCCTCAACAGCTGTAGCCCGGCAGTGGTCGCCAGCACGTGGTCCGCTGGCTAGGCCGAGTAGGGCCGACCGAGAGGGGCCGGCTCGGGGCTATTGCATCACCGACGGAGCATCAGAGCATCGAATCGAAAACCGAGACCGGATCCACGGAGGCATCCTCGTTACGAAGCTTTCCATCCGGCTAGTTTCTCATGGCGCCAAAACGGACTTCAAGGGTAACGATTCTCAACTTGGACATGTGAAGTCCTCTTCCTTTGCATGGGAAACCAGCTCCCGCGAGTGTGCGGTGAGTGCGTGGTGTTCCTTGGGGTAGATATGTGAAGTCCCCCTTATTTAGAGTCCGGAATCGAAGTACGGGCATAGGCATTGTGTGTGAAGCTTACCCGGACGTGTTTGTCTGGATCGGTGATGTTGCATTGTGCATTGATTTTTCGGAGAAGACTCCGTATTGTGTTGTTCTTCGGGTTGTCTACACGGTAGATTGCAACAGGGAGCCTTGGGGATTAACTCTAAGGTACACCCGAAAAACTGGGCGGAAACGCATTCCTGCCAACTAGGTGGCCTGGGGCCAACCTTATATAATTGGGATTGTATGTGAGAGGCCTGTCTCCAGGAGACATGTAGGGTCTTTTTTTGGAAATGGTGAGCCCATGGGGTTCAGAATTATTAAGCCAGAGAGCCGAACAGGAAAGGCAAAACCAACCAACGCCCTACAGGTTTGGCCATGAGTACTACGGTATTCAGAGACGGTAGGGCGACTTGAGCAACGGGAAATGGTGGAGTTGTACCTGCGTTATGTGGACTATGACATGAGAGTGGCAGAAATTGGCTCTCGTCGGTGGCATAATGAGAGTCTCGGGCCAGGGGCCGTAAAGACTGAAATGCTCAAAGTAATCTGTCAAGTCAAGGACCTCTGAACAGAGGTGGTATCCGGGAAGTCCGGTACACCGTCAATGTGCCTTGAGTGTATGGGGTGGGCGGCCGTGCGAGCCTCCACCTGTTGTGAACTGTGCTAGGTTGTACTTTCATTAGGATTTTTGGATGGTAGTGAAGCCACAGAATTGACCGGATTCACCGTGAATGTGCTATGAGTGCACGGGGTGTTTGGCCGAGCGAGCCTACACCTGTGGCGAAATATACTTATGTACTTAATTGTTTAACTGGGCTAATGAAATGAAGGGAAGGAGCACTGCCGCCCCGAATAAGGGGCGGGGTCGTTATAATTTGGTTAGCTTTAGCTGACCGTTGCTTTGTTTGCCACTGTATGGTGGAATGTTGCTTGCAGGTGCGGCGGAACCAAGTACCAAATAGCGGGTTGAAGCCCAAGCTGCTGTGCTGGCCCTCGAAGGCCAAAGTGAACTGTTGTTTTATTTCTGTCATGTGTGGCCGGCCTGTGAGCCGATGTCTATAAAAACAATCTATTGTTAAGCGAACATTTGTAAGGCCATAAGGCTAAGTACTTTTATGTATTGTGGTATTTCTTTCCTAATGTAGTTAGTGGGCATTCATGATACATGTTTTATGATATTGGGTTCTTTCAACTACTTAAAAACTTCCGCTAGTTGCTCTGTGTAGGACGTTTATGTTTGGGAGAATGGTTTCATGCTGTAACCCTTCGGTTTGTCTGTAGTATATGGCGTCAGGCCCCGACCGGACCTACTTCTATATACCATGTGACGGGTAGGGGTGTTACAATACCTCTCCTAATAGAACTAGGAAACTAGTACGGGTAGACGTGAGGTGAAATGGACCTTAATGGCGGCTTGGTGGCGAGTGAGGTGGCAGTTGGCCATGGGTGAGCTGCTCCGGCGATCTCCTCTTGGTTTCCTGGATTCTCCACCAAATGTCCAGCTCCAGCTAACGAATTCTATTGCTCTCGGCCCTCTAAAGCTGATGGAGTGAGTAGATCGGGCTGACAGGGTGTATATTGGGAGTTAACACCAAGGGGAGCTCGGTTCAAGCTTTGGTTGTATAACCATTGCTTCCATGTGGCCACCAACAGTTCAAACTCCTTCTAATAGTCATAAGGGGGTCATCCAGTAGCTTTGGGGCTGATGGAATGAAGTCCATGTGGCCTCCTTTCACTTTATGCCATTTCTCTCTCCTCTTTTTGGTTGATTTCTCCAAATCGTCCCTTGCATGCTTTCTCTCTCTTCAAATTGGAGGGTTAGGGGATGACTTTGACTATTTGAGTTGGCATTGGGCTGAGTTGGGTGGGCTTAGCCCAATGGAAATGACTTGGGTTCAATTCTTCCTCTTTAGGTAAAATTGTTGATTTGGTCAACCATGGTGAGTGGGCTGGCCCCACTTGAGGGTAATGAACCTAATGGCACTACCCAACTTGGGTTGGGTCAAGGTGTGCCCCACTTGGTCTAATTGGGGATATAGGTATGAGTTTGACCAAATTGGGGTTAAGGTTGACTTGGGTCAACTAGGGTCAAAGGGTTGACCTAGTGACATGCCCTAAGGTCCACTTAGATTGTTTTTAGGGTTAGGTCAATGTGGTGGGGTCATGGTGTGGCTAGAGTCCCTATTTAGGCTAGTTTGACCTAGTTTGACCTTGGTCCTATAGTGAGCCCCACATGGCTACAACCCACTTCCTAGGATCAAACCTAGCTAATTTCCCGAACACCCACCCAATGCCTAATCCAATCTAAGTTAAGGGGTCTAGAAATAACATAGGATGTTACAAATCCTATAAACAAAAAAAAAATTAATTTCGTCCTTGAAATTTGAGTTTGGGTCTACGGGGTTCTACTTGTAAGAATCATAAGAAACTTAAAACATAAATTAAAGTATACCTGAAGTAAATAACTCTGGGTGTTGCTCCAACATCAGATCCCTCGGCTCCCAGGTGTGCCCCTCTCGTTCATGGTTGAGCCACAACACCTTTACAAGGGGAACCTTCTTCTTCCGCAACACTCAATCCTCTGTATCGTCAATCCGGATCAGCTCCAATCGAACTGACCGATCAGCTGATACCGGGCCTGCTGTAGCGGTAATGTGATGCTCTGGCCGAAGGAGAGCTCTACATAATGAAGAGACATGAAAGATGTCGTGCAAGGTCGCCATCTCAGGTGGAAGCTACAGTCTATATGCCAAGGGACCGATCCGCTCCAGGATCAAGTCTGGCCCCATATATCGTGGACTGAGCTTCTTTTGTCTCCGCACCCGAAAAACACCATGCACCGGACGTATCTACAAAAATACCTTGTACCCTACCTGGAACTCTACCTTCCGATGTCGCGCATCATAATACATGGTCTGTCTACTCTGAGCGTCCAGCATCCGATCCCTGATCAGTCAAATTTGAGCCTCCGTATCCTCTATGTACTCTGATCCAAGTGCCCCAGGGGTCCACATCCTGAACCCAAGAAAGAGGTGTCTGGCACTTCCTCCCATGATAAGCCTCATGACTATTATTATAAGAAACCTATTAGAGGTAACAATCCTCTTCCAAATGTACTTTCATTATATTTTGGACTACTCTTATTTCAAATTGTGAGGACTCATTTCCAAGTCCTCCGACATTTTACAATCAAAATATTTCTCAATCACACATTAGATTGTAGTCCCTTACGACCAACGATCACCGAAATATGTATAATTCAACAATCTCGTAAGTAGAAGTCTCTTCTATTCACGTCCCCCTAGATTATTACTTATCCACCAACTTGAACTTATAGTCACCGAAAGGGAATTCAGGCATGCTAGACCAACACTATTATGTATAGTAGCTAACGAATCTTCCGAGATCATGGTGTGATGAAAAATTTATCATTTTGCTTTTCCCCAAATTCAAGACTCAGCCTGCCTTTACCTTATACCTGAAACATTTACTATCAATATGAACGTTGATAATGAGTTTTGACTCTCAGTCGTTTCTCATGTGCAGTCTAACCCATAAATTATAAGCGCATATTTTCAAAATTGAGGAACTTTGATTTCTTCATCTATCGCATCTTAATAAATATTCATTTGTTCCCTAGTAAATTTCACCGTATCTGCGATAGCAATCTAAAATTGATCCCTTCATTGTCTTGAATTTTCCCACGGTGATCATGATGTTATCAACATTCGTGTCATGGTTCTTGATGTAGTCACAACCAAGGGATCATACCTATGCGTATGCTTCAGCTAATCCTTATTACGCTTTAATTTGCTGAGTCATTACATTTTTAAATGTCACGCCTTGAAAATTTAACCTTTTATGTGCTTGAAGTCTCAACACGGTATGCTCATAATAACTCTCCTGTACATATTCATATGGCTATCTTAATAGACCGGCATGGGTGAATACCCATTTAACGTTATCATACTTATGAGGTTAGCTCAAGTATGTGTGGAAACACCCTTCACATAACCTCAAGGTTATTGTGTCATGGTAGAGACTATCATATCCCTAAGTTCATGAGTTTTCATCACTTATATATTACCAAAAGTACATACTTCGCACTATCTAATATAGGCAATGTCGAAATTTGTTTGTTTCCTGGTGCGTAGGGTATGCTTCTATTGTCTACTCATGATCAAGTCTTCTGAGTTCATTAGCCCTGATGGCGTGTTTGTAACCCGCAAAGTGGCCATTTCAATTCTTCTGATCTATTATAACACTTGATTCTCAGGATAATAACGTATTCAGAATCATGAGTTGATATCGAAGTCCCGAACCTTTTGAGGGCGATTATTATTTCATCAAACACTTTCATTTTGATTCCTGAGATCATCTGGGTCACATCCACAATATTATTCTTAGAGTATACATCCTCCAATTTAGTATGATTCTTCACTTGATCCTATGTTTGTTGGGGCTACTATATTCTCAGTGTTATAGATGTAATCGTTTAGGTATTCTAGCATTTCCTCTTCATGGACTCTCATCCTATAATAGTTAAGACTTGCGATCATTCCTTCATATTAACATGAAGTTACTTTGTCCTAATACGTATGTTTCCAACCTAATGACTTGTGTATGTCAAGTAGGCATGGGTAGTAGTGATCGATCGTTGTGTTTACTTCTTCCAACATGTGACAATCAAAGTCACTTTCCTAATAGCCTTAACTATGCAAAAAAAAACCTTTTTAATTATTCTTCTTACTTGAAACGCATCCTCAATTTGCATTGATTCTCCCCCGTGATATATCTGAGTTCCTTAATTATGTGTTACATTGATCAGTTCGAGGTGTTAGAGCATCTTGGAACATGCTTGTGGAGGCGATAATCAAACAACCCTTATTTGTATGTAAATCCGTCTACAACTTATACTGATCCAAATTTGATCTTTTGAACACAATTTCTTCGGTTTCACGTGTATATGTAAATGACTTATACCGTGTCAGTATTAAGGAAGATCACGAGTGCTCATTAGAATGTGGACTAAGTAGTTACTTCCTTAAACTCGAAATTGGGAAACTTCTTGAAGTCTTATACGGTCTTCCCTAGTTTCAAGGTCATATATACACATCACTAAGCCACTCTTTATATATCTTTCAAGAAATTAAACTTATTGTTCTCCTTGTTCACTTTCTTATATGGTCTTGGAGTAATTATGAGAGTGAAAAACCATTCTCAAAACATTCTACTTTACTATTTCACTTGTGAATTTATTGTGTTCACAACTTGTCGTTAATATTCTATGCTGCTTAAGGTAAATAAATAGTGTGAAGTTCTTCGAGAGTCCCAACCTTCTAGGAAGGATTGATCATCATACCGGTCATGTATATACAAACCCTCATCTTTACTTGAGCGATCTTTGAGTAAGACAAGTTTTTAGATCACTATGCTTGCGGCACATGCTTTATGAGAAAGGGCTTAGGAAAATTCGAGTTGCTATCAATATTGCCCTATAAACAAAAGGTTAAGCCCCCATATATTTTGATTAATTTCCTTTAACATTCACATTGTAGTCATCTTGTACATGTCTTAATCCTTATGGCTAACAATATTTGACATGGATTTCCACTTAAATTAATATGTTATCTACCTTAGGCATTCAAGTTTACCATATGACGATCTGTTCAAGGTCTACCTGTGACCAAACAAGGAAGTGTCTCTTCTAAAATTTGAACTCTTATTTGACCTTTGATATTTATCATTGTGGTTGTCTCGACGTAATCAAGTCATCGGTACTAGGATTAAGCTTACGAGTACCCTACTAATCCAATATTAAACTTATGTATCAAATTCTTCTCGAGGCGGTCCTATCAGTTTGATTAAGAATTGGTAATATCACTCGAAATGCGGAGTAGGGACATCGAAGTTTAAGCCTTAAGTAGGGACTCTGGCATTAAGTTCCTTCTTTAATCGATTTGGTTATCCTTGTACCTTAACTAATCTACATCTAAAGTCAATCTTTGGCCTAAGGTAAGACACAAAATCCTCTTGGTAAGTCAAACTAGGGTGGTGTCCTAGTTGGATTGGCCTAACTCATTGCTTAATGGACTGTTTTATGTGAGTTTTTACACATGGGCACAACATTGCTTCCGCTGCATAGTTTGTCCGTAAACTAATGCTCGAGCGGGGTGTTCCAGTGTTGTGGACTTCTTTCTCAATGATCGTTTGTTGGCTTTGATACTAGTTTGTAAGATCCGACTTCCCAATTTGGAAGCACACCTGAATCTTATGCCCAGAAATGCCGCCTTACGGTGATACTACCACACGGGTGGGTTGACACTGCAATACGCCGATTTTGCCGGCTAACACGATCATATCCCAGAGCAATATGAGTACCAGAAGCGAGTAAAATAGTCCACAGTCACAGCATATATATATTTAGAAATAAAATATGCATCAGTCCAGAAAGAGTACATCAAGAAAAAGGGTTTATACCATGTACATCATATATATAAAAATCCCTCTCTCTCTAACACCGGAAGACACTATCATCTCTAACTCATCCGACCTGCGGTAGCTCTGCAGTAGTAGTAGAAGGGAGTCGAACTGGCTCCTCAGGTCCTATCACCTCGTCCTGCTGGTCGTGTGCTAGTACCCCATCTCCTCGAGCCCCTAAAAATAGTTGGTCACCGATCGTTAGTCAAAATACTAAGTCGTTTCTTCCGCACCTCGCCCTGTAACTTCTAGGCACCGTGCGGGAGGACGAAGCGAAAGGCAACAAGGGGTGGCAAGTATAAGCAGATGACAGTGGCCCTATACTAACAAGTATATGAGGAGTACAAGTAATACTACTCTAGCAGTTCTAAGTACATGGTATTAGTGAAATAAATGTACAGTACAGTAAGTAAAGAACTGAAAGTAGGAGAAGAAAAGTAAATCTATACTATCACTACACTATCATCACAAATCGTACCTTAACTTATAAAAATGCCAATACAAATTTATAAGTTTAGGTTTCCAAGAATTATAACTTATCATATAAAAGAGTCCATACTAATTTATATGATAAGGATCTATGAGGCGTATGTTCTAATATGAATGAATGTTTGTGATGCATTTTATGCAACAGGCAAGTGCAACTCACACACAACGACTCCGTGATCACAGACCTTTAGTTCCCACTTTTCGAGAGCTTCCATCACTCTCAGGTACTACCGTTGTGGCTACGGCAGCAGCGGAGCGGGCGTCTCCACTTTCTAGGCGGGTATACACACTACCAGGCCTAGACCTCTCTCGTACGCCTCTGTACACGTCCTAGGTGCACTCTAGAGTCTCTGCGAACGTACTTTGCTGACTACCTGTTAGCCTTGTTGGGCTGGGTGCGCATTATTGGGGATCGTCCTCAAGACCGCAGCGTAAATAACCAACTGGCCCCTCAAACCCTCACACCCGCCTGGTTCACCGTACTGCCATCGGTATGACGATTGCCAAGTACCGCATGACCCTCCACCAATTTTATGCACATGCAAGTATTTCATCTCGAGCCTCCAGCTGGCAGGGCCAACCTGCCCCGATATAAACCTCTCGAGCCTCCAGCTCGCAGAACTAACCTGCCATGAATTCCTCCAACCCATCACGGGAGAGAATATAATATCAAGTCCAATTCCCTCCAAACCATCACGGGTGAGAATACACATCAAGTTCAGTTCCCTCCAACCCATCACGGGTGAGCATGAGTACCACTTCCCTTAGCCTAGTATACTACTCTTGTCTACCGATTATTAAACTTAGTTGTTTAGGGTTAATCCCAAGACTGCCCAAGGTATGCCCGATGAAGGGGTCTCGAAGGCACTAGGAACCGAGATTGGATGACAAGCCCAAAGTTCCCTTTCGCAAGGATGATTATTCTTATTAGTGTCTACCCTGGATTATCACCCAACTCTCATTGTTACTTTAGAACGACCCTAATGACTTAAAGTGTTATTAGGAGCGCGGCGGTCTTCCGCCGGTCCTCATTATTATTGCTGTCATGAGACTTGCACTCTGCCACACATGGTTAAGGAATCCTCTAGGAGACCAACAAGGGTTATCTCCTCTACTATGATCCTCATCTTGCTAGTTTATCATATTCCTCCCCTGGTGGCCCTACTAGTACGAATATCGGTGTTATACCTTTACCCATGTCCCAATACCACCCACAAATGTGACCTTCTAATTCCTTTGGCCATATGCCTCAAATTATTTATCCTATGATGGTATGAACCTATATTGTAAGACCCCATTTTTTTAAAAAACACTGGGGTCTTAGGCCCAGAACCGCCCCTTTGCGGTGACACCTTCACGCCCTGAAGGGTCTTCACCACAAAGCGCCGATTCTGACGGCAAATTTCATCACAGAAAGGTAGCAAAATGAAGTAAAAGCAAGTCCACAAGAAAATCACATATATAGAAAAAGAAGTCTCCACGAAGGGAGTGTCCACAGTATAATATATCAGAGTACTAAAAATACGGGCTTATGCCTGGTACATCATGTCCTCACTACAAATCACTCATGCGAAAGCAAAAATAGAACATCTACTCAAGGTCGAGACTCACGGTCCCGGCTGTATGAACTCCGGAGCTAGACTGCCCCATCTCCAAGCGCACCGGTCTCTGGGGCTGCTCCCCCGTACTGGGCTCCACGATCCCCTAAAATGATGGGGTTTGAAAACTGTTAGTCATAAAGACTAAGCCCTATCATCCCCTACCCCTTCCCCCATGGCCCTTAGGTACCGAGCGGAGAGGAAGAAAGGGAAGGACATGAAGGTGGAGAATAAATCAAAAGCAGGTGACAACAGACCTATGCTAGCAATTCTATTATAAATAATGGCAATAATAGAAAGTAGGAAATGTAACCTTTACTTATGTGCAGAAGCACCTAAGCCAAGGGATCTTCTGCAAGGCTCCCATCGTATAAAGTGTCTCATACCACTTATACATTGGGGTGTCGGTTATCAAACAGCAGCATATATATTGAATTTAACCTTAATTTATAAATTTGCCCACACAAGCTTATAGACCAAGGGGTCGTTTTGAAAGTCCTAATGTATAAGCGTCTCATTCCACTTATACTTTAGGTGTCAGGGGTTAAATGAATCGATTATGCAATGACATGCAAGTGGGTATGATGGAACATGCAAGTGCAACTCACACACCCGACTCTGTGCACACAGACCTTTAATTCCCCCTTACGGAGCCGTTACCTCCCAGGATACCTCTGTACTGGCAGATAGAAGAGGTGGGTTAGGCCTCGCCCACCTCTAAACCAGTAAAGCACTACCGGTCAGACCTATCGTACGCCTCAACGCTTGGTGCACGAAGCGGACTCCTGCGTACTCTTGTCGGCTGGCGCACCGGACTTCTGTTGGCGAAGTGCTAACCATACTTTCCGAGTCAGCGTATTGGCGTCGGTGCATCGACCCTCCAATACCGAAGACCCACCACCTTAATTTTCTTCCTTTTATGCACATGCAAATTTAATCATAATCAAACAAAAACCGAGCCGAAGCTCCCCGGACCAAAACGTCTGTCTCTTAACCAATCGAGCCGAAGCTCCCAACAATCTTCCTATGCTAACAGTGTTTGTGAAATGTGAGATCCTAATTACTAGGTTACTCTTTTCAGTTTGTCATTACAGTTTACGTTAACCCAGGACTGCCCCCGGTATTCCCTGTGAAGGGCTCTCAAAGGGCACTAGGAACTATGATGGTAGCTGAAGCCCATCGTTCCCTTTCGCAAGGCACTTATTGTTATTGGTTGATTCCCTTTGCCCATTCCCTTCTCATATTACGATAGACTAACTTAGGGTGATTCTTAACCTTCCTCTCTTCGGGAAAGACGATCTTTCATCGAACCCGAGCAGCTCTTAACTCTAGCCAACTCCACTTCTCACTACTCTTCATATCATTCTATTGCGAAATCATCCACATCTATCCACCCAGACAAAATGACTAACTCCAACAACTATCCCAGATCATGTCCTATTACAATTTAACGATTTGCTATATGCAGACCAACCTAGACTATATGTCAAACCGATTAGGAAATGATCCAATACTCGTCCAAATGCCTAACTTATTTAATGGAGGTATATCCCGATATAATTAGCCTATAATCAGAAAACTATAATTTTCCTAATTTATCTGGCATTTAATTAATTTCCTCAAAAACTCCAAGGGCTACCGGTTTGAACATGAACTACCCTAAGTACTAATGCAAGATGTCCAACAAAATTATAATAAATATTATGTTATCTCAATATGGTAAATCCAAAATATCACAATTTTTCTATCATCAAAGGGCACTAAAACTATTTTAGCAATATTTTCTATCTTTCGTTATTTATGAATCAAGTACAAAGAATATTCATCCAAAAATTATAAATTAATTATACTATGCAGGTACAACCTTAAAAATAGTATTGGCCAAGTTTCATAATTTTTTAGCAAGTATTAATCTCTGAATAAATTAATTATCAAATATCTCCTTAAGGTGGACTTGTAAAGAAAGTGCCGTAACTACAATTCTAAAAATCATGATTAAATGTCTACAAACATATAATGACCGGAAAGTCCCAATTCCTAAACCTCATAATTTTTCAACAGAAATATAATCCATAATTAATTTTTAAACCATAAAAGCTATTTTTAACATTTGTGAATTAAGTACTAGATTTACTCAACTAAAAATTATACAAAAATTCAGAAGCAACCATTTAGACTTAAAACATTTACTTCCAAGATTTCATGGGGTTTCAATGAATAGAAAGGTCTAAATAATTAAAACATCGATTAGAGCTATAACAAACGCTACAAATGAAATACTGGAAATAGACACATCATAAAATTCCAGTAAAATTGCTATATATTTTACCCGCCCTATAACTTACTCTACCCGAGTTTCACAGCTTTTAGATAATGTTTAGTGACAGATTTTACTTAAATGGTATTTTATCCTAAAACTAAGGTTATTTTGAGGTATCTACCTATCTCCAAATCCTCTGAGATTCAATCGGATGATTTATATTATGCTAACGTCGACTCTACTGAATTTCAAGGCAATACGAGGGCATTTTCCTCCATGTCCTTCACAACCCTCAAAACCCTCCATTTAGGGTTTGAGTTTGGATCCTAGGGTAAATCAAGCCTAAACCACACCATTTTTCTCCAAGTGGGTTATAATAACCCTTCCAAGTCGGTGGTCAGAATATCAGTCTCTATTGAGGTGGTTTGACCGTTCCAACCTCTAAGTGCACTTTTTACTCAAAAACGCATCGTTAATGCCTAGTTAAGAATAGGTGACTTCCTATCCAAAACTCATCCAAATGAGTTGAAATTTTGTACAGAGCTAGGTTTTATAGCCAGGGACCACTCACCAAAATTTGGGAGGGTTTGGAGGTCATTTGACCACTTAAATAAATTACTCTAACTTTATTAAATTAAAACAAAAACCTTAGGCAAAGTGTCTTCAAAATTTCCATTTTTGGACAACCTCTAGGTATTGCTAAGGGTAACCCCCTTCCCAAATTTCGGGTCATTTGGACAAGGGATGAAGAGTGGGCATTCATTTTAGTTCTTTCCTAACTCAAGGTACAACCCCACTAAAATGGGTGCTGCGGTCAAACCACTTACCCAAACGAGTTTAAATAAATTTTAAATTAATCTAGACTCGAAGGGCTACAACTTTCGTGACTGACCATGTTTCCTAAATCGGCCTCTAACTATCTTGTTTTGCAGAATCAAAATACGCCCATTATATATATATTTTTCCTTATATACTATATACATAACTTTATATTATAAATATGTTTTACTGTTCATCTTCTACAGAACTCAAGAACTGAAACCAGACAACTTATATTTCCTGTAGCTCTTCCACGATCCGTCGCCGGCCGTCCGGTCACTTCCCTGGCTAGCCACCACCACCACCACCTCCGTCGAGGCGATGACTATCGGTCGGCGGTGGTTTGGCCGCCGAAGGTGGCAGTTTCCGGCGTACCCGAAAAATATATTTTTCATGGTTTTTCCATGAAAACGCGAGATAGGTCCGGCCCCGTTGAGCACGAACTTCCTTTCTAAGATCCTAAGATCTACCCACAAAAGAAGAAGTAGAGGAGGACCTTGTTCGCGGTTTGGAGGCGAGATGAACGTCAGACTGTCATGGCGCGGTGGTGGTGCTCCCGAACTTCTCCTTCAGCAAGAACAATATCTCAAATCCGTTTGGTCAAGAGTGTAAACTTCTCATCTTGCTCTAAGGGGGCTTTTATAGATCACCAAGTGGGGAGGGGAAAGGGTAAACATTTATGGCCATGAAGGCTCTCCTCTTAATATTATTTCGGTTACGGTGGAGAGGAAAAGGTGGAAGATGAAATGACTGATCCAGGTGGCGATTTCCTATTTGATCAACACTTCCTCATTTTAATAAGTAATCAGAGAAGAAAACGGCCCATAAATACTCCTGGTATAACTTTCCATACCAGAATTTATTATAGCGCGTGTTAGAATAATTTCAGGCCTGAACCGACGTTTCGGCCTTTGTCACGGGCGTGACATGTAGGTCACGGGCGTGACAGGCCCGTGTGGAAAATTCTGAGTTCGCCGATCGTATTCCTGAGATCGATGATCGTCGAAGGGGGAGGGGGGGGGTCACGCCCTAGGTCACGGGCGTGGCACGTAGGTCACGGGCGTGACAGGCCCGGGTTGCAAATTCTGCGCTCGCCGATCGTCTTTCTGAGATCGACGATCGTCGAAGGGGGTCACGCCCTAGGTCACGGGCGTGACATGTCGGTCACGGGCGTGACAGACCCGTGATGCAAATTCTGAGTTCGCTGATCGTCTTCCTGAGATCGACGATCGTCGAAGGGGGTCACGCCCTAGGTCACGGGCGTGACATGTCGGGCACGGGCATGACAGGCCCGAGTTGCAAATTCTGCGCTCGACGATTGTCTTCCTGAGATCGACGATCGTCGAAGGGGGTCATGCCCTAGGTCACGGGCATGACGGGTCGGTCACGGGCATGACCAACCCATGACTCGAAATCTTGGTCGATGGACTTCAATTCTTGGGTTTCCTAGGGTTCTAACACGACAGACCGACTCCTAGGGGTCTAGCCGGAAATGGGATGTTACATATATGATGACCCAATATGCAGTGATCCAAATACACTGAAATTTCTATCATGCATATATATGGTCCCCAAGGACATGCCACCAAAATTTGGGGCCATTTGCAGACATATTACTCCAATTATTTTATTTTGTGTATTTTGATAAAAACTATAGAAAAACCTTTCCCAAAAATTCTCAATTTTTGACAGGCGCTAGATATACCCTATTTAAGCACATGTCCAAAATCTTGGGTCATGTGGGCATCTTGTTTTACATGGGCATTAGTTTTGGTTTCTGCCTTAGCCTAGGACCATCCCTAGCAAAATGGTCCTAGAGGTCAGACCACTAGACCAAAACTCAAGTTAAGGATGGCAAATTAAAGCTAACCCTACTGGCTACATTTTCCATGTTAATCATAATTTCAGGAGATGACTTTAAGAGCCCTAAAATTAACATGCAAAGCTACTGTTGAATTGCGACATAAAAGGAACTATTCATATCATATGAATTAATATAGAATTAATTAAATTATTTGCACGAATCTTAAAGAACATCCAGCGGCTGCTGGATTTCGTCCCCGATGGTCTAATGGCTAAGATCGAGCCGACCTGGGACTTCTTGCGGGGCCATTTCCAGCCACTTGAGGCTGTGCCACCCCCAGACAACGGTGCCATCACCTTCACGATGGTGGTGGCCATCTTTTGTCGGTGATGAGGCGGCGGGGGACGGCGGTGACGGCGGCCCGAGATTCTCGGAAAAACCATGATTTCCTCACCAGCGATCGGGCTCAATTGAGCCTGATACCTCTCCTAATAGAACCAGGAAACTAGTACGGGTAGACGTGAGGTGAAACGGACCTTAATGGCGGCTTGGTTGCGGGTGAGGTGGCGGTTGTCCATGGGTGAGCTGCTCCGACGATCTCCTCTCAGTTTCCTGGATTCTCCACCAAATGTCCAGCTCCAGGTATCGAATTCTATTGCTCTCGGCCCTCTGAAGCTGATGGAGTGAGTAGATCGGGCTGACAGGGGGTATACCAGCAGCCATGTGGCCACCAATAGTTCAAACTCCTAATAGTCACAAGGGGTCGACCAGCAACTTTGGGGCTGATGGAATGAAGTCCTGGTGGCCTCCTTTCATTTTATGTCATTTCTCTCTCCTCTTTTTGGGTGATTTCTCCAAATTGTCCCTTGTATGCTTTCTCTCTCTTCAAATTGGAGGGGTAGGGGATGACTTTGACTATTTGAGTTGGCATTGGGCTGAGTTGGGTGGGCTTAGCCCAATGGAAATGACTTGGGTTCAATTCTTCCTCTTTAGGTCAAAATGTTGATTTGGTCAACCATGGTGAGTGGGCTGGCCCCACTTGAGGGTAATGAGCCTAATGTCACTACCCAACTTGGGTTGGGTCAAGGTGTGCCCCACTTGGTCTAATTGGGGATATAGGTATGTGTTTGACCAAATTGGGGCTAAGGTTGACTTGGGTCAACTAGGGTCAAAGGGTTGACCAAATGACATGCCCTAAGGTCCACTTAGATTATTTTTAGGGTTAGGGCAATGTGGTGGGGTCATGGTGTGGCTAGAGTCCCTATTTAGGCTAGTTTGACCTAGTTTGACCTTGGTCCTATAGTGGGCCCCACATGGCTACAACCCACTTCCTAGAGTCAAACCTAGCTAATTTCCCTAACACCCACCCCATGCCTAACCCAATCTAAGTTAAGGAGTCTAGAAGTAATATGGGATGTTACACCATGATCACTTAACTGCATCTACCTTTGGAGATCACTCAGATTGTTAAATCCTTTTAGAGTAACCTCCCTTTGATACTACTTGAAAGTTCTTATTTTCAAGGTAGCTAGCAACCTAGAGGGGGGAGGGTGAATAGGTTTATCTGGGTCTTTTGATTTTTCTTTAATTACTTTGTGAGTGAATCAGTTGGAAGCTTTTAATAACCTGTAAGCAAAAAACAAACACAGAAAAGCACACAAGTATTTTATAGTGGTTCCCCTAAATTATGGGTACATCCACTCTCCTCCCACCTTGCTAACTTCCTGTTAGTCAAGGCACTTCTCCAAAACACTACTCCTAAGAGATTGCACCTCAGATCCCTCAGTATCTCTCAGTCTCCTCTAAAACTTACACTCAGCCACAAGGGCCAACAACTTAGTGATCAACTAGTCACCTACCTCAGGCTCAAAGAGACTTACCTCAGATCTGTACCCAGATCATACCTTCAGGCATAAGTGTCTTACTTCTCAGTGAGAATGATTCACCTACCTCAGATCCCAGCAGGATCCTACACTCAGAGAGGAGCCCTCTCCTACCTCAGGCAAATTTGCCCTACAGCTCAGATCCAATATGATCCTACAGATGAAAGTAGTTTTATTACTTTGACCTCGAGAAATTTTCCCGAGTCAACAGCTTGAGCTGAGTTACCTTAGCTCTTACCTTCTTCACAGCAGCAGGAAGAAATTTCTGCCGCTGCTGGAAGAAACTCAGAATAAGAGTTCTGATCTTGCTGAAGAAGAAGAGAGAACAACTAGATCTTTAACTACTTTAACCAACAAACTGAGCCTACTTTGGATCGTAGGCTCTCCTGTCTTCCTTAACAAGAAGACTAACTGATCTTGCTGCAGCAGAGAGAAAGGCTACAGCTAACTGAACTCTTGGTTCTTCTGGAGGACTTCGAGCTTTTTCTCAGCAACAATGGCGAGAGCGATGAAGTCCAGCCACACTTTTCTATTTCAATTTAAGCCCTAAAAGATATCTTGCTTCTTGACCAGTCACTTCCTTTTGTAGTTCGCCGATCAACGACTCTTAAAGATCAGTGGGACCCACCTACAGCTTCCAACTCCACCTTACTTTAACGAAAGAAGACGTATAGTAGCTTCCGACGCTATTTGTCGTGTTCTGCAGCTTCTCCGCTATCGATTTGAATAAGGTTGACTTTATTGACTTGCTGATGTCACCATCTGTGAACTTAACAAAAGTCAAGCATCATTAGAATATGAAATTTATTTCGTCGGACTGAGCTTTGAGTTTTTCGAACTCAATTCGACGTTCGTCGATCTGAGCTTAGAGAAAGAGGACGGAGTTCGTCGATCCAAGTTTTCACTATTCATCGAAAAGAGCTTTGTGTTCGTCGAACTAAGCTTCGCATTCGTCGAACTCAGCTTTGCGTTCTTCGAACTAAATTTAGAGGAAGAGAACGAAGTTCGTCGATCTCAGTTTTCACTATTCGTCGGACAGAGCTTTGTGTTCGTCGAACTCAGCTTCGCATTCGTCGAACTCAGCTTTGTGTTCGTCGAACCCAACACTTAGACATAATTCTGTCTAACTAGGCGTTGAGAGCATTGAGTGAGTGAACATCACTCAACGCTTTCTGCCTTAACCAATTTCCTTCTTATTCAGCATCTTAAGCATTGAGAGCGTTGAGTGACCACGCCTCACTCAACACTTTTTGCCTTAGCCAGAGTTTTCTGCTTCTTGGCGTTGAGTGAGTAAGTTCCATTCAACTCCATTCTTCTTAACAGATTTCTACTGTTATCTGGCGTTGAGTGTGTAAGCTATACTCAACGCTTTTGGACTTAGTAATATTTCTTGTGTTTCAAAACATAGGCTTTCTGT
The DNA here is from genome assembly GCA_039513925.1 of Platanthera zijinensis. Classification (NCBI taxonomy): domain Eukaryota; kingdom Viridiplantae; phylum Streptophyta; class Magnoliopsida; order Asparagales; family Orchidaceae; genus Platanthera; species Platanthera zijinensis. The sequence goes on from CM077082.1 coordinate 199,115,803, forward strand.
GGCTTTGACTGACTCACAGCCTTTTGTCCCATGGCATTGAGTGAGCTGTCCTCACTCAATGCCTGTGGACATAGATGGATTTTCCAGTCTCTCATTTATGGCTTTGACTATTTTAGCCTATCTCACAACTTTTTGTTGTATGACGTTGAGTGAGTTGACTTCACACAACGCCTGTGGACTTAGCCACTTTCTCATCTTCTCATAACTTTGGCTTTGACTGTATAGACTACACTCGACGCTATAAGTCATCTGGCGTTGAGTTAGTATCCTTTAGTCAATGCCTGTGGACATAGATAGATTTTTGTCTGTCCATACCATAGGTAAGTGTTTACCTGACCTTGCCACTTAGGCTACCAATCCCATCATTGTTGCTAAGACAACCTCTATGCATGAACTTAGGCACACATCAAATACACTTTTGTGTATATCATTGATATTATTGACTTCTTCGAATCTTAGGAAATTGTGGGCAATGGACACAACAGGAGGTGCTCGCAGAAGAATACCAGCAGACGGGCCGACGGGATACTCATACTCGTCGACACTCTACCAAGGCTCCCCCCTCACACCACAAATCCTGGCTCATCCAATTCCTCATGGTTTCAAGCTGCCGAATATCGATACGTTCAACGGGACATACGATCCATTGGAACATGTCAACCACTTCACTACCATCATGAGGATCTACAACGCCCCTAATCTGTTACTCTGCCAAGTGTTCCCAGCCACTCTCAAGGGGCAGGCCCACACATGGTTTCACTCCTTGAGGGAGGGCACCATTGGCAGTTTTATAGAGCTAATGAGACAGTTCACAGATCAGTTTATAACAAGTCGAATGATCGTCCGTGACCCTTCCCACTTATCAGGTATCCGCCAGAACGAAGGGGAGTCTTTGAAGGACTTCTTCCGCAGGTTTTTAGCAGAAGCTCGCCAAATCCAAGGGGTCGACCCAGAGCTGTTAAGAGGAGTGTTCCTTGGGGGCCTTTGTCCTAGCGGCTTCTATTCAGCATTAATGAGGGAAACCGTCTCTAGCTACCCTGACCTCGTGCACTACGTAGAGGCGCAGATCGCAGTCGGTGAGGCTATTGAAGCTCATCGTCGACATTTTGACAGCTACCAGAAGCGAAATAGGGAGAAGGAGTCGACCCCTCAACCCCAAGAAGGAAGATTCCTGAGAAGAATGTCGGAACGAGCAACGCCGACGTGACCATCAGAGAGATCAGCCGCCCCGCGATTACACACCCCTCAACACCTCCAGGACAAATGTATTTTATGCAATCCAATGCAACGAGGCGCTCCGCAAGCCCAGACCCCTCGCTAAAAATAAGAGGGACCAGACAAAGTACTGCGAGTTCCACTAGGGGCGAGGACATGACACAGAAGATTGCTCAAGGCTTAAAGAGGCAATCGAGTATCTCGTTGAACAAGGCCTCCTGGCGAGATTCTTACGGGGCTAAGCACCAAGTCCGTTGATAGGAAATTGGCCAACTGCTCGCTAAAACGTACTGGAGGGGGGGGGGGGGCAACCCCTAAGTCGACCGATCCAAGAAAGGGCTTCGTACCTATCAGCGGGGCTCCGCCCATTATAGTGTTTATCAATTTTACTTCCCTATGAATTCTTCATGTAAATTTCCACAAGAACAGTCTCACGACTGTAACTCTAATTTTTTAAAAGTTTTCTCATTTCAAGCGTACAGATGGCGAGCATCATCCGTGCAGTTTGAAATGCGCACTCACTTCTCCTAAGTGCGAAGGAATCCATTTACACTCACAACAACTGCCTCCGGGCAGCGCGCTCCTCACAGTAACTGCCTCCGGACAACGCGCTCCTCACAGCAACTGCCTCCGGGCAGCGCGCTCCTCACAGAAACTGCCTCCAGGCAGTGCGCTCCTTATAGCAATTGCCTCTGGGAAGCACGCTCATCACATCAACTGTCCCCGGGCAGCACGCTCCTCACAGTAACAGCCCCCGGGCAGCGCGCTCCTCACTGTGACTGCCTTCGGGCAGCACGCTCCTCATATCAAATGACCCCGGGCAACGCGCTCCTCACACCAACTGCCCCAGGGGAGCGCGCTCCTCACAGCAACTACCCCTAGGCAGCGCGCTCCTCATATTAACTGCCCCTGGGAGCGCGCTCCTCACAACAACTGCCCCCGGGCAGCGCGCTCCTCACAGCGATTGCCTCCGGGCAACGCGCTCCTTATAGCCTAAACAACCAGGTCGTTGAATAGATAAGAGCGTAGGCGCATCGGTCTTGCATTGCGCTTCGTAGCACGCCACTGTCAGCTATTACACACCAAAACAAACTTCAGAGTAAAAGTCCCCGCCCTTCATTCGTTTCGGCTCGAAGCTGCAGGGACTTGGGGGGCAATTGATGAGTTTCCCCTGAACGGGTTTACTGAACCGTGGATCCAGTAAGCACAACCGTGGTAATCTCCCGTAAAGAACAACCCCGCGATATGGCCGCCGGAGCCGTTTCGTAGGGGCTTCCCGGGCTGCAATAGTCCTATGCGGCAAAGGTCGTGCATGGGAGTTCCCCCCCGTGCGGGATTCATCCAAAGCACCATGCATGCAGGCTTAATCCCGGACACTGTACGCGCGCGAGATTATTCCCGCGCAGTGCGCGAGCGGGATTATTCCCGCGCAGTGCGCGAGCGGGATTAATCCCGCGCAGTGCGCGCGCGGGATTAATCCCGCACAGTGCGCGTGCGGGATTAATCCCGTGCACAGCACGCGCGCGGGATTAATCTCGCACAGTGCGCGCACGAGATTAATCTCCGCAGTGCGCGCAGGATTAATCCTTAATCCTGAGAGCGGAATTAATCTCGCGCACTATATGCGCGTGATTAATCCTGCACGTGGCCATCCAACCACTGGGGAATGCCTCCACCGTCACACCACCCCTGGGGTGCGGCAGTTTTTGTGGGGAATGTCGTCGTTCGCCGCGGCGCGTCCACTCTTCCTTCGTCGACCTCCGCCGCCCGCCGCCGCCGTCGCTGCTTGGCCGTCAGGCCGTCGCCGCTTCCAGGTTGGCACCATCCGATCACTATGGAACATCCATTGCCGTCCGATCTATAGGTAACCACCATCTAACCACCAGGTTAGTGGGGGGCTCACCATAACCACCACCTGGAGGCTATAAAAAGAGCCTTAGACATCCTCATTTCTCACCTTTTTGCTCTCCCAGCCTTCTTCTTCCTCAGGCCAGAGCTCTGTCGAACTCCTCCCTCGGGTCACCTTCAAGCCGCCCACGAGTCAGATGAACAGAACAAGTCTCCAAGTGCGCAGAGAATGGAAGAAGACGACCACCACCAGCGCTCAAGCACACCAGCCAACAAGTTAGCATCCATCACTCCCTCGACGCAGCTTGTTGTCCGTTGCGTGTCAGAAATTCTCTCTCATCTCCAAGTTGTAACGAGGAGCGGTCTGTCGCCCTCGATTCTCCAAACATATTGTAACCGCAACCTGATAGTGGACTTTTACCGGCACAGATGCGGTCACCTGGTTTTTTACACAGTTAAGGGGTTTTTTCATGTTAAAATCTCTTGCTCCAGCTCTCTCTTTTCATTGACTGTGTGCGCGCTCGACCGTCCCGAGAGCTAAGGCGGTCCAATTTATTCCGGTCCGATCGGAACGCCGTGTTAATCCGCAATAATTTCATATTTTAATTTCCGTGCAATTTAGATAACCTTTTGTTCGTTAGCTTATGTCCTTTTGTACCTTAGATATTTTTTTGTCCATGCCTTAATTTCATGCAGCAATCTTTACATGGGTGATGATAAGCGGGAGACTTTCCCTTCAAAATGAAAAAGGTGAATTTTTTCATTTAAATTTAAGTTTACATTTACGATTTCTTTTCTAATTAAGGATCTCTAATCAACCGTAAAAATCGAGAAGGTGTGGCAGTTGAAGGGGGTTATATTGTTATTGGTATTTTAATGAATGGTAGACAAAGGTCTGTGTTACGGGTCCTTATATGACTTTATTTATTTTTAATTATTGCTTAATATGCATTTATCCTGTCTTATAGTCGCGTATTTATATGACAGTTATTTATGTCGTGTCTTTATGCAGTGTTCTTTTTAGTCATATGTGTAAATTTTTTTTGTATTTTCATTTAAGGTCTGTTATAAGTCCTATTTATAGGACTCATCGGGTCTTGTATTTATATCAAAAAAGAAATTATATTTTCTCAAAATCCTAAAATAGATCTTGGAAGCTTTCTCTCTTAAGCACGCCCTGTTTAGGCAGCAACAGTCATGACTCCGTAGTATCTCCACCACCGCCATTTCCACCTCCGGCCACTCCTTCGTCAACCCCCGAGTTGGCCCTTAACAACTTGGTATCAGAGCCACCAATACTTTCATCCGTCCTGTCAACTTCCGCTTACTTTCCCCACAGTCCGACACTCCACCATACAACATTCACTCGTCATCATCTGTTGTTACTCCCCGTTTCTCCCGCACGATCATCTTTCGCTTCGTCCAAAGCAACCGACGTTTCCTCGTCTATCTTCCGCCAGCGTCAAGCAAAGACCTCCGAATGCAACAGACCCCGAATTCCATTGCATCGTCTCTGGATCACATCGTCTCCTTCCTACATGCCCTTGCTTCCACTTCAACCACCGAAAGACGACAACCTCCATCCGACTTTCAGTCGCTTTTGCCGCTACCGAACTCGCCTATCGAGCGCTGATTTGGGCCTCCCGTTGTGAATACAGGATTCCGTCATTGTTCCCTCATTGTAGCGTCCTCGTTAACTCCGTGCGACCTTTCCCAACCCTGCACACCTTCAGCGGGTTGCCGCCCCATCTAGCCTCAGGCTCCATAGGAATTAATTTCTTCCTATTCTGGTCATACCCAGGCAATTAAATCATTTTTTCTTATTCTGGCCTGCTGCAACCTTCCATCTAGAGCCATATCAAGCCCAGCCTCTGTTCATTACCGAGAAAAAGAAACACTTACCTTTCCGTCTTGAGCTCGATCACAAGCTTTGTGTCGTGGAGATTGCTGTCCTTCTTCGATAGAGGAAATAATGATCTCCTGGGACGCACGTGTAACGACCCCATCCGTTCAATAACATATAATAGAAGGTCCGGCCGAGGCCCCACACTATATGCCACAAAACAGGAGGCAAAGTTACATGTTAATATCAAAACATATTCGCATCCTAACTCAAAGCATGCTAGCAGAAGCTTTTAAAGTTAATATTGAACTCAACTGCCACGAATTGTCCACTATATATATAAACAATCTCATTTATATATAACACCAAAGGAATGTACATCAAATACACAAAGGTTTGGCCTTAAGGCCTTACATTTAAGCTTTACAAGTGTGGATTACAAACATCGGCGCGCAGGCCGGCCACACATGAACATAATAAAGCTCTTTGCTCAGCCTTCGAGGGCCAGCAGCAGCAGCGGCAGCAGCAGGGGCTTCAGCCCTCTATTTTCTGCTCGGTTCTCTAGCACCTGCACAAGGACAGCCCACCGAGATGGTGACAATCAAGGCAACGATCAACATTATGCTGACCAATTTATAACGACCCTGCCCCTTTCCCGAGGCAATGGTATTCTTTACCTGCAGGCATAGCATTTCACAAGACGATATATCACACAATGTGCACTCACGCACAATCAATATATCACAAACGCTGGCCACGCGGCCCGACGCTCCGTGCACTCAGGGCACATTCTTGGTGTACCGAAAAAACCAGGTTCCTACCACCGTTCAAGGTCCAAAACCCAACGGTATTGAGCATTTAGTCTTAATGGCACGCATGCCTAAGACTCTCATTATGCCACCGACGAAAGCTCAATGCCTTGACGCTCTCTTGTCAAGCCGACATAACGCAGGTCCAACTCCACCATTACCCGTTCTCAAGTCGCCATACAATCGCCGAATACTGCAGTACTCATGGCCCAACGGCAAACGCGGGTCGGCTTCACCTTTCCTGTTCAACACTAAGCCTTTTAAGAGCTCGCAGCTCACAATAGCCACACTGTCCACCAAGGAATGACTTCATAATCCAAAAAGAGAGCTAATGACAGCGTTCCTCGCGGTCGCTTGGCGGGTTCAGCAGAAGCTCTCTTTCTGCACCTAAACTCAACCCAAACATAGCATACATCACAAGAATCACGAGGGTATTTTCCTGGAATTCCACTCCAGTACTTCCTGTTACTACCCTTCAAAGGCACAACCCATCGACTCCACAACATACACATTTATACGCGGAGTCTTCTCCGGTGCGCAAAATGAAACATCACCAATCCAGAACAACCTGTCCAGATAGGCTTCACACAGTATGCCTATTCCGTACTACATATTTTCGGATCTATATGCAAGATTTGTTGGGGATATCAAGAATCAACTCAAGGAAATCCCTCAAAAGCCACCTTTTGGTGGTGGAAATCCACATACATGCCAAAAAAAGGACTTCTCATGTCTTAGGAAGGAAGATCATTACCCTTGACGATCTCTTTGGAGCCATGGAAAACAATCCGGATGAAAAGCACCGCAACGGCCTTGCCTCCACAAATCTGGACTCGGCTCGCGATTCGGGGCTCTGAAGCTCCCCTGGTAGCCGGATTCCTCCTCCTTCTTCCTTGCTCTCCCCGCTCTCTAACACTTTAAAAGAGAAAGGCTTGATAGAAATGAGAGTTTATCCTTCAACTCTCGGCCTTAACACAGCAGGGATAGCACTGGACCGTTGGATCCTAATTGAAGGAAATAAACAGCCACGAATCGCCCTGAAACTCAATTCCTAAGCCGAATACGGCTTGTGACACTCCTGTGTCACAGGCCACTCCCGTATCACAGGTCGTGTGCCTTAAGCGGCAAAGAAACTGAAAGTCACTCTAGTGTCAACTACCTTCACCTATGGGGGGGGGGGAGAGGTGATTTATAGTCTTTTTGCGGAATTAAAAATAAACCTGCACAAGAAAACAAAATAAGCACAACACAGAAACACACAGGCAGTTATAGTGGTTTCCCCGATTTGGGTACGTCCACTCTCCCCCTTCGACCTATCTCCCAACAAGGGACGACTCAGTCACTTCACCAACTGGATTGAAATCAAATCCTCTCACTATGGAAGAAACCCTTCCACCCGAAGGAGTCATTACTCCTCCACCACGGGTTGCACCCAACCCTTACAATGAGGAACCAAAATTCCTTTACAACAAAAGTAAAAATAGAATGTACAAAATACAAACTACGTATGGAGCGCTCGGTGTCCCTCTTCGTTCGATGAAGCGTTCTTGAAGAAGACGAAGAGTCCACGACCTAAGCACTCTCTTGGAGAAGATCTTCCCGAGATCGGCGGCGGCAAAGGATTGCGGCGGCGATGCTTTGTAGATCCAAAATTCGTAACAAAGCTAGCAAGGTCTACCAACGATCTTACTTGGATCGATCGTCTTAATCGATTCGGAAGGGGAAAGTATTACCGTTCAACAAACCAAGAGACAAAGGATCTCAAGAAAGAAACGTGAGACGCATTGCTTGGCTAAGTTTTTATCGTCGAGAGATCAAGAAGAATCCAATCAGCGAAGGCGACAACCTTTCGAGCGACGACGGTGGCGGAAGGAAATCCGCGATCTGCTAGGTCAAGTCGGCGGCTCTTTCTTTTTCGTGTGTTCGGGATTGTCTGTAATGTTCAAAATAAACGAGTATTTATACTGTAGATCATCCTTTATGACCGTTGTGGGCCCCACCAGACGAAACCCTAATTTCGGTTCAAACAGCGCCTGAACACTTGGTTCGGTCCAGCGAGCCAACGGAATTCGCCTAAGGCAAATTCGGCGGGAATCATTGGTGATTCTCGACGAATCGGAGAGAATCACTTATGATTCCCGTCGAATTCTCCTTAGAAGAATTTTAGCTGAGGAGCTTGCCATCCGGAGTGAATCGGCGAGAGTCACAATCCATTCTCGACGAATCGGCGAGAATGCAGAGTCATTCTCGACGATTCGTCGAGAATCACTTAATGACTCTCGACGATTCTGACTTAGCGTGAATTTTGCAAGCGTTGAGTCAGCCGGATGCAGTCGGCGGGAATCGGTGAGTGATTCTCGACGATTCGGCGAGAATCACTAGTGATTCTCGACGATTCGGCGAGAATCACTAGTGATTCTCGTCGAATCGGCGAGAATCACTTAGTGATTCTCGTCGAATCTAACTTAGATGATTTTTCGTCTTTCTTCCCGTGAGTTTCTTTGACCCATCTTTGCTCCTTGTCTGCTCTTGATCTGTCTCAGCCCTGTACTTGAAAATAAGTACACTCCAATAGAGAGAGTATACGTAAGCCAACACACTGATTTGCTCAACGAGGGATTACGTTACGCAGACCTATGTATATTGACCCACTGCACCCTGACATTGGTGTATACTTAGCGTGGAATAACTGCAAGCACATCTTGAAGAAAATCATCAAATACATTATCTATTCAACTTAGCTTGTTCAGGGGCTTCTTCAAATCAGGTACATTGTGGATACAATACCCAACAATCTCCCTCTATTTGAAGAAGCCTAAACCCTACAAGCTAAGGTGAATGAAGCATATGAAAATCATAAACTACTAATTTAGTTGAGAGTGAAATTCATTACCACTTTCCTAAGAGCATACTTGGAGCCACCTTAGCCTTAGCCGAGAGGGTAATCTCCCCCTTTTCGTCTTCTGCAAATCTGGGACTTTACTGGAGCCACATGCTCCCCCTCAGATCTTGCATCCATGCTCTAGCTTGAGTTCCTTGCTGATGCTCCCCCTTGATCCAAGAGCCTTGAGCCGTACAGTCTTCACTCTTCATAGTTCAGCATGCTGAGTTCAGTTTTGAAGAGACTGAACTTGGCCTCTTCTAGGGGCTTTGTGAAGATATCTGCAACCTGCTTATCCGTGGGGACATAGCAGAGAGATATATATTTGTTTTCCACATGCTCTCGAATAAAGTGATAGCGCACTTCAATATGCTTCGTTCTGCTGTGCGACACAGGATTGTTCGCAATTGCTATTGTGCTTGAGGAGTCGCAATACATCGGAACTTCGCTGAACTGCAAGTCATAATCTTTGAGCTGATTTCTGATCCATAGAAGTTGTGCGCAACAGCTGCCTGCTGAGATGTACTCAGATTCAGCTGTGGAGGTTGCGACACAATTCTGCTTCTTACTGTTCCATGAAATAAGCCTTCTTCCGAGGAATTGACACGTCCCAGAAGTGCTTTTCCTATCATCCCTGCTTCCTGCAAAGTCAGCACTTGAAAAGCCTATCAGCTCGACATCATTGTTTCTTGGGTACCACAAGCCAAGATTTGGTGTACCTTTAAGGTATCTAAGAATCCGCTTTGCAGCGATATAATGAGATTCTTAGTATTCACCTGATATCTGGCACAAACACATGTGGAAAACATAATATCCGGTCTACTAGTAGTAAGATAGAGCAGGGATCCAATTATGCTTCTGTACTTGGTTTCATCAAAAGGTTTCCCTTTCTCATCCTTGTCCAGAGACACAGTGGATCCCATTGGAGTCCTCATAGAGGTTGCACTTTCCATTCCAAATTTCTTGAGGAGTTCATTTGTGAACTTCGTATGAGAGATGAAAATCCCATCCTCAGACTGTTTCACTTGAAGTCCCAAGAAATACTTCAGCTCTCCCATACTACTCATTTCAAACTTCCCTTGCATAAGTTTGGAAAACTTCTTGCAAAGGTTGTTATCCGTTGACCCGAATATTATGTCATCGACATAGATTTGCACCAGCAAAATCTTTCTTTTGACTTCCCTAAGAAACAATGTCTTATCTATTTTTTCTCTAGAGAACTTGTTCTCAAGAAGAAAACTAGACAGAGTCTCAAACCAAGCTCGAGGAGCTTTTTTTAAGCCATATAAAGCTTTATTAAGAAAATAAACATGATTGGGAAATGTAGGATTAACAAAACCTGGGGGTTGTGCGACATATACTTCCTCTTTCAGGTTTCCATTGAGGAATGCAGATTTCACGTCCATCTGATAGACAGTGAATCCTTTGTGCGAAGCATATGCCAGGAACAATCTGATTGCCTCGAGCCTTGCCACTGGTGCAAAGGTCTGGTCGAAGTCAATCCCCTCCTCCTGTCTATAACCTTGAGCCACCAGCCTGGCCTTGTTCTTTATGATGACACCGTGTTCATCCAGTTTGTTTCTGAAGATCCACTTGGTGCCGATCACATTCTGTTTCTTTGGTCTGGGAATAAGCGTCCAGACGTTGCATCTTTCAAATTGATGCAGTTCATCTTGCATGGCCAATATCCATACTGCATCTTTGTTCGCCTCGTCGAACTTCTTTGGCTCAACCTGTGACAGGAAACTAAGGTGCAAAATCTCATTAATTGTACCTCTTCGAGTTCTGATACTGTCACGAGGATCTCCGATGATCTGATCTCTAGGATGATCCCTCACGTGTCGGAGCTCTAGGAGTCTGGCATCTGGAGCTCTGACATCTTCTCGGGCTTCTCCTTCTTCTGGAAGATTTTCTCCATCCTGCTCGTCAACTTCTCCAGTTGACATCGAGGTGGAAACCTTGACGTACTTGGGAGTTGCACCTTTTGTAGTCTCATCAAGACTTAGATGTTCAAGCCTTGCACCTGCATCTTCAAGAATGCCACTGGAAGAAGTGCTATGAAGCAAGCTTCCTTCATCAAAAACAACATTAATGGACTCTTCTACCACTAGGGTTTTCTTATTAAAAACCCTATATGCCTGACTATGGCTACTATAGCCCATGAATATACCTTCGAAGCATTTTCACCAAATTTAGTACGCGGGTACTTCCCATTATTGAGTACATAGCATCTGCAGCCGAAGATCCTTAAATAGGACATGGTTGGTTTCCTGCCTTTCAGTAGCTCATAAGGCGTCTTACGATGATTCTTGTTGATCAATGCTCGGTTTTGTACATCACAAGCCGTATTAATAGCCTCTGCCCAGAAATATTCTGGGAGAGAAGCGTCATTAAACATTGTCGTGCAAGCTTCAATGAGAGTTCTATTTCTCCTCTCCGCAACTCCATTTTGCTGAGGAGTACGCGGGGAGGAAAACTCATGAAAGATACCATGTTCTTTACCAAATTCTGTTATAGCCCCAGACTCGAATTCTGTTCCATGGTCACTTCTGATTTTGACCCCTGAGCAGTTAAGTTCGTTCTGAATTTGCTTGACAAAACTCGTGAAGATGTCAAACGTATCTGACTTTCGTTTAAGGAAGAACACCCATGTAAACCGAGAGTGATCATCAACAATCATTAGCGTATAGGACTTGCCTCCCAAGCTATGAACTTGCACTGGACCAAACAAGTCCATATGCAGAAGATAAAGACATCTGGAAGAGTCTTTGTTTGCAATGCCCTTAAAGGTAGCCCGAGTCTGTTTGCCCTTCTGGCACGCAGGACAGAGGCTATCTTTGATGCACTTAATAATGGGAGCAATCCCTTACTAAATTTTTAGAAAATAACATATTAATCATCTTGAAATTAATATGTGCCAATCTCTTGTGCCATTGTTCACAAAGAGATGCACTGCCTTTTGCAACTAGGCACACGGGGGTAGAAGAATCTAAGCTAAGAAAATCTAAGCAAAAGATATTTCTGCTCCTAATGCCGGTTAATACCGTCTCCGAAGAAGCACACGATATTATCAGGCATTTATCCTTGCAGAACTTAACGTCATATTCTTTATCACACAACTGACTTACACTGATCAGGTTATGGTTTAACCCTTCAACATAGGTCACGTTAGTGATAGAGATAATACCGTTGGAAATCATACCGTAACCTCTGGTGACTCCTCGATCTGATCCTCCAAAGATGACTTTGGGTCCATTTTCGACTGGAGAGTAATCACGCAGCAGGCTTCTAGTCCCAGTCATATGCCGGGAACATCCACTGTCCAAGTACAAGATTGGAGTTTTGGTGGCCTTTGGACATTCCTGCAAAACAGAATTAATTTCCCTTAGGAACCCAATCGAACTTGGGTCTTAGATTCCTTGTTAGCACACTCCCCCTCGGATGGTTAACCCAACGAGTGGTCAATCTCGCATTGCTAACATGAGGAGTCTCGTTATATCTCGGATTAAACCAGTAATCCATGGCAAAGTGACCAACTTTGCCACAACACCAACAGTCAAATCTGTTGTACCTTTTCCTAGGCTCCTGCTTCACCCTTGGAACGGTGGGTCCAGCCGGGGCCTTGGATCTGGAGGTGGAGCCATCATGATGACAACAATCACATGATTTCTTCACCTCCTGTTCCTTCAGTATAACAGGCTTGGCTTTTGGTGCCTGCTTCCTATTATAGCCGCAAGAGAAGTGGCTGTTGGAACACTCTATTACTAATTTGGGCAAGGATCACTATGTTTTTAGGAATTTGGTTTGACCTAGATGTATAGTTGAAAAGGTCAAATTAGAATGAGTCTAGGGCTTAGAACTTAGGTTTGAAGCTGCCCCCAGGACCATTCAAAGATCAAGACTTAGAGCTGAGTCAAAGACAATTTACGTCGAACTCCGTTCGACGCTCTCTGAGCTCAACTCTGCTGAGTCGTCGAACTTCGGTCGACGATCTTCGAGCTCAGATCGACGATCTATCTTTAGTTATTTTTCCCAGTCGCTGAGCTCAGTTCGACGATCATAGAGCTCAGTTCGACATTTTCTGTCTGCTGTGTTAATCCAATCTCTGAGCTCAGTTCAACGATCGTAGAGCTCAGATCGATGATTTCTGTGAGAGATCGACGCCTTCAGAATTCAAATTCAAGGACAGTTATGGATTAAAATCAGAGTTACTTCCTGCATTGATTGCAAAGGATTTTCTAGCCATTTCAATCAATCTGATCAAAGTTTCAAGGAAAGAATAAATGGAATATTGCTTAGGACTTTCCCCAGATACAGTTGTCTATTATGGAAGTCATTTATGACTGATAAAACGGTCGTCTAAGAGAATATCTGATATACTCCTTCAGTATTCATTATCATGTGATAGATAATACAGATACACAAAAATACAGTGATCAACACACAATACAAGGAGATACAGAAGAATTAGATTACATTACAGAAGATTGAACAACACAATTGCTCTGATCAAGATTTCAACTTCTGTGATTTACAAATCTACTGAATCTTCAAGTGTTCAAAGGCTTCAACATCAAGGACTCCAAACACCAAATATTTCAGCATCTGCTGGAATCATCTTTTGCTATAGATCTGAAGCTTCTGAGGCCTATCACCCTATCAAAGCTTTCACTCCTGAACCATTCTACATCTTAGGGGGAGCTTTGACAACATCAACAATCCACTAGTCTTCTCTCATTTGATTTGAGACAGAGAAGACATCATCATCTCTTTCTTTTTCTTTTCCTGCTGTAAAAGGGTTATCAAAAATCCCTTCAAAAGTTCTGAATTTGGTTTCTTAGACCTGATCAAAACTCAGTGGTGGCAAGACACCTTATCAAAAAATCTAGATCTGGTTTTTGAGCACCTTATTAAAAGCTCATTGGTGCCCAGGACACCTGATCAACTCATCCTGCAATGGATTCCTACCAAGGGTGGTAGAAGAGTGGATGTACCCAAGTTTTTTTGGGGAACCACTATAGATCCTTGTGTCTTCTGGTTGCTGTGTGTTTGTTATTGTTGTGTGTTGTGTGATTCTTATTTCATGCTTTAACTTTATTTTTCTACAAGCACTATACACATATAATTAAATTAAATCTTCCAGTGCCTTACAATTTTTTAATTGTAAATATTATTTTAAAATACTCTATTCACCCCCCCTCTAGAGTCAAGGTAGATCTTTCTCTCACTTTCAATTGGTATCAGAGGGAGGTTGGTTCTTACAGGCTAACACCTGAACCAAAAGATCTCTGAAAAGATCAATCTTATATAGAGGGATATTATTTTCTGTATTATAGTTATTTTCAAAAACCATGGCACAAAACAAAGACTATGCTAGCACCAGACCTCCAGTGTGCAATCTTTCCAAGTTTGCACTTTGGAAGGCAAGGATTAGATTATACATGAATTCTATTGATGAGGACATTTTCAATTCTATTTTGATAGTGTGTCCAAGACCTCCAGAGACCACAAGCACAAGTGCTGTTCCACCTCTCTCAGGAACAGATGCTGAAATAAAGAAGTGGAAAACTGCAGATGCAAAGGCCATGAATATTCTTGCTCAGACTATGTCTGATGAGATATTCCAGAAGGTATCTGAATGCTGCTCAGCTAAAGACATATGGGATAAGCTTTCAGAAATTGTATCAGGATCTGCTGATGAAAGAAAGGACAGGAGATCCCATCTCATATCCCAATATGAGAACTTCAAGAAAGGTGAAGCTGAATCAGTTGCAGACATGTACCCCAGGCTCAGTCTGATAGTCAGTGAGTTAAAGTCATTGGAAAAGGAAATCACACTCACTGAACTCAATGACAAGATCCTAATATGCTTCCCCAGCACTTGGGATTCAAGGATCTGGCCAATTAAAGATGCCAGAAGCCTAAGTGAAATTACCACAGAGGCTCTTCTAGGCAAGCTCAAATCTTATGAGCTGCTCATCAAGAATAGGGAAGAAGAACAAAAGGCTACTTCTCTAGTCATCAGAAAGGAGAAGACCATAGTCTTCAAAGCTATAGAAGAGGAGCTTGAAGATAAAGCTACAGGAAATGATGAGCTCCTAAGTCTACTGGCCAAAAGATTCTATAAGATGGCAAGGAAGGACATCAGAAAGAAGTCATTCAAAGGGCATGAGAAGCCTAGATATGACAAGTCAAACAGCAAAGAAATCATCTGCTTTGGATGCAAGAAGCCAGGCAACATTGTGCCTGACTGTCCAGAGAATAAAAACAAGGACAAGAAGGACAGAAATGAGAGAAGAAGAGACAAGGACTCCAGAAAGAACAACAGCAACAGATCCTCATCCAACAAAAATAAACATACAAGGAAGGGATTTGTAGCAGAAAGCTGGAGTGACGCTGAAGAAGAATCAGAAGCCTCATCCAGCTCAAGTGATGATGAGGATGATGCTGAGGAAAAAGAATTCTGCATGATGGCAATCAATGCCTCCCAGCAAAATTCTGATGCAGAATAAGAGTCTGATTCTGAAGCTGAAACTAGATCTGAAGAGGATGAGGTAATAAACTCTTTTGATTTTACTTCTGAGGACTTTAAAATTGAATTTAAGACACTGTATTTAGATTTGCTAAGGTCTGAGAAAGAGATAATCTCTCTCAGAAATCAATTATCTGACTACAGTGTCCTAAAATCAAATAAACTCAAACTCTCTAAGGAGTTAGAGTGCTATAGAGAGGAGATAGTTGCACTGAAAAGTGAACTATCCAAGGCCAAGCAGTTTGAAGAATCCCTTAATGGGAGAAGCATCAGACTGATGGACATTACAAGCACAGTGAACTCAAGATTCAACAGTACACTGGGTTTGGGTGCTTCATCCAGCCAACCTATAGTATTAACAACCCCAATTAAATTTATTTCTGATAAAGGAAAGGGTGTTGTAGAGGTAGCTAGGAAGAATCCAGATTTACCTAAGGAAAATTAAGTTCAACAGAAAATGTCGAACAGAGCTCGATGATCGTCGAACAGAGCTCGGCGATCCAAAGCTGGATCGTCGAACTCAGATCGACGACTTCTGAACTCTGAACTCTAGTATAGTCGATCTTCGAACGGAGCTCGACGATCTGACCCAAGATCGTCGAACTCAGGTCGACGATCGTCGAACGGAGCTCAGAGCTTTGAACCTTCTTTTAGAGGTAAATCTCAAGTCAATCCTAAAAGTCCCTCATCCCAAAGCTTCAACCCTTATACTGAATGGATAGTACCTCCTAGGAGATACCATCCAGAAGGATATAAGAGTCAGCCAGGGATGTCTTTCATTTCTGAATTTAAAGGCTATCAACCTAGAACCAAGGTAAACTGGGTCAAAAACATATAAGGTGTTTATGTGCAGGTGAAGACCTATCCAACATCAAACCAACAATGGTATCTGGATAGTGGGTTCTCAAAGCACATGACAGGGAACAAGGAGAATCTATCATCCTTCATAACCAAACTTGGACCCAAAGTAATTTTTGGTGATTCAAATTTTGGTTCAAACAAAAGGATATGATGCTGTACAGATAGGTTCAGTCACTTTCAAGAAGGTGGCATTGATAAGTAAAGTTTGTTTTAAAGAAGATAGATTTGGTTTTATATAATCTTTTACGTATATAAGTCTATCTCTTTTTTACTTACTTATATCCTGTGGATTAAGGCAAGAGTACCTATCGCACATGAGTATAGTATTTTATAGAAAATATCAAGGTCGTATTTTTCCTGGGATCGGTGTTAATTATTCTACTTTTTAGAACTGACTATTATTTTATCGAAAGAACGGAGTGGGGTTTATTTTAAAATTAAAAGATGCAAAAAAAATTATATACGTGATTTTATTAAGAGAGGGACTTAGAGTTTAGTCCTCGATTTCAGAATTACTTTGAGCGGATATTAATTCGCCTATTAAAGAACAACTTTATTTCTTAATTATCTAACTTAACGAGAGGGTTCCTTTGGTAGCATCACTGACCCGAAAGTACGACCGGGAAGGCTTGCGTTTAAACGGGTTAACGTAAACGTAGTGTCTCGTCACCTGGTATATGATCAATTAACAGAAAACCCTAGTTAGAATAACTAGAAAGTAAAGTTAAAATAGTTGAAAATAGTATCCAGCCCAGAGCTCATCTTGACCAAGTGTTAAGGGTTCTTAGCCTCTTCTCAGGATGGGGGCGGTATAAAGTACTGAAAATAATATCTACCTATCTATCTCAATCTAGGATTTAAGCTTTCGCTTCACCTTTGTTTTTGGATAGGGTAGTAAAAACTAAAATTTCGTAGCGCTTCCGCACTATCTTAATCCAGGACTTAGACTTTAGCCTCGCCTTTCATTCGGGATAGTATGAAAGAATAGGGTTTTGAAAATAGGTTTGAAAGCAGTTTTGCACTATCTTAATCCAGGACATAAGCAGAGCTTCGCCTTTCATTCGGGATAGTATAAAAAAAAGTAAAGTAAAAGAAAAGCTGAAAATAAAAAGTAAAGTACTCAGAATTAAATTTAAAAGAGTCTATTTTATAAACGTCCAAATTTATTACAAATTTCTAAAAAGCTGAAAATAAAGCTGAAAAATTACAACTTACAAAACTTTAGAATACTTGAAAGCTACTACCAGTTCCTTGTCAGAGAGCTGGGGAGTTCTAACAGTTCTTAAGGAATCTGCTGGAGTTCGAATAATTCTACTCAGCTCTGCCCCTCTATTTATAGAAAAAATTGCTTTTGGAAAAGCACTTTTGGAAAAGTTGCCAAACAACTTATGGAAAAGCTGCCAAACAGCTTTTGAAAAAGCTGAAATCAGCTTATGGGACAGCTGGCTATTGGATAGCTTGACACGTGGCGGCTTGGATAAGGATAGAGCACACTTGGCAGCTGAGTTGGCTGGCTGGATAAGGATGGCGGGTCGGGCTGACAGCTAGCGGGTCGGGCAGGCAGGTAGCTGGCGGGTCGGGCAGGCAGGCAGCTGGCGGGTCGCGGGCTGGCGGCGGGTTGCAGGTAGCTGGCGGGTCGGGCAGGCAGGCAGCTTGGCGGGTCGCGGGCTGGCGGCGGGTTGTAGGTAGCTGGCGGGTCGGGCAGGAAAAAATCCATTCAAAAATTGCGCTAGCCTGGTTTCGATCCCAAGCAACCAAAGAGAATAACTAGACACCACTCCACTAAGCCAACTGACCATTTCTATCAAATACAGAAACATTATATATATATTATGTATTTCAGGATTTATACATATTGAATAAGTAATAATAGTATAAAATTATATATATTTTCAAGCATATATTATATATATAATTTTTCAAGCATATATAAATATTTTGTTATTATATATATATTTTGTTATAAAATTCCAAGCATATATCAATATTATATATACATTCAAATCTAATACATATATTCATATGATAAAATTATGTTTTCATAGTTTTTAAGTTTTATTATTTTTATTATTATTATTATTTACATGTATAGATATAGTTTTATAGAGTATATATTTTTATATATACCTTTATCTAATATACTTAATATATAGGTTTAATATTAACTTTATATATACATATAATGATATATTAATTATATATATACTTTTATTATTATACGCTATGATTATCATTATTATTAAATAATATAATTATTAATATATACTAAATACTATAATTATTTTATTATTAATATATATATATATTATATACTATATGAAAGTAGTATAAATATTTATATTATTATCATAACTTTACTATTACATTATCATAATCTACTTTTATTTTTATTTTATATATAAATATTATATACATACAACAATTATATATTTTATTTAACTTATATCTAAACAACGTATATTTGTTATAATATATTATTGAATTTCTAAAAATATTTATTTAGAGAAAAAAAACATTTATTCAATAATTTACATAAAATATTACAAATTATATTAAGAAATTAAACTAAAATGTATACCAAAATGTTTATAAATAACTACTCATCAAATACTCCCATACTTAATTTTTGCTATTCCAGAGCAAATATAGAGTTGAGTATATTTACAAGTTATGAAATTTTTTATTTACTATCAATTTAATTCTTCAAGATAAAACAGGTATAAACATCCGGTGAATAAAGAGTTAAATGCTATCATATATATATATCATTGATACAAGAGTTAGAATTTATAGCCATAAAAGTTTTTGAAAACAAATAATAAGCATATATTAAAATCAGATATAACAAAGATAGATTGACTTTATGACTACTATATCTTGCATGAGATATGTTAAAAAAGTACAACCTATTAAGTATGCTCTCTCAAAATTTTAAGCAAAATTAATTCAATTTTGTAGTAGTTTTAGGGGATAATAACTTGGTGGTTTTGCCCATACAGAGGCTTTGAATGCATGAGGTGATGAATTTTATCCTCTCACCTTTTTTTCATATTCATGCATTGTTACAACTATTTTAGGAAAAGATTTTCCAAAATAGAAAAAAAAACTTTGCAGAATTGACTTTTGAATTAATCCAATGCATATGTTTAGGAGCACATACTCCATTTAATATGGTCTTTTAACATTTATTGGATGCCTATGTTTACGGAATATTTTATTCCCATGGACATAAGATCTTTTCTTTTCTAGGAGCACATACTCCTAGATGCTTGCATGCGTAAAGAAATATGCCAAGCGAAATAGTCGGTAGGGTTGTAAAATAATTTTGATAAAAAATTTTGAGAGCAATGGTAATAGCTTGATATTTTCTATATTGTAACAAGATTGAAGTAATGATAATTACAATCTACAATTGTTTGGTGAACATAATATGTTTGCTTCTATTGTATATATATGTATTTCCTTTGATATTGAAAGAAGGCTTGCTAAAAAACTAACTCCGTTTATAATGAAATTTTACAAGGTAGTGTTTACAAGTGTATTCTGGATATTTATATCTATCTAGTTAGGAGAAGGAGTAGTAAATTTGAAAATTGAATAATTTGCATTTTTGATCAACTCAGATTTTTTTGGAATATATTTACATAGTATGGTTTTTGAAAATTTTGACTTGTTTTGGATGAGTACTAAAATAAACAATGCTTTTATTTTAAAGGAAAAATATAACATAAAAGTGATAAAAACATATTGCAACTAAAAGCACCCCCATACTTATGTTAGGCATAGGTATGAAGTGAAAAATATGTACAGAATGTACAAAAGCATAAAGGATGGAAATATACAAGGGAATTTATATTTCGAGGTTATGGAGTAGTGTTAGGGTTTCAGGTTCTTTTTGAAAAAGGTCCCCAGTAAAATATAGTTTTAAACGGTGCCCGTTTACTTTGAAAGTTCCTAGTTCAGGGTGAGAAATAAGAACGGTCCCATATGGCCAGGTTTGTTTAACAGTATAGGGTCCGGTCCATCGGGATTTTAATTTTCCTGGAAATAATTTAAGGCGTGAGTTATATAGTAGGACAAGATCACCTGGTGAAAAAGATTTTGGAAATTTAATTTTCCTATCATGATAAAACTTAGATCGCTCTTTATAAAATTTATTATTTTCATAGGCATTTGCACGCCATTCCTCAAGTTCATTGAGTTGAAATTTACGTTGTTCGGCAGCTATGTTTGTATCTAAGTTAAGAAATTTTAGCTCCCAATATGCGCGATGTTCTAATTCTACAGGTAGGTGACATGCTTTTCCATATACTAAACGATAAGGTGTACAACCGATCGCAGTTTTGAATGCTGTACGGTAGGCCCAAAGTGCATCATCTAATTTGAGGGACCAATCTTTTCGATTGGTATCTACAGTTTTTTCTAATATGCGCTTTAGTTCTTTATTGACTACCTCCACTTGGCCGCTTGTTTGGGGGTGATAAGCGGTAGCGAGTTTATGAGTAACTCCATATTTGGCTAAACACTTTAGCCATCTGGGTGTTACAAAAATGAGTACCTCGATCGCTAACTATAGCCCTAGGCATGCCAAAACGTGAAAATAAGGTTTTCAGAAATTTAACGACGACTCTCGAGTCAGCAGTGGGTAAAGCTTGCACTTCAGCCCATCGTGAAACGTAATCGACCGCTACTAAAATATAACGATTTTTAAAAGAAGGAGGTAAAAGGCCTACAAAATCTATGCCCCACAGATCAAAAATTTCACATTCTAAGTAAAAGTTTTGGGGCATTTCGTCCCGACGGGAAATGTTACCTGACCGTTGGCAGCGGTTGCAAACACTTACCAATTTTTGAGCATCCTTGAATAAAGTAGGCCAAAAGAATCCTGCTTCAAGGGCTTTACGTGCAGTCCGGTTGGATTGATAGTGTCCTCCGATTGGTCCTTCGTGGCAGTGCCGTAGTATTTTTAGTCCTTCCTCGTTCGAAATACATCTTCGAATTACTTGGTCGGCACAGACTTGGAATAAATACGGGTCTTCCCAAAAGTATTTTTTCAAGTCAGAAAAGAATTTCTTCTTTTCTTAAATTGTAAAAGCTTTTGGAAGGACTCGGGCTACTAAATAGTTAGCCAAGTTTGCGAACCAAGGAGTAGAAGAGTTGGTTACCTTTTCGAGTGCGAGGAGACTTTCTTCAGGGAATTTATCTTCGATGTCGGCTTCCACGAGTGTATCTGTTGCAGCATTTTCTAGTCGAGAAAGATGATCGGCTGCCAAATTCTCTGCGCCTTTATTATCTCGGATCTCTAAATCAAATTCTTGTAATAAGAGAATCCAACGTAATAAACGGGGTTCTGCATCTGCCTTAGTTAGTAAATATTTTAAGGCAGAATGATCTGTAAAAACTATAACTTTCGATAGCGTAATATAATATCTAAACTTATCAAATGCAAATACAATCACCAATAGTTCCTTTTCCGTGGTCGTGTAATTGGTTTGTGTAGATGTGAGAGTTTTACTTGCATAATAGATAGGATGAAAATATTTGTCTACTCGTTATCCTAAGACAGCTCCTACCGCATAATCACTCGCATCACACATGATCTCAAAAGGAAAGGACCAGTCTGGGGCTACTAAAATAGGAGAGTTGATAAGTTTGTCTTTAATAATATTGAATGCTACTAAGCATTCACTATCGAATATAAATGGGGCTTCTTTTTCTAATAAATGAGTTAACGGTTTTGTTATTTTAGAGAAATTTTGAATGAACCGTCGATAGAAACCTGCATGGCCTAAGAAACTTCGAATAGATTTTACATTTGTTGGAGGAGGAAGTTTTTCAATTATTTCTATTTTGGCCTTATCGACCTCGATTCCCTGGGAAGAAATTTTATGACCGAAAACTAAACCTTCGCGGACCATAAAGTGGCATTTCTCCCAGTTTAACACTAAATTCGTGTCTTCACAGCGTTGAAGAACTCGAGCGAGGTTATCTAAACACGTATGGAATGAGTCTCCAAATACGGAGAAATCATCCATAAACACTTCCATAACGTCCTCTACTAACTTTCCAAAAATAGCTAGCATACATCTTTGAAATGTAGCTGGCGCATTACAAAGTCCAAATGGCATTCGCCTATAGGCGAAAGTACCAAAGGGGCAAGTGAACGTAGTTTTCTCTTGGTCTTCAGGGGCTATAGGAATTTGTAAATACCCTGAATAACCATCAAGAAAACAATAATATGAGTGACCCGAGAGTCGCTCTAATATTTGATCTATAAACGGTAGTGGAAAGTGATCTTTACGGGTGGCATCATTTAATTTTCGATAGTCGATGCACATCCTCCAACCCGTAACAGTACGTGTTGGAATTAGTTCATTATTAGCGTTTGGTACTACCGTTATACCGCCCTTCTTAGGGACGACTTGTACGGGACTAACCCATGTGCTATCTGAGATTGGATAGATAATTCCTGCGTCTAATAATTTCATTACTTCAGCTTTTACGACATCCTTCATATTAGGATTTAAACGTCGTTGGGGCTGGATAGATTTACGAGGGTTATCTTCCAAAAATATTTTATGCGTACAAAAAGATGGGTTGAGTCCTTGGATATCAGAAATTTGTCATGCTAATGCATGACGATGTTGTTTTAACACTTCTATTAATTCAGACGTTTTCTTATCATTTAATTCGGCAGAAATGATAACAGGGAGTTTAGATTCAGCTTCAAGGAAAACGTATTTTAAATGTGCAGGAAGTGTTTTCAGCTCGAGGGTTGGTGGTTTTTCATATGAATTTGGAGTTTTTAAAGTTGTAGAAGTTAAGGATATAAAAGGTTCTAAAGGGTCATCGGTAGGCATTTCATTTGAAATGGGATAAGTCTGCCAAGTCCGATTAGTCATTGAAAATAAATTAGAATAGGGAAAACCATTTTTCTCAAAAGAGGCTTCCACAAGGTAGCAAGAATCGTCATTTATTAAAGAGTTTTTCATAGAGGGATCTATATCGATAGTAACTTTGTCATCTCCTACTCGTAAGAGAAGTCTACCATTACTTACGTCTATTATCGCGCGAGAGGTTGTGAGAAAAGGACGACCGAGAATTATGGGAACATCGGCGTCTTCCTCTATGTCAAGTATAACAAAGTCTATCGGGAAGATAAACTTGTCTATTTTGACCAGAACATCCTCTACTATCCCTATTGGATATTTAATAGAACGATCTGCTAACTGGATGCTCATTTTAGTTGGGCTGGGGTTACCTAATCCTAGTTTTTGAAAGAGCGAGTAGGGCATTAAATTTATGCTAGCACCTAAATCTGC
Source organism: Platanthera zijinensis (assembly GCA_039513925.1). Lineage (NCBI taxonomy): Eukaryota > Viridiplantae > Streptophyta > Magnoliopsida > Asparagales > Orchidaceae > Platanthera > Platanthera zijinensis. The sequence continues at coordinate 199,139,114 of CM077082.1, forward strand.
TAACGCATCTTTTATTAATAGATTACCGAAAAGACACGGGATGGAAAATCGTCCCGGATCGTTTAATTTTGGGGGTAATTTATGTAATAAAACGGCTGAACACTCGGCGTTAAGAAAAACTCTCGAAATATCTTCGAGTTTCTTTTTATTTGAAAGTAACGCTTTTAAATATTTTGCGTATTTAGGCATCTGTGCAATTGCCTCGCAGAAAGGTATATTTATTTGAATTTGTTTTAGCATTTTTAGAAAATTTTTATATTGTTCATCTTCTCGCTCATCTTTTAATTTAGATGGATAAGGTAAAACAACATGTGGGGAAGAAATTCACGGGGGTTGAGGAGGCAGAGTCGTAACGGGAAGTGGTGTAGGAGGGCTAACCTTAGCTTCTTTTTCTACCCTAACGGGTGGTGGTAGCTCTCTGCCACTTCGTAGTTTGACGGCTTGTCAACTTGATGGGTTACTGGAATGGCCAGTATCCCGTGGATTTGGTTCCGTATTTCCTGGCAAATTACCAGGTTGGCGTTCCGATAGCATTTTTGATATTTGTCCAATTTGTGTTTCTAAGTTTTTAATTGATCCGGTCAGGTTCCGGATATTGGACTCATTAATACTGACATATTTCATGAATATGTCTTCTATCGGGGTTGGCCTAAATTGGTTCGGTTGTGCTGGTGGTGTTTGTGGTTGTGGGGGTTGCGGTGCAAATCCACTTGGATTTGCAGTCGGAGGGCGTTGAGCATTATTGGGGTTGCTCCATGAAAAATTAGGATGGTTCCTATATCCTGGATTATAAGAATTATTATTCGAGTTAATATTAGGACTATAGGAAGGTCTATAAGAGTTCCCCATATAATCGATTTCTTCAATTACATTATTATTAGAATTCCAAGTAGTTGAGGTGGAGGAAGCAGTTATTCCTGCCAATTGTTTAGTTAAATTTTCTACTTGGAGTGCTAAAGTAGAAGAAGTGTCGAGCTCATATATCCCAACTTGTTTAGGGCGTGACCTTGGCACGTTCCACTGGTACGCGTTCATGGCCATTTCCTCAAAGAGGGTTTGAGCGGCATCGGGGGTTTTGTTATTGAGCGTGCCCCCAGCGGCAGCATCAATGGCTTGTCTGGTTTGAATATTCAAACCATTATAGAATATTTGTACCTGGAGCCAAGTTGGCAGTGCATGATGTGGACACTGACGTAAATATTCCTTAAAACGTTCACAAGTCTCATAAAGAGACTCGGACTCGCCTTGCACAAAGGAAGAAATATCCGCACGCAGACGTGCGGTTTTTGCAGGTGGAAAATACTTTGTTAGGAATTTTTCGGTCATTTCAGCCCAAGTGGTGATAGATCCTCTGGGGAGAGAACCTAGCCACTACTTTCCTTTCGTTCGTAGCGAAAAAGGAAATAAGCGAAGACGGATGACATCATCAGTGACGCCATTTATCTTAAATGTGTCGCATATTTCTAAGAAATTGCATAAGTGCGTGTTTGGAACTTCGTCGGGCAAGCCATCGAATTGAACGGAATTTTGAATCATTTGGATTATACTCGATTTAATCTCGAAGTTATTATTGGCAATTGGTGGACGAACGATACTAGACCCGGTGTCATCTAAATTAGGTCGTGCATAATAAGACATGGTCCTTTGGGAGACCACCTCTGGCATTTGTTGTTGCTCTGCTGCCATTTCTTGTACGTGTGTGGTGCCTACGGACTCTTCCAGATTTAAGACAAGCTCTTGATTCAGAGATCGGAGGCGCCTGCGAAAGGTGCGATCGATTTCAGGATCAAGTTCAAGATTTAAATCCGATGGAGTTCTGCGGGTCATACACTAAACAAAAGATTTTTTATATAAAAACAAAAATAGGGTAAAAAAAACTAAGTTAAAAAATTACAAACACACGAAAAGACGTAAAACGGAAAATAACTAAAAATAGGTTTTTTTTATATAAAACAGGTTTTTTTTTATAAAAGCAGTTTTATAATAAAAGCAGGTTTTTGATTATAAACTAGTTTTTATTTTTTTCAAGTTTTATATAAAATACATTAAAATAGTAGGTTAGGTTTTTTTTTTGTTTTTTGTTTAGTAGTTAATAAACTTGTTAATAAAAAGTTAGGTTTTATAAAAATAAAGTTTTAAATTCACGGAATTTTATGTTTGTTTTATTTTTATAAAAACTAAGGTTTTTAAATAACAAGAAAAAGAAAAGATAAAATTAATAGTGTTCTTTTATTTTCAAATATTAACACAAATAAACTAGTCCCCGGCAACGGCGCCAAAAAGCTTGATAAGTAAAGTTTGTTTTAAAGAAGATAGATTTGGTTTTATATAATCTTTTACGAATATAAGTCTATCTCTTTTTTACTTACTTATATCCTGTGGATTAAGGCAAGAGTACCTATCGCATAGGAGTATAGTATTTTATAGAAAATATCAAGGTCGTATTTTTCCTGGGATCGGTGTTAATTATTCTACTTTTTAGAACTGACTATTATTTTATCGAAAGAACGGAGTGGGGTTTATTTTAAAATTAAAAGATACAAAAAAAATTATATACGTGATTTTATTAAGAGAGGGACTTAGAGTTTAGTCCTCGATTTCAGAATTACTTTGAGCGGATATTAATTCGCCTATTAAAGAACAACTTTATTTCTTAATTATCTAACTTAACGAGAGGGTTCCTTTGGTAGCATCACTGACTCGAAAGTACGACCGGGAAGGCTTGCGTTTAAACGGGTTAACATAAACGTAGTGTCTCGTCACCTGGTATATGATCAATTAACAGAAAACCCTAGTTAGAATAACTAGAAAGTAAAGTCCACTTGAATGCCATTAAGTTGTGAGAATTTCTCATTAGAGCGAACATCAAAAATATATATATCCAAGCTGACCAGAGTATCTGCAGTCTAATTGAGTAAAATCACAAGTGGATAATATTCTGCAAGGCGAATCAACAAATCTTTATCAAAAGAAATGAAATTGTCGCTTGGATCAAGACTTGAAACACAGAGAAGTAATTGGGGGCGGTATTTACTTCATTAAATCGATCATTTAACTCGAAACATCCAATCAATCTACCGGTATCTGAAGATCTCAATCCGGAAAGATGATAATTTAATATCTCTTGCATTACGTCTTGATCTTCACAGCTTTGAATAAATTTTTTGTCTGGAACATCGATAGGGTCATGTTTACCACAAAAGCTTGAAACTTCCTTTATGCAGCGCTTCCGCACTGTAGATCGACATTTCTCATATTAAATAAATCTGTTTGGACAGGACTTAGACGAAGTTCATTGCATTGATGATGTCTCGTCCTTTTTTTGTAGCGCCTGTGATAACTCATGTGTATCGACAAGAATATGGTTTTCATCAAATGAAGGTTTGAAAGATGAAATCAAAAGTTTTATACTTTTTAAATCCAGACATAACTTGCAGTTCCTCGTTGAATTGCATCCATTCGCCTTCAATTCGGGATAGTATAATCTCAAGAACAGTAACTAGTAAGATGAGAACATAGCGAATGAAATTCAAAAAGTACCGTAATGTGAACTCCATCGTGTTTCTCCTGCTTTCTTAATTTCAAGTGGTTGATTTAACCCTCGACCACTCTCCAATTCTCCGCAACCAATTTCTTGCGCTACTCTTTCGACTTCTAGCGCTCTAAGACAGTCACGTCCAAATTTGCATGATCCCCCAACAAATTCTATACCATGTTAAGCATGGAAAAAAAGCTCGGAAAAATTACAATTTCAGAATGACCTTCTGCAACGGCTACTAAGCTATACCAGTTCCTTGTCAGTTGATGAGCAAAACAATGGGGAGTCCTAAAATGCAGTTCTTAAGTATTTTCCCTCGATATCTGCTGGAGTTCGAATAATTCTACTCAGCTCTGCCCCTCTAATTTATAGAAAAACTTAATTGCTTTTGGCAAATAGTGTATCAATAGCAATCTTTGGAAAGCAGTGGTGTCGGATACGTGAACAAAACCAAGTAGTCTTTCAACAATTAAGCTTTTTTATCAACAAGCTGCATAAAACAATAGTCATCTGCTCTTTCGTCGCTATATCACGAGCTTCGTCCACTAAAATAGAGAAACAGTCATCTCCAATATCCCTAAGGATTGTGTCTGTTATTGCAGCTGGCTATTGCAGAAACAATCTCTTTTTGTATTTTCGGCGAGGTTAGTTGACAATTAAGTGGGGCATTTTTCAGAACCACGGCTTGGATAAGGATAGAGCACTACTATGTGATGCAGCTGAAAATCAAGTAATTGGAAAATTCCCTGGCTGTTGATAAGGATGGCGGGTCGGGCTGGCAGCATGGCGGGTCGGGCAGGCCAGCCCTTGTCATAACAGCTGGCGGGAAATCGGGACAGGCAATAGATGCAGCTGGCGGGTCGCGGGCTGGCGGCGATATTGCAGGTAATTTGACATTCTGGCGGGTCTTGTTTTGCAAACGCAGGCATCTGGTTTCTCGGGATTCATTAAATCTTCAGGCAGATTCTCTTAGCAATAGAATGCTGGCGGGTCGTGGGCTGTGATTCCGGACGGTGTTTTTCGCAGGTATAGTCTTATCTTTCCAATACTGAAATCCACGACTAACGAAAGTTGGATCACACCCTCTTTGAGGGCAAGAAAATAATCCAATTAAAGACAAAAAGCTGCGTTGGCCTAGTTTCGACGCTGTATTCTAGCCAATCTTTAAAATCAACCAATTTTTGTTGAAGCGACGTGCTTTTTTTTTCCAATAACAGTTTGAGGAAAACCACTCCACTAAAGCCAAAGGTTGACCAAGGTCCTTTCTGTAAATAAATCTTCTTATAGAATCATGAAGAAACATTATAATATAGGCTGCCTCAAATTGAAGGTAAATCCTCAATATTAAACTCAGTGCGAAGTCTCTTACTATCTGTAGCTTTTGACACTTGTGCGCTTACTTTTGAATAAAATTTATCCTAAAAATGAAGTATAATTCAATTTATATATATTAAGAGAGACAACATTCATAAATAAGCATCAACATTATATAAGAGAAATATAATTTTTCAACAGTCATTACCATATTGAATTGTTGAAGATATGTTTGATTTGTGAAATTATTTATCTTGAAGTGGAATATTTCTGTACATACATAAAATCACTTGAAATTAACACACCAAACCAACATATTCTACATCTAGCTAACAAGATCAACACAACCATATATCAATTTCAATTAGCCTATAGTAACATGATCTTTATAAATCTAACTAGCAACTTATCACACATTCATATGATAAAATTATCTTATAAATCATAGCCCTTTTTTCATAACCCACAACCTACACATAAGTCTTGGATAAATTGAATTTCATAACCCACAACATACGCATTGGATTATTATTTAACCACATGTATAAATATATTTTATAGAGTAATCAATTTCTTATTCTATACCTTGAAATCAATTTCTACTCATGGAGATCTAGAACTTGAAAAATATAGGGTTTAATGGAGATTAGAACTTTGAAAGAAATATATATATCTTATATTGAAAAATGAAAATATTTAGCACTCACCATCACCAAGTTATTGCAACTGGAGGCTGCTGAACTCACAAATTTTGTTGTTAGAGGCTGCTGCTGCACTCACCAATTTTGCTGTTTGCAAAAAATCAAATTGATGGTTTTGTTAAGAAGAAGTAGAATATAATCTATGCTGATTTATGTACTCACCAATTTTGCTGTTAGAGGCTGCAAAAAAATAATTATGGTTTTGTTAAGTAGAATATCAAAAATCTTGCTGAAGAAGAAGAAGGAGAAGAAGGAGAAGAAGGAGAAGAAGGAGAAGAAGGAGAAGAAGGAGAAGAAGGAGAAGAAGGAGAAGAAGGAGGAGAAGGAGAAGAAGAGGAGAAGAAGGAGAAGAAGGAGAAGAAGGAGAAGGAGAAGAAGGAGAAGAAGGAGAAGAAGGAGAAGAAGGAGAAGAAGGAGAAGAAGGAGAAGAGGACGAAGAAGAGGACGAAGAAGAGGACGAAGGACGAAGAAGAGGACGAAGAAGAGGACGAAGAATATACTATAGAAGAAGGAGAAGAAGTAGTATAGGAAATATTTATATTAGTAAGAGAAGAAGAAGAAGGAGAAGAAGAAGAAGGAGAAGAAGAAGAAGGATACGGGCGACGGCAGCGAGGCGGCGATGGGCGACGGCAGCGATTCGGGCGCTCGCGGCGACGGGCTAGGCCAGCGATTCAGCGAAGAAGAGGACGGGCGACGGGCGACGGGCGACGGAAGCGAAGCTGCCACGGGCGACAGGCTAGGGCAGCGATCAGCGAAGAAGAATCTAGGGCACGCGGGATTAACCTTATTTTATAAAATAAATGGGCACGTGCCCGGGTGTTATATAGGTCCGCCCCTGCATACAACAATTATATATTTTATTTAACTTATATCTAAACAACGTATATTTGTTATAATATATTATTGAATTTCTAAAAATATTTATTTAGAGAAAAAAAACATTTATTCAATAATTTACATAAAATATTACAAATTATATTAAGAAATTAAACTAAAATGTATACCAAAATGTTTATAAATAACTACTCATCAGGCATATGTGGAAAGACTGAAGCACAACCTGATCAGCATCAGTCAACTATATGATGAAGGATATAAGGTGACTTTCAACAAAGCTATATGCAAGATCAAGTCAGAAGACAACACAACTGTGTTGACAGGTAACAGAAAAGGTAACATTTACTTAGTAGATTTTCATTCATCTAAAGTAGATATCTGCTTGTTCAATTCCATATCTAGACCTAATATACTATGACATAAGAGACTAGGACACCTAAAACATAGAACCATTGCTAGGCTGTCCAAGGACAACCTTGTTAGAGGACTACCTTCTGGCCCCTACAAGAAGGAAGGACTCTGCAGGGCCTGTCAATTAGGCAAGCAAACTAAAAATAGTTTTAAGTCACTTAATAAGAGTGATTCACCTAGGATTTTGTATCTGTTACACATGGATCTTTTTGGACCCATTACAGTACAAAACTTAGGAGGGAAATCTTATACTTTGGTGATTGTAGATTGTCTCAACCCGCATTTTCTCTGAATTAAGAATTATCAGAGTAAGAGAAAACACGCGTCATGATGCCACGTCAAGTAGGGGATAACTACTGACGCTCAGGCAAAACCAACTACCAACTTAAAGAAAGAAAATCATGTGATTAATGATTAGAAAATCAGTTATGTTTTAGAGACCGTATCCCTCGGCTCAGTGGATCACCTAGTCCACAAAAGAAAAACTATATTTATACGCTGCGGAAAGAAAAATACTTTAATTAGGTTTGACATCCTAAGGAGCGCGTAAGGGTCCCAAGAGAACCACTCATGCTATGCAAGACCCTACATTTAATTTATATAATATATAAGAAAACGGTCTTTATACGTGATTTGGAAAATAGTGATTACGTTTTATAAAACATGCTGATCATGAGCTTTATTTATAATAATAATTATAGTTTAAAAATAACTAACAACCTAGCATAAAACCTTCTCAGGGCAAGTAGACTATCTCCAGAAAACGGTAGCAGCATAAGTAAATATATCCAGTACAAAGGTAACAACTACCAGTGGGTGCCAATAACCTGACACGAACCCACTGACACACATGTATGTCTGTAAGAAAGTACTGAAAAACTACCTCACCAACACGGCAAACGGAACTCCAAGGTCCAAGAGACTACCAACACCACCACTGCAAACTAGCCACCCAACTGGCTACGGCTCAGAACCTGGGGTATTCCAAAAGAAAACAGAATACCTCAGCAAGCTAAACAAAGTAAAACTGCATGAAAGAGTCAACCAAAAGGGGAAAAGTACCAGTAAAACATGCAGTAGAAAGAGTCACAACTGTCCAAAACAGGACAATAAGAAAAGCACAACGTGCGAGAAAACAGCAACAACCCGGCCCAGGAATAACATCCTGAAGGGCCTACTAGGCTACCAAGAGCCCAAAGTGCTGCAAACTACCAAGGAAGAAACTTCTAACACCCTAACCTGTGGGAGGTGGTAGTAGCAAAAACCAACAACGAGGAACCGGATTGGAGGAAAACTCAGTCCCCCCATCCACCATGTCCAAGTCAACAAGCTCGAGGGTCTACACGTGAAAGCACAAGGGACCTTCCACCCACATGCCCAACCCATACCTAGAGCAAGAAAAACACGAGTGGCCTTGGCTAAATTACACAACTCCACCCCCATAAAGAGCTACAAACCACCACTACTACCCACGACCCACGATTCGGCCATTAGGAAAGAGAAACATGACCGACAAGGAAATTACAAATATAAACAAGGAATTCACTCGGGAACGTAAATCGAGGAAAGAGAAAAAGAAAGTGTTGAAATGACTCAACACGACGTGGCGCTGGGTCCTCTCGACACCGCATTGAGTGAGCTTCACCCACTCAACGTGCCACGCAAGGCGAACTATCATAACAACTACTCTTACGTTACTACCTTAACACAACGCAAAACACTCAAGTCCACATAACCCGCGTATCGACGCCAGCTAAATACGGGTGCCAAAAAAAGAAATATTCAGAGCGCACGATCAGTGTCGCACGATCGGTGGTCGTGCGTGGTCATTGGTTGATGGTCGTGCGAAGTGAACCAGGGAAACCTGACAGAAAACCTAGCAACTGCGCACGATCAGTTTCGCACGACCACTGGTCGTGCGCACTGTTGCCAGCGCTCATGCGATTGCCGAGACAGAACTTTGGAAAATAAAAAGACAACCGCGCACGAACAGAGGCACACGACCAGTGGTCGTGCGCCCTAACGGTTGATGACCGTGCCCGGGTAACCTGTACCGTTGGGATTTCCCGGACGACACCGGAACGCGCACACGACCCACGCAACTACAGTAGCAGTAGGAAACTACTAACGACGCGCGCCACTACCATTCAAACTATGACTAATCATCCGAGACGAAAAAAAAATAGGAGATAAAACGATAGAAACAATAGGCTTTAAACAAAAGAAAACAACTTGGCAAGGGCAAGAACACCACTTGCCTCGATTTCCGGTGAAGCTTGGTCGGCTTTCCCTCCTCTTCACGCTGCACTAGAAAGAGCAGCACCAAAAACTCACCTAACAAGCAAATCCGAACTTTAATGGCGGAAACCTCAAAAACCAAAAATTCTAATCCCCCTAAAGCTCCACGAAAATCGAATTTCTTACCGTAGAAATGAAGGTCTCGACGAGAGCAATCCAAATCCACTCTCGGAATCGAATTCCGTCCACAAACGCTCCGGGAAACGGCGGTGGAAGGCAAGGCTCGGCGGTTTCTCCGTTTCCTCTCGTACAGGGGCGGCGGTTAGATTTGGAGAAGATGAAGCGGGGCTTTTTCTATTCTATCATATATATATATATATATATATTAATATATAATAATATATTTTATTACAAAATTACATAAAGCACCAAAACGACGCGAAAACCGAACTACCTCGGAATTCGACGAAATTCGCACCGTAGCTAAATACCCACACTACGAACACAACAGCGAAGTCGAAATTAATTTTTGACGAACAGAACTCGAGTTATACCCAAATAAAGCCAAACACCAACATCCCCCCAAGAGGCCACACCGGGTCACCCAAAACGACTCGGCTTGCTAGGGAGATCTTGCCAACAGACTACATAATAGGGCACTCAGTTCTAAGGAGATAAACCACACTCCACAAATGGCACAAGCCACGAAAACGCGTCATCGTAACGCCAAACGAGAATAAAAATAAACGCAGAAAATCGGGGGCATTACAGTCACTCCCCCTAAAAGAAAGTTTCGTCCCGAAACTTTACGCACAACACTCCTACTAAAGAAGGTAAAGTAACCAATAGGAGTTACAAGAAGGGAAACATACCGATCAAATCAGGGAAACAGGTGAGGTTAAGCCCTCCTCATGGCCGACTCTAGCTCCCAAGTCGCGCTCTCCAAATCCTGATTTTTCCACAGAACTTTCACCATCGGTATGGACTTCTTTCGCAGCACTCGCTCCTGAGTATCCAAAATACGAACCGGCACCTCAACAAAAGAGAGGTTGGGCTCCAACTGGGGCACAACGTCCAAGACCTGCCCACTACTGCGCACACACTTCCGCAATTGGCTAACATGAAAAACATTATGAACTCCTGGGAAGTTTGCTGGCAAACCCAATCTATAAGCTGACACGCCAATCCGTTCCAAGATCTCGAACGGGCCCACATACCTTGGGTCCAATTTCCGATTCTTACCAAACCTCTTTACACCCACCATTGGGGAAACCTTAAGAAATACAAGGTCCCCTACAAAGAACTCCAAAGCAGACCTACGCCGATTGGCGTTCTTTTCGTACCTCTCCTGAGCTATACGAAGCTTCTCCCGAATAAGCTTCACGGCGACTTCCATATCCTCCAGCGCATCAGGACCCAACAACGGCCTCTCACCAGCTTCGGCCCAAAACAACGGAGTCCTACAGCGCCTCCCATATAAGGCTTCGAACGGAGCCATCTGCAAACTTTCTTGATAACTGTTGTTGTAAGCAAATTCCATAAGTCGCAGCCGCTCATCCCACGCTCCGCCGTGGTCTAAAATATAGCATCAGATCATATCCTCAACAATCTGATTCACCCGCTCCGTCTGCCCATTGGTCTGTGGGTGGTACGCAGTAGAATATCTCAAATCAGTACCCAAACCCTCCTGCAGACTCTGCCAAAAACGAGAAGTAAATCGGGAGTCTCGATCAGAAATGATGCTAACCGGCACACCGTGGAGTTGGATGACTTCATTCAAGTACAACTCCGCTATCTTCTTCATCGGGTGATCAATCTTATAAGGCACGAAGTGAGCACACTTCGTCAATCTATCCACTATAACCCAAACAGAATCAAATCCCCTAGGAGATCTTGGTAAGCCCGTAATGAAGTCCATAGATATACTCTCCCACTTCCAAGTCGGGATCTCTAACGGGGTCAACTTGCCACCAGGCCTTCCATGATCGGCCTTCACGTGCTTGCAAGTGTGGTACTCAGCAACAAATCGGGATATATCACCTTTCATGCCATACCACCAGGCAATTTGCCTTAAGTCACGGTACATCTTCGTAGATCCTGGATGATAGGCAATGCTAGATCCATGAGCCTCTCTGCAAATCATACCTCTAATATCCCCAACGGCGGGGATGCAAAACCTGCCGCGGTACTTCAAAGTACCCGCATCATCGATAGCAAAATCTGGCAACTCTCCCTTCTCTGTCCTGATGAACAAGTGCAACAGATCCGGGTCATCCTTCTGGTGCAGTCTGGTCAAAGAAATCCAGGATGGCTCTGCCACTGACAAACTACTCTGCAAACCACAGCATCCCACTGAAATATCCATAAGGAGGAACTCCTCAACTAACCGATCGGCGGAGAGGTTAAAGATCTTTCCCGTCTTTCGGCTCAGGGCGTCGGCCACCATATTGGCCTTACCCGGATGATACTGGATCTCTACATCATAATCGGCCACATACTCTAGCCACCGCCGCTGGCGCAGATTCAACTCCTTCTGCGTGAACACGTACTTCAGGCTCTTGTGGTTAGTGAAGATCTTGCACTGAGCCCCATAAAGTAGGTGTCTCCACAGCTTCAACGCATAAATAACCGCTGCGAACTCAAGGTCATGCGTAGGATAATTCTTCTCATGAGTCTTCAGTTGCCTTGACCCATAGGCAATCACCTTCCCAACCTGCATTAATACGCAGCCCAGACCTACAAGCGAAGCATCCACATACACATCATAATCCACACCCTCAGTAGGCAGGGTCAGTATGGGGGCAGTGCACAATCTCTTCTTTAGCTCCAGAAAAGCCTCCTCGCACTTTTCGCTCCAAACAAATGCCACATTCTTCTGAGTCAGCTTGGTCAACGGTGCAGCTAGGGAAGAGAAACCCTCCACAAATCTTCTGTAATATCCAGCCAACCCTAAGAAACTCCTGATCTCCTTAGGCATACTCGGCCTACTCCAATCCATCACTGCTGCAATCTTTTCTGGATTGAACGAGATCCCTTCCTTGCTAACCACGTGGCCTAGAAAAGAAACCTGAGGCAACCAAAATTAGCACTTGCTCAACTTGGCGAATAACTTATAGTTCCTCAACTCTGATAGGACCAAACGCAAATGCTGCTCATGCTCCTCAGCACTATGAGAATAAACTAACACGTCATCAATGAAGACCACAACGAACTTGTCGAGGAAATCCTTGAACACCCTGTTCATCATATCCATGAAGGCTGATGGTGCGTTGGTCAGACCAAACGACATCACCAAAAACTCAAAGTGTCCATGCCTCGATCTAAACGCAGTCCGTGGAATATTCGCCTCACGGATCCTGAGCTGATGATAACCAGAACGTAGATCGATCTTGGAGAACACCGTGCTACCGCACAACTGGTCAAATAAATCATCGATCCTCGATAGAGGGTATCTGTTCTTAATAGTGACCTTGTTCAATTCTCTATAGTCGATGCAAAGCCGCATCGACCCATCTTTCTTTCTTTACAAACAAAACAGGAGCACCCCAAGGTGACGAACTCTGCCTGATAAAACCTTTAGCCAACAGCTCATCCAACTGACCTCGCAACTCCTCTAACTCACGAGGGGCCATCCGGTACGGCGCCTTAGCAATAGGACGCGTACCCGGCTCCAAATCGATCAAAAACTCAACATCCCGCTCGGGAGGAAGACTAGGAAGGTCATCAGGAAAAACATCGGCGAAACCACAAACAATAGGAATCTCCTCCAAGCGTGGTACGCTAACAGCGGTTTCAACCGCCGAGACTAAACAAGCACAACAACCAGAAAGAAACAACCTCTGAGCACATACCGCAGAGATGACAGGAGAATCCTGACACGGATAAGCATACACGCTGCCGGGCTGACCGTCGTCCCTGATTAAGTCCAAGCGCTTTCCTTTGCACTGAATGACTACATCATACCTAGAGAGCCAGTCCATGCCCAGAATAATATCGAAGTCCTCCAGATCAATCATCTTCAGGTCCGCCTTCGCAAGAAAGTTCCCCAACAAAACAGGGCAATCTAAAATGCCCAAATCTCACAACACAGATTCACCAGAGGGAAACTTGACACGGAAGGAATCCCGAACACGATCTAAGATCAACCGATGTCGCTCCACAAAGGCTCTAGCCACGAACGAGTGGGTAGCGCCGGAGTCAAACAGAACCCGCGCCCAGCGGTTCTTTACCTTAAATTTCCCTATAGGAGCATAGAAAACTAAGGAACTACCACACAATACTGCAAGCATTCTAGCAAATAGAACTACCAGGCTGGAAAAACAACAAACAACTAACCTGAGATGACCTGGGTCGAAGCCTGAGCCTCCTCGGAAGAGATCACGTTCAGCTTCCCCTTTCCCTTGTCCACACGCTGAGGTGGAGGTAAAGCCTGTAACGGAACTGCAGGAAGAGCTGGCTGAAACTGAGGACACCTCGACTTGATGTGACCCTTCTGCCCACACTGAAAGCAGACTTTATCCTTGGTCCAACACTGGGCCGCATCATGGCCGGATCGCTTGCAAACGGAATAGGAGACATCTCTCCTAGGAGCACCCTGAATCGCATGAACCTGCTCCTTCCTCTGAGCTGCTGCCTTCTTAAAACATTTCTCGGCAGGGTGGCCTGACCGGCCACAGAAGCTGCACTCCACCTTGCCCCCTCTTTCCCGAAGCCGCACCGGGTACCTGGGGTTTCTTCTCCTCCACCGACTTTCTCTTGTCCAACCTCATTTGCTGGCCTCTGCTCTTCGCGGTCTCAATAGCCTCCACCTTCAGAGCAGCCTCTACTACACCTGCATAAGTCTCTGACCCATAAGCACTGGTCAACTGCTGCACCTCGCTCCTCAAACCACCGAGAAATCGCTTAACTTCGATCAGCCTCAACGCTGACCAATCCCGGGGCAAAACGGCTCAACTTGCTGAACTCTATCTCATACTCACCCACCGTGAGTTGCCTTTGCTTCAGATGGAGGAAGTCGTTCATGAGGCGGTCACGCTCGACCGAGGGTAAGAACTTCCTCAACAACATCTCCTTGAACACCTCCCAAGAGCATCCGGCTACCAAGCTCTCCTTCTCTCTCAGCCACCAACTCTTAGCCAAACCTTTAAGCTGATAGGCGGCTATCATCACCCTCTGATCATCCGCAATCCCTGAGTACGAGAACATCTCCATGGAGATCAGCCAGTCGTCTATCACCATGAAATCTGCCTTCCCATCATAAGTGGGAGGACTCAGCCTCTGAAACTTTGAAATGAAGGCCATCTCTGCTGGCACCACCACTGGAGGTCTCAAGGGTGCAGGAGGAGGAGGAACAGCTAACCCCCCCGCAGGGACTTGCACACCCTGAGTCTGACCTGCCACAACCGCCACCAAAGACTGAATCTGGGCTCGCACCTCCTCCAACTGTCTGCCCAAGGAATCGTTACTCTGACGCAGACTCTCGATCACCGCATCGTTCTGAGCCCCAGATGACTCACCCTCAGACAGGGGAGTCGATCGAGTCGCAGGACGCCTTGCCATTCTAAAATCATAACAACACAAATTAGACCCTACTACAACGTCTAGAACCAAATACAAGTACAGACAATACATATATAGATATAGACTTAAAGCTGCTAAACTTGCTCTGAGAGTTTATCTTTTTAACAAAATTTAGATGTTATGCCCTAACCTAGGATGGTTAACCACCACCTTACTAACTCTTGTGCCTAGATCGGGAATGCATGACTTTTATATTAATTTGAAAACTTATGTGTGTACATATGTCATCCTGCCAGTTTTAGCATGGCACGTTGTGCTTATGCAATGTTATGATATGCATGTTTGTGTTATGCATTCTAAAAAGGCCCTAATGCATGTTATGAGCGGCGTACACATGAAAATGTTATGCATCCCATACTACATAACATTCTCATGCAACGAAAAAGAAAACGTGCTAGTCGCAGCTATGTGGTGAGGTTATGCATCCCATACTACATAACCCTCACATATTGCCCCTATGGTGGATCCATATACGAACACATATTATGCATCCCATACTACATAATATGCCCCGTATACTTCATGTTATGCTATGAGTGTAGTGTTCGTGCTTTTGCCAAGACGTGCTGATGACATATCGGTGTGTGAATGACATGATGCTGAACTACTAAAAAGCAAACAAAGGAAGGTTGCTCAACTAACTTTTCAAGCAACCTCCCTCTGATACCAACTGTCACAACCCGCATTTTCTCCGAATTAAGAATTATCAGAGTAAGAGAAAACACGCGTCATGATGCCACGTCAAGCAGGGGATAACTGCTGATGCTCAGGCAAAACCAACTACCAACTTAAAGAAATAAAATCATGTGATTAATGATTAGAAAATCAGTTATGTTTTAGAGACCGTATCCCTCGGCTCAGTGGATCACCTAGTCCACAAAAGAAAAACTATATTTATACGCTGCGGAAAGAAAAATACTTTAATTAGGTTTGACATCCTAAGGAGCGCGTAAGGGTCCCAAGAGAACCACTCATGCTATGCAAGACCCTACATTTAATTTATATAATATATAAGAAAACGGTCTTTATACGTGATTTGGAAAATAGTGATTACGTTTTATAAAACATGCTGATCATGAGCTTTATTTATAATAATAATTATAGTTTAAAAATAACTAGCAACCTAGCATAAAACCTTCTCAGGGCAAGTAGACTATCTCCAGAAAACGGTAGCAGCATAAGTAAATATATCCAATACAAAGGTAACAACTACCAGTGGGCGCCAACAACCTGACACGAACCCACTGACACACATGTATGTCTGTAAGAAAGTACTGAAAAACTACCTCACCAACACGGCAAACGGAACTCCAAGGTCCAAGAGACCACCAACACCACCACTGCAAACTAGCCACCCAACTGGCTATGGCTCAGAACCTGGGGTATTCCAAAAGAAAACAGAATACCTCAGCAAGCTAAACAAAGTAAAACTGCATGAAAGAGTCAACCAAAAGGGGAAAAGTAACAGTAAAACATGCAGTAGAAAGAGTCACAACTGTCCAAAACAGGACAACAAGAAAAGCACAACGTGCGAGAAAACAGCAACAACCCGGCCCAAGAACAACATCCTGAAGGGCCTACTAGGCTACCAAGAGCCCAAAGTGCTGCAAACTACCAAGGAAGAAACTTTTAACACCCTAACCTGTGGGAGGTGGTAGTAGCAAAAACCAACAACGAGGAACCAGATTGGAGGCAAACTCAGTCCCCCCATCCACCATGTCCAAGTCAACAAGCTCGAGGGTCTACACGTGAATGCACAAGGGACCTTCCACCCACATGCCCAGCCCATACATGGAGCAAGAAAAACACGAGTGGCCTTGGCTAAATTACACAACTCCACCCCCATAAAGAGCTACAAACCACCACTACTACCCACGACCCACGATTCGGCCATCAGGAAAGAGAAACATGACCGACAAGGAAATTACAAATATAAACAAGGAATTCACTCGGGAACGTAAATCGAGGAAAGAGAAAAAGAAAGTGTTGAAATGACTCAACACGACGTGGCGCTGGGTCCTCTCGACACCGCATTGAGTGAGCTTCACCCACTCAACGTGCCACGCAAGGCAAACTATCACAACAACTACTCTTACGTTACTACCTTAACACAACGCAAAACACTCAAGTCCACATAACCCGCGTATCGACGCCAGCTAAATACGGGTGCCAAAAAAAGAAATATTCACAGCGCACGATCAGTGTCGCACGATCGGTGGTCGTGCGCGGTCATTGGTTGATGGTCGTGCGAAGTGAACCAGGGAAACCTGACAGAAAACCTAGCAACTGCGCACGATCAGTTTCGCACGACCACTAGTCGTGCGCACTGTTGCCAGCGCTCGTGCGATTGCCGAGACAGAACTTTGGAAAATAAAAAGACAGCCACGCACGAACAGAGGCACACGACCAGTGGTCGTGCGCCCTAACGGTTGATGACCGTGCGCGGGTAACCTGTACCATTGGGATTTCCCGGACGACACCGGAACGCGCACATGACCCACGCAACTACAGTAGCAGTAGGAAACTACTAACGACGCGCGCCACTACCATTTCAAACTATGACTAATCATCCGAGACGAAAAAAAATAGGAGATAAAACGATAGAAACAATAGGCTTTAAACAAAAGAAAACAACTTGGCAAGGGCAAGAACACCACTTGCCTTGATTTCCGGTGAAGCTTGGTCAGCTTTCCCTCCTCTTCACGCTGCACTAGAAAGAGCAGCACCAAAAACTCACCTAACAAGCAAATCCGAACTTTAATGGCGGAAACCTCAAAAACCAAAAATTCTAATCCCCCTAAAGCTCCACGAAAATCGAATTTCTTACCGTAGAAATGAAGGTCTCGACGAGAGCAATCCGAATCCACTCTCGGAATCGAATTCCGTCCACAAACGCTCCGGGAAACGGCGGTGGAAGGCAAGGCTCGACGGTTTCTCCGTTTCCTCTCGTACAGGGGCGGCGGTTAGATTTGGAGAAGATGAAGCGGGGCTTTTTCTATTCTATCATATATATATATATATATATATATATATATATATATATATAATATATAATAATATATTTTATTACAAAATTACATAAAGCACCAAAACGACGCGAAAACCGAACTACCTCGGAATTCGACGAAATTCGCACCGTAGCTAAATACCCATGCTACGAACACAACGGCGAAGTCGAAATTAATTTTCAACGAACAGAACTCGAGTTATACCCAAATAAAGCCAAACACCAACATCCCCCCGAGAGGCCACACCGGGTCACCCAAAACGACTCGGCTTGCTAGGGAGATCTTGCCAACAGGCTACAGAATAGGGCACTCAGTTCTAAGGAGCTAAACCACACTCCACAAATGGCACAAGCCACGGAAACGCGTCATCGTAACGCCAAACGAGAATAAAAATAAACGCAGAAAATCGGGGGCATTACATAGATGACTTCTCTAGATTCACTTGGGTATTCTTTTTGAGGAAGAAGTCTGATAACTTTAAGTGTCTAACAGAGTTTCTTAAATGTATACAGATTGAGTTCAATACTCACATTGCCCTGATCAGAAGTGATCATGGGACAGAGTTTGATTCTCTTCTTATGCAAGAGTTCTGTCAGAGTGAAGGGATCAGACATACTTTCTCAGCTCCTAGAACTCCTCAACAAAATGGGGTAGCTGAAAGGAAAAATAGAACCCTAATTGAATCTGCTACTACATTGTTGGCAGATGCTCACCTACCTCTATCTTTTTGGGCTGAGGAAGTGAACACCTCCAACTATGTGTTGAATAGAAGCTTAATACATAAATTGAAGGGCAAGACTCCCTATGAATTGCTAAAAGGGAAGAAACCTAAAGTAAACTATTTTATAATTTTTGGTTGTATTTGTTATATACACAATAATGACAAGAAATATGTAGCAAAATTCCAAGCTAAAGCTGATGAAGGAGTGTTTCTGGGATACTCCATGATCAGCAAGGCTTATAGGGTATATAATAAATACACTCTTAAAATAGAAGAATCTGTTCATGTTTCTTTTGATGAGACTAACATGTTTTATAAGGAGAAGTCTGCTTCTACCATAGAACCATTGCAGGTACACTCTCTTTCAGAAAGTATGGACAGATTACAGGTTAAAGAAAAGGATACAGCCTTTCCACCCATCCAGCAAAAGGATGAGAGCAGTGATGATGAAGAGGATGTACAACATCTAAAAGAGCCAGTTGTTGCTCCACAAGAGGAAACAACAACAATGGTTGGTGAACATTCAACACCCCCTGTTGATCTAGTAACAACAAGAGATCATCCAATTTCCCAAGTAATTGGAGACATCTCAGCTGGTGTGCAAACCAGAAATCAGGTCAACCAGAACCTGATGCACACTTGATTTCTATCTCAAGTTGAGTCTCAATCCATTCAAGATACAGAATAAGATCCCCACTGGATCATTGTTATGCAAGAGGAACTGCATCAATTTGAGAGGAATAAAGTTTGGGAACTAGTGCCAAGGCCTAAGGATCACTCCATTGTTGGAATAAAGTGGGTGTTCAGAAACAAGTTGGATGATCAAGGAGTCATTGTAAGGAACAAGGCAAGGCTAGTTGCTCAAGGGTACTCTCAAGAAGAAGGAATAGACTATGACCAGACATTTGCACCAGTTGCAAGGTTAGAGGCCATCAGAATATTCCTAGCTTATGCTGCTCACAAGGGATTCAAGGTCTACCAAATGGATGTGAAGAGTGCTTTTCTCAATGGAGACATCAAAGAGGAAGTCTATGTTAGACAACCTCCAGGTTTTATCTCTTCAACTTATCCTGATCATGTTTTCAAATTGCATAAAAGCATTATATGGTCTCAAGCAAGCTCCTAGAGCATGGTATGAGACCCTAACATGCTTTCTTCTGGAAAATAATTTTATTAGGGGTAGAGTAGACCAAACTCTTTTTATTAGAACCCATAAGTCCCATATCCTACTAGTACAAATGTATGTAGATGATATTATCTTGGGTTCTACTGATTCAAATTTGTGCAAAAAGTTTTCCAAGCCGATTCACTATAAATTTGAAATGAGTAGCATGGGTGAGCTTTCCTTCTTTCTAGGATTGCAAGTCAAACAACATGCTGAAGGCATATTCATTTCTCAAACCAAGTATGCAAAGGAACTTGTTAAGAAATTTGGTATGTCTGAAGCATCTTGTATGAAAACATATATGCCTACTAATGCTGTATTAGATGCTGATGAACATGGAAAACATGTTTATCAGACAACATATAGAGCAATGATTGGCTCTCTATTGTACCTTACAGCTAGTAGACCTGATATAATGTTTGCTACATGCATATGTGCTAGGTTCCAAGTAAGCTCTAGAGAGTCACACTTAACCTTAGTAAAAAGGATTCTCAGGTATGTGAAAAGTTGTCCAAATCTAGGACTCTTGTATCCAAAAGACTCAGGATCTGAATTAATTGCATTTTCAGATGCTGATTATGCTGGATGCAGAGTAGACAGGAAAAGTACCAGTAGAACTTGTCTGTTTCTTGGTGATAGACTTGTCTCATGATTTTGTAAGAAACAAACATATATGTCAACTTCAACTGCTGAAGCTGAATATATGGCTGCAGGTAGTTGTTGCTCACAAATCTTGTGGATACAAAATCAACTCCTAGACTATGGTTACAACTCAGAGAAGTCTAAAATCTTTTGTGATAACACTAGTGCTATCTCCATAGCACAAAATCCAGTCCTCCATAGTAGGACAAAACATATATAGATTAGGCATCACTTTCTAAGAGATAATGTTGAAAAAAATAAAATTGAACTACAATATATCCCAACTGATTTGCAAAGGGGAGATATTTTCACCAAGCCTTTGGATGAGAAGAAACACACCTTCTTCCTCAATTAATTAGGAATGCTAGATGGAGGCTGTAACTCCCCCGATTTTTCTGCGATTATTTTAATCCTCGTTTGGCGCTACGTCGACGCATTTTCTTGGCTTGTGCCATCTGTGGAGTGTGGTCTTAACTCCTTAGAACTGGGTGCCCTATTTTGTAGCCTGTTGGCAAGATCTCCCTAGCAAGCCGAGTCGTTTTGGGTGACCCGGTGTGGCCTCTCGGGGGATGCTTGTGTTTTGGCTTCGGGAGAGTATAACTCGAGTTCTGTTCGTCGAAAGTTAATTTCGACTTCGCCGTTGCGTTCATAGCATGGATATTTAACTACGGTGCGAATTTCGTCGAATTCTGAGGTGGTTCGGTTTTCGAGTCGTTTTGGGTGTGCTATTAGTAAAAACAAATTGGAAATCTGTTTGCTTAAGTGAACCGGCGGCTTAGGAGGCGGTTAAGGTTAGGCGTGATTAGAGTTATTTAAAAAGCCTTAATCAGTAAATGGCAGGCCCACTTTTCTTCTTCTTCCCGAGACCGAACCCGCCTCTCCTGTACGCAGAAAAGCAGCGGAGAAACCGCCGACCTGCTACTCTTTGGACGGCGATTTCGGGAGCGTTTGTGGACGGAATTCAATTCCGAAAGCGGATTTGGGTTGCTCTCTCTTGGACCTACGTTTCTACGGTAAGATATTTTGATTTTCGTGGAGTTTTAGGAGACTTGGATTTTCGGTTCTTGTGCTTTTCCGCCATTAAAGTGCGGGTTTGCTTGTTAGGTGCTGCTCCTTCTAGTGCAGAACGAAGAGGAGGGAAGGCCGAACCAAGCTTCGCCGGAAATTGAGGCAAGTGGTATTCTTGCCCTTGCCATTGTTGTTCTTTTGATATTCTAGAATGTTTCCCGGTTAGCCCTAGGGTAGAAACCAAGCATATTCTCTTTTACCTTGCTGAATTTAGGGCTTAGATTCGCCTATGAGCCCCCTCCTTGTGCTGTTTTGCTCAACCCGATGGTTGTTATAACCATTTAGAGTCTAGATTTGTAGTTCTAGTTAGGTGCTTTTGCGGGTGGAGCTGAGAGAGAGAGAGTGAGGGAGGTTGTTGTGGTAGGGCTCTGGTTAGAACCAGTCTTGGTAGACTCTCGGGTTTTGGTGTCGAGTGTGGTGCACACACTCAAAGCCAAAAGCCGCCCGGACTTGGCGTTGAGTGTGGTGGACACACTCAAAGCCATAGTTCGGTTTGTTATTTGCGGCTGAGTGGTGGGGTGATTGAGTGAGAATTTTTCGTCTAAGTCAAAATTTACGAGAATCATCCTTGATTTCCGCCGATTTCGACGTGATTCCCACCGAACGGCGAGAATCATCCTTGATTCTCGCCGATTCGGCGAGAATCATCCTTGATTCCCGCCGATTCGACGAGAATCATCCTTGATTCCCGCCGATTTCGACGTGATTCCCACTGATCGGCGAGAATCATCCTTGATTCCCGCCGATTCGGCGAGAATTATCCTTGATTCCCGCCGATCGTCGAGAATCCTTCTGGATTCTCGCCGATTCAGCGAGAATCATCCTGCATTCCCGCCGATTCGGCGAGAATCAGTCAGCATTCCCGCCGACCTCCTCTTATTAGTGTTGGCTTAGGGTTTTCCTGCGGAAATGAACTTTGGCGTAGAGTGAGTTGACCTCACTCAACGCCAAAGCTGCGTTGGCGTTGAGGGAGGTAGACTCACTCAACGCCACTGATGGGATTTGTGGTTCTGGCTGAAGGCATTGAGGGAGTGGACCTCACTCAACGCCATAGCTGTTTTGGCGTTGAGTGAGGTTAGCTCACTCAAAGCCGCTGCCTCTTTTGCTGAAGGCGTTCAGGGAGTGGACCTCACTCAACGCCATGGCTGTTTTGGCGTTTAGTGAGGATAGCTCGCTCAACGCCAGAGCTGTTCTTGCGGAGGGCATTGAGTGAGTGACTCTCACTCAACTCCATGGCTGTTCTGGCGCTGAGTGAGGCTAACTCACTCAACGCCAAGGTCTGGTTAGGCGCTGAGTGGGTTCCACTCAACGCCGAGCCATGTTGAGTAACTTTAACACTATTTCTCTTTCCTCGATTTATGTTCCCGAGTGAATTCCTTGTTTATATTTGTAGTTTCCTTGTCGGCCATGTTTTTCTTTCCTAATGGCCGAATCGTGGGTCGTGGTTAGTAGTGGTGGTTTGAAGCTCTTCATGGGGGAGGTGTTGTGTAATTTAGCCAAGGCCACCCTCATTCTTCTATCTTGCTCCAGGTACGGGCTGGGCAAGGGGGTGGAAGGTCCCTTGTGCTTTCACATGTAGACCTTTGAGCTTGTTGGCTTGGAAATGGTGGTTGGGGGACTGAGTTTGCCTCCAACCCGGATCCATGCTGTTTGTTTTTTTGCTACTACCATCTCCCACATCTTAGGGTGTTAGAAGTTTCTTCCTTGGTAGATTGCAATACTTAGGGCTCTTGGTAGCCTAGTAGACCCTGCATGGTATAGTTTCTGGGTAGGGTTGGTGTTGTTTCCTCGCACGTAGTGCATTCCTTGTTGTCTTGCCTTGGGCAGTTGTGACTTTTTCTACTGCGTGTTTTCCTCTTTTATTCATTCCCTAGTTGACACTTCCATGCAGTTTTTCCTTGTTTTGCTTGCTGAGGTATTCTTTCTTCTTTTGAATGCCTCAGGTTCTGAGCAGTAGCCAGTTTGGTGGCTAGGTTGCGGTGGTGTTGCTGGTGGTCTCTTGGACTTTGGAGATCCTGTTGCTTTGTTAGTGAGGTAGTTTTTCAGTACTTTTCTTACAGACAAACAAATTTGCCCGTGGGTTCGTGTCAGGTTGTTGGCTCCTACTGGTAGTTGTTACCTTTGTACTAGATATATTACTTTTGCTGCTACCATTTTTCTGGAGATAGTCTACTTGCACTGAGGAGGATTTATGCTAGGTTGCTAGTTATTTTAAAACTACAACTATTATTATTATAAGATTATTGCATGATCAGCATGTTTTATAAAGGTAAATCACTATCTTCCAAACAATGTATAAAGATTGTTTTCTTATATATAATGTAAATTAAATATAGAAGTCTTGCATGACATAAGTGGTCCTCTTAGGGCTCTTATGCACTTCTTAGGATGTCAAACCTGAATAAAGTATTTTTCCGCAGTGCTTAAGTATAATTTTTAACTGTGGACTAGGTGATCCACTGAGCCGAGGGATACGACCTCTTATATAACTGATTTTCTAATCATTAAACTCATAAATTTCTTTCATAAAGTGTAATAGATGGTTTTGCCTGAGCGTCAGCAGTTATCCCCTGCTTGACGTGGCATCATAACACACGTTTTCTCATACTCTGATAATTCTTTAATTCGGAGAAAATGCGGGTTGTGACAGTTGGTATCAGAGGGAGGTTGCTTGACAAGTTAGTCGGGCAACCTTCCTTTGATTGCTTTTGTAGTTCAACATCATGTCATTCACACACCAATATGTCATCAGCACGTCTTGGCAAAAGCACGAACACTATACTCATAGCATAACATAAAGTATACGGGGCATATTATGTGGTATGGTATGCATAATATGTGCTCGTATATGGATCCACCATAGGGGAACATGTGAAGGGGATGTAGTATGAGATGCATAACCTCACCACATGGCTGCGACTAGCACGTTTTCTTTTCTTCGTTGCATGCGAATGTTATGTAGTATGGGATGCATAAAATTTTCATGCGTACGCCGCTCATAACATGCATTAGGGCCTTTTTAGAATGCATAACACAAACATGCATAGCATAATATTGCATAAGCACAACGTGCCAAGCTAAAGACAGGCAGGATGACATATGTACACACATAAGTTTTCGAGTCAGAAATAATATAAAATCATGCATTCCCGATCTAGGCACAAGAATTAGTATGGTGGTGGTTAACCATCCTAGGTTAGGTCATAACAACAATTTTTGTAAAAAGATAAACTCCCAGAGCAAGTTTAGCAGCTTTAAGTTCATATCTATATATGTATTGTCTGTACTAGTAGTTGGGTCTAGCCGTTGTACTAGGATCTAACTAGTGTTGCTATGACTTTAGAATGGCAAGACATCCTTCAACTAGATCAACTCCCCTGTCTGAGGGTGAGTCATCTGGAGCTCAGAATGATGCGGTAATCGAAAGCTTGCGGCAGAGTAGCGATTCCTTGAGCAGGCAGTTGATGGAGGTGCGATCCCAGATTCAGTATTTGGTAGCAGTTGTGGCAGGTCAGACTCAGGGAGTGCAAGGCCCTACAGGGGGGATTGCTGTTCCTCCCCTCCTGCATCCTTAAGACCTCCAGTGGTGGTGCCAGCGGAGATGGCCTTCATCTCACAGTTTCAGCGGCTGAGCCATCCCATTTATGACGGGAAGGCAGATTTCATGGTGTTAGACGACTGACTGATCTCCATGGAGGAGATGTTCTCGTACTCAAGGATTGCAGACGATCAAAGGGTGATGATAGCCGCCTATCAGCTTAAAGGTTTGGCTAAGAGTTGGTGGCTGAGAGAGAAGGAGAGCTTGGTAGCTGGATGCTCTTGGGAGGTGTTCAAGGAGATGCTATTGAGGAATTTCTTACCCTCGGTCGAGCGTGACCGCCTCATGAACGACTTCCTCCATCTGAAGCAAAGGTAGCTCACGATGGGTGAGTATGAGATAGAGTTCAGCAAGCTGAGCCATTTTGCCCCAGGATTGGTCAGCATTGAGGCTGATCGAGTTAAGCGATTTCTCGGTGGTTTGAGGAGTGAGGTGCAGCAGTTGACCAGTGCTTATGGGTCAGAGACTTATGCAGGAGTAGTGGAAGCTGCTCTGAAGGTGGAGGCTATTGAGACCGCGAAGAGCAGAGGACAGCAAAGTAGGAAGGATAAGAGGAAGTCTGTGGAGGAAAAGAAACCCCAGGTACCCGGTACGGTTCCTGGGAAGAAGAGCAAAGTGGTGTGCAGTTTCTATGGCCGGTCAGGCCACCCTGTCGAGAGATGTTTCAAGAGGGCAGCAGCTCAGAGGAAGGAGCAGGTTCATGCGATTCAGGGTGCTCCTAGGAGAGATGTCTCCTATTCTATTTGCAAGCGACCCGGGCATGATGCTGCCCAGTTCTGGTCCAAGGATAAGGTCTGTTTTCAGTGTGGGCAGAAGGAACACATCAAGTCTAGGTGACCTCAGGTCCAGCTTGCTCTTCATGCGGTTCCTCTTCAGGCATTACCTCCACCCCAGCGTGTGGACAAGGGAAAGGGAAAGCTGAACGTGATCACTTCTGAGGAGGCTGAAGCTTTGACTCAGGTCATCTCAGGTTAGTTGTCTTTCCATCATGAATGTTTTGTTCTTGTCTTACTAGAATGTTTGTAGTATTATTGTGGTAGTTCCTTAGTTATATATGTTCCTATAGGGAAGTTTAAGGTGAAGAACCGCTGGGCGCGGGTTCTATTTGACTCCGGCGCTACCCACTCGTTCGTGGCTAGAGCCTTTGTAGAGCGACATCGGTTGACTTTAGATCGAGTTCGGGATACCTTTCGTGTCAAGTTCCCCTCTGGTGAATCTGTGTTGTCAGATTTAGGCATGTTAGATTGCCCTGTTTTGTTAGGAGACTTCCTTGCGAAGGCAGACCTGAAGATGATTGATCTGGAGGACTTCGATGTTATTTTGGGCATGGACTGGCTGTCTAGGTATGATGTAGTCATTCAGTGCAAAAGGAAGCGCTTGGACTTTATCAGGGACGACGGTCAGCCCGAAAGCGTGTATGCAGATCTGAGCAAGGATTCTCCTGTCATCTCTGCGGTATGTGCTCAGAATTTTTTTCTTTCGGATTGTTTTGCTTGTTTGGTCTCGGTGGTTGGGACCGCTGTTAGTGTGCCGCGCTTAGAGGAGATTCCAGTTGTTCGTGATTTCGCCGATGTTTTATCTGATGAGCTTCCTGGTCTTCCTCCCGAGTGGGATGTTGAGTTTGTGATCGATTTGGAGCCGGGTACGCATCCTATTGCTAAGGCGCCGTACCGAATGGCCCCTCGAGAGCTAGAGGAGTTGCGAGTCCAGTTAGATGAGTTCTTGGCAAAAGGGTTTATCAGGCAGAGTTCATCGCCTTGGGGTGCTCCTGTTCTATTTGTGAAGAAGAAAGATGGGTCAATGCGGCTTTGAATCGACTATATGGAGTTTAACAAAGTCACAATTAAGAACAGGTACCCTCTACCGAGGATCGATGATTTATTTGACCAGTTGCGTGGTAGCACGGTCTTCTCCAAGATTGACCTTCGTTCAGGTTATCATCAGCTTAAGATCCGTGAGACCGATATTCCACAGACTGCGTTTAGATCGAGGCATGGTCATTTTGAGTTCTTAGTGATGTCGTTTGGATTGACCAACGCTCCATCAGCGTTCATGGATATGATGAACCCGGTGTTCAAGGATTTCCTAGATAAGTTCGTGGTGGTCTTCATCGATGACGTTTTGGTTTATTCTCGCAGTGTTAAGGAGCATGAGCAGCATCTGCGCATGGTTCTATCGGAGTTGAGGAACCAGAAGTTATTCGCCAAGTTAAGCAAGTGAGAATTTTGGTTGCCTCCGGTCTCGTTTCTGGGCCACGTGGTGAACAAGGATGGGATCACGGTTGACCCGGAAAAGATCACAGCAGTGATGGATTGGAGTAGGTCGGGCACCGCCAAGGAGATCAGGAGCTTTCTAGGATTGGCCGGCTACTACAGGAGGTTTGTGGAGGGTTTCTCTACCCTAGTTGCACCTTTGACTAAGCTGACTCAGAAGAACGTGGCTTTTGTTTGGAGCGAGAAGTGCGAAGAAGCCTTCCTGGAGTTAAAGAGGAGATTGTGCACTGCTCCCATTCTGACCTTGCCTATCGAGGGCATGGATTATGATGTATACGTGGATTCTTCGCATGTGGGTCTGGGATGCGTATTAATGCAAGTGGGTAAGGTGATTGCCTATGGGTCAAGGCAACTGAAGACTCATGAGAAGAATTATCCTACGCATGACCTCGAGTTCGCAGCGGTTATTTATGCGTTAAAGCTGTGGAGAAACCTACTTTATGGGGCTCAGTGCAAGATCTTCACCGACCATAAGAGCCTGAAGTACGTATTCACGCAGAAGGAGTTAAATCTGCGCCAACGTCAGTGGCTAGAGTATGTGGCCGATTATGATGTAGAGATCCAGTATCATCCAGGCAAGGCCAATGTGGTGGCCGACGCCTTGAGCCGAAAGACGTGAAAGATCTTTAATCTCACCGCCGATTGTTTAGTGGAGGAGTTCCTCCTTATGGATATATCAGTGAGATGCTGTGGCTTACAGAGTAGTTTGTCAGTGGCAGAGCCGTCTTGGATTTCTTTGACCAGACTGCACCAGAAGGATGACCCGGATCTTCTACACTTTTACTCTAGGACTGAGAGAGGAGAGTTGCCGGATTATTCCATCGATGATGCGGGAACTTTGAAGTACCGCAGAAGATTTTGCATCCCCGTGGTTGGGGACATTCGGGGTATGGTTTGCAGAGAGGCTCATGGATCCAGCGTTGCCTACCATCCAGGATCTACAAAGAAGTATCGTGACTTAAAGCAAATTGCCTGGTGGTATGGCATGAAAGGAAATATAGCCCGATTTGTTGCGGAGTGCCACACTTGCAAGCGGGTGAAGGCCGATCATGGAAGGCCTGGTGGCAAGTTGACTCCGTTAGAGATCCCGACTTGGAAGTGGGAAAGTATATATATGGATTTCATCACGGGATTACCGCGATCCCCGAGGGGATTTGATTCCGTTTGGGTCATAGTGGATAGACTGACGAAGTGTGCTCACTTCGTGCCATATAAGATTGATTACCCGATGAAGAAGATAGCGGAGTTGTACTTGAATGAAGTCATCCGACTGCACAGTGTGCCGGTTAGCATCATTTCTGATCGAGACTCCCGATTTACTTCTCGTTTTTGGCAGAGTCTACAGGAGGGTTTGGGTACGGATCTGAGGTATTCTACTGCGTACCACCCACAGACTAATGGGCAGACGGAGCGGGTGAATCAGATAGTTGAGGATATGATCCGATGCTACATTTTAGACCACGGTGGAGCGTGGGACGAGCGGCTGCGACTTATGGAATTTGCATACAACAATAGTTATCAGGAGAGCTTGTAGATGGCTCCATTCGAAGCCTTGTATGGGAGGCGCTGCAGAACTCTGTTGTTTTGGGCTGAGGCTGGTGAGAGGCCATTGTTGGGTCCTGATGCGCTCGAGGAAATGGAAGTCGTAGTGAAGCTTGTTCGAGAGAAGCTTCGTATAGCTCAGGAGAGGTACGAGAAGAACGCCAATCGGCGTAGGTCTGCCTTGGAGTTTTATGTAGGGGACCTTATATTTCTTAAAGTTTCCCCGATGGTGGGTGTAAAGAGGTTTGGTAAGAATCGGAAATTGGACCCGAGATATGTGGGCCCGTTTAAGATTTTGGAGCAGATTGGCGTGTCAGCTTACAGGTTGGATTTGCCAGCAAACTTCCCAGGTGTTCATAATGTTTTCCATGTTAGCCAATTGCGGAAGTGCGTGCGCAGCAGTGGGCAAGTCTTGGACGTTGTGCCCCAGTTGGAACCCAACCTCTCTTTTGTTGAAGTGCCGGTCCGTATTTTGGATACTTAGGAACGGGTGCTGCGAAAGAAGTCTATTCCGATGGTGAAAGTTCTTTAGAGGAATCAGGATTTGGAGAGCGCGACTTGGGAGTTAGAGTCGGCTATGAGGGAGGCTTACCCTCAGCTGTTTCCCTGATTAGTTTGGTTTGTTTTTCTTCTTGTGATGTTTGGATTATTACTTTCCTTCTATAGTAGAAGTGTTGTGCGTAAAGTTTCGGGACAAAACTTTCTTTTAGGGGGAGTGACTGTAACGCCCCCGATTTTTCTGCAATTATTTTAATCCTCGTTTGGCGTTACGTCGACGCATTTTCTTAGCTTGTGCCATCTGTGTAGTGTGGTATTAACTCATTAGAACTGGATGCCCTATTTTGTAGCCTGTTGGCAAGATCTCCCTAGCAAGCCGAGTTGTTTTGTGTGACCCGATGTGGCCTCTCGGGGGATACTTGTATTTTGGCTTCGGGAGGGTATAGCTCGAGTTCTGTTCGTCGAAAAATAATTTCGACTTCGCTGTTGCGTTTGTAGCGTGGATATTTAGATATGGTGCGAATTTCGTCGAATTCCGAGGTGGTTTGGTTTTCGAGTCGTTTTGGGTGTGCTATTAGTAAAAACAAATTGGAAATATGTTTGCTTAAGTGAACCGGCGGCTTAGGAGGCGGTTAAGGTTAGGCGTGATTAGAGTTATTTAAAAAGCCTTAATCAGTAAATGGCGGACCCACTTTTCATCTTCTTCTCGAGACCAAACCCGCCTCTCCTGTACGCGGAAAAGCAGCGGAGAAACCGCCGACCTGCTACTCTTTGGACGGCGATTCTGGGAGCGTTTGTGGACGGAATTCAATTCCGAAAGCGGATTTGGGTTGCTCTCTCTTGGACCTACGTTTCTACGGTAAGATATTTGATTTTCGTGGAGTTTTAGGAGACTTGGATTTCCGGTTCTTGTGCTTTTTCGCCATTAAAGTGCGGATTTACTTGTTAGGTGCTGCTCCTTCTAGTGCAGAACGAAGAGGAGGGAAGGCCGACCAAGCTTCGCCAGAAATTGAGGCAAGTGGTATTCTTGCCCTTGCCATTGTTATTCTTTTATATTCTAGAATGTTTCCCGGTTAGCCCTAGGGTAGAAACCAAACATATTCTCTTTTACCTTGCTGAATTTAGGGCTTAGATTCGCCGATGAGCCCCCTCCTTGTGCTATTTTGCTCAACCTGATGGTTGTTATAACCATTTAGAGTCTAGATTTGTACTTCTAGTTTGGTGCTTTTGCGGGTGGAGCCGAGAGAGAGAGAGTGAGGGAGGTTGTTGTGGTAGGGCTCTGGTTAGAACCAGTCTTGGTAGACTCTCAGGTTTTGGTGTCGAGTGTGGTGCACACACTCAAAGCCAAAAGCCGCCCGGACTTGGCGTTGAGTGTGGTGGACACACTCAAAGCCATAGTTCGGTTTGTTCTTTGCGGCTGAGTGGTGGGGTGATTGAGTGAGAATTTTTCGTCTAAGTCAAAATCGACGAGAATCATCCTTGATTCTTGCCGATTTCGACGTGATTCCCACCGATCGGCGAGAATCATCCTTGATTCTCGCCGATTCGGCGAGAATCATCCTTGATTCCCGCCGATTAGACTAGAATCATCCTTGATTCCCGCCGATTTCGACGTGATTCCCACCGATCGGCGAGAATCATCCTTGATTCCCGCCGATTCGGCGAGAATCATCCTTAATTCCCGCCGATTCGGCAAGAATCATCCTTGATTCCCGCCGATCGTCGAGAATCCTTCTGGATTCTCGCCGATTAGGCGAGAATCATCCTGCATTTCCTTCGATTCGGCAAGAATCAGTCGGCATTCCCGCCGACCTCCTCTTGTTGGCGTTGGATTAGGGTTTTCCTGCGGAAATGAACTTTGGCGTAGAGTGAGTTGAACTCACTCAACGCCAAAGCTGCGGTGGCGTTGAGGGAGGTAGACTCACTCAACGCCACTGATGGGATTTGTGGTTCTGGCTGAAGGCGTTGAGGGAGCGGACCTCACTCAACGCCATAGCTGTTTTGGCGTTGAGTGATGTTAGCTCACTCAATGCCGCTGCCTCTTTTGCTGAAGGCGTTGAGGGAGTGGACCTCACTCAACGCTATGGCTGTTTTGGCGTTGCGTGAGGATAGCTCGCTCAAAGCCAGAGCTGTTCTTGCGGAGGGCATTGAGTGAGTGACTCTCACTCAACGCCATGGCTGTTCTGGCGCTGAGTGAGGCTAACTCACTCAACGCCAAGGTCTGGTTAGGCGCTGAGTGGGTTCCACTCAACGCCGAGCCGTGTTGAGTAACTTTAACACTATTTCTCTTTCCTCAATTTACATTCCCGAGTGAATTCCTTGTTTATATTTGTAGTTTCCTTGTCGGCCATGTTTTTCTTTCCTAATGGCCGAATCGTGGGTCGTGGTTAGTAGTGGTGGTTTGAAGCTCTTCTTGGGGGAGGTGTTGTGCAATTTAGCCAAGGCCACCCTCATTCTTCTATCTTGCTCCAAGTACGGGCTGGGCAAGGGGGTGGATGGTCCCTTGTGCTTTCACATGTAGACCCTTGAGCTTGTTGGCTTGGAAATGGTGGTTGGGGGACTGAGTTTGCCTCCAACCCGGATCCATGCTGTTTGTTTTTTTGCTACTACCATCTCCCACAGCTTAGGGTGTTAGAAGTTTCTTCCTTGGTAGATTGCAGTACTTAGGGCTCTTGGTAGCCTAGTAGACCCTGTAGGATGTAGTTTCTGGGTAGGGTTGGTGCTGTTTCCTCGCACGTAGTGCATTCCTTGTTATTTTGCCTTGGGCAGTTGTGACTTTTTATACTGTGTGTTTTCCTCTTTTATTCATTCCCTGGTTGACACTTCCATGCAGTTTTTCCATGATTTGCTTGCTGAGGTATTCTTTCTTCTTTTGAATGCCTCAGGTTCTGAGCAGTAGCTAGTTTGGTGGCTAGGTTGCGGTGGTGTTGCTGGTGGTCTCTTGGACTTTGGAGATCCTGTTGCTTTGCTAGTGAGGTAGTTTTTCAGTACTTTTCTTACAGACAAACATATTTGCCCGTGGGTTCGTGTCAGGTTGTTGCCGCCCACTGGTAGTTGTTATCTTTGTACTAGATATATTACTTTTGCTGCTACCATTTTTCTGGAGATAGTCTACTTGCTCTGAGGAGGATTTATGCTAGGTTGCTAGTTATTTTAAAACTACAACTATTATTATTATAAGATTATTGCATGATCAGCATGTTTTATAAAGGTAAATCACTATCTTCCAAACAACGTATAAAGATCGTTTTCTTATATATAATGTAAATTAAATGTAGAAGTCTTGCATGACATAAGTGGTCCTCTTAGGGCTCTTATGCACTTCTTAGGATGTCAAACCTGAATAAAGTATTTTTCCGCAGCGCTTAAGTATAATTTTTAACTGTGGACTAGGTGATCCACTAAGCCGAGGGATACAGCCTCTTATATAACTTATTTTCTAATCATTAAACTCATAAATTTCTTTCATAAAGTGTAATAGATGGTTTTGCCTGAGCGTCAGCAGTTATCCCCTGCTTGATGTGGCATCATGACGCGTGTTTTCTCATACTCTGATAATTCTTTAATTCGGAGAAAATGCGGGTTGTGTTAGAGGCTGTCTAAAATAAATTCCAAGATTTTGAAAATCTAAAAACAGACCAAGAATAGGCTAAAAACTTATATTTTCTCTTGTCTATAGGTTCTGTTTTGTCTCTGAACTGCGCTCGACGTTTTTACAAAAATCATCGAACGGAGATCGACGCTTTCAAACAAGCGTCGACCAGAGTTCAGCGTTTTCCAGGCAGCGCTAGGCTATCTTCCTCTGGTCAACGATCGTCGAACGGAGTTCGACGCTCTCCAGTATCGTCGAACGGAGATCGACGTTATTGATGACTCTTCAGATTCCATTAGAAGCCCAGATCGTCGAACGAAGTTCAGCGATCCTTCCTTTCCGCTGTCGAACCCTAATATAAAAATCATTTTTCGGCCGTCGTTCTCCTTTGCGCTTTCATAGCTTCTACGGAAAAACTCTTTTTCCCTCCAAACTTTTGCTGCACTTGTTCTTTGTTTGTTCATATTTGCAGGATCAAATGGCCGTTTCAGTTACAGCTCTGTCGGCAATGAAATTCGACACCGGATTTGACATCGATATGGATTCTTTTGAAAGTAGTGATCAAATATTCAAAGACATACTTGAGCTCTTCAAAGAACAGCAACTAGAGCACATCATGACAACAAGAATCAAGATAGCAGCAGATGAAATTAAAGAATGGGTATATACAGCACAGAATCTGAATAACAACACCATCATTGGCACGATCTCGGGAAATCAGGTATCGCTTTCACCTGAGGTTTTATCAGAAGTTTTTCAGTTGAGTACAGGAGAAGATTGCATTGATTTGTCTGGAGAAGAATTCTCCAATATGCTTGAAAGGATGGGGCATACAGCAGCTAACCCTAACAAGCTTTTGAAGAAAAATCTGTCAGTGGAATACAGATTTTTGGCAGATGTGGTAGGGAAAGTGCTATTGGCTAAGCACTCTGCTCATGATATAATTTCCAGGTATCAGCTCTGTTTGATGGGAGCTCTTGTGGATAAAAAGCACCTAAACTGGGGAGAACTCTTTTTTGATTTAATCAAAAATAAAATAAACAAGAGTTTTGTTAATTTTGGTAGAATAATTGGGCTATTTCTTCATGCTAAGTGCCCTGAATTGTTAGTTTCAAGTGGAATGCATATCAATGCTTCCAAGAGGCTGACTTGTGCCTTATTTGGAAAATGGGATAGACAGATTGTCAAGCCCAGCAGACCTACATCAATTCCATCTTCAGGCACAAGGACTGCTACAGTCACTTCCCCTCAGGTCTCTGCCCCAGCAGAAGATTTGCCTGCTTCCTATCCACCTGTTTCTACAACCATCTCCACATAAACCACAACAATCACCTCAACCATATCTATCTCTTCCCCCATTACCAATTCATCACCCTTATCTCCTCCAGCCACTTCAGAAACATTCCACCCTCTCCATTATTATCCACCTCTCACCATTCCATCATTCCACCTCCTGGAAGAATCCTTCATGGATGATTCTCCTTCCTCTCCTCCTGAGATTCCATCTACCTCCTCCTACCAACAACTCCTTCAGGATATACTCTCACAACCATCCTTTACTCCATCCATTTCCACACCCATACCATCCATCTACACTCCAGTACCATCAATCTCCACAATCTCTACTCTTGAGCCATCCATCCCTATACCTCCTACCACCACACCATCAAACATTATGCCAGCAACATCAACTCCTACCTCTACTCAAGCCCATCTTGAGCATGTAGATCTTCCTGCACTGGCAGACAGGCTGTATGAGCTGATAGCCCCCAGGTTATCCTCATTGTTGGAGACCACAATTACCCCACTTCTGAAACATGTACAGGAGCTGTCTGACAGGCTATCTTCATTCCTCTCTTCTCAGGCAATCCCTTCCTCTGGGTGCCTTGATCCAGTTCATACTGAATCAAGGCAGGGGGAGATGCCTAATGAAGTTCTGGAATTGCCTGCTGCTGCTGAAGCTTCAGTTGCTACTCCAGTTTTTGCAGTGGATCTCCAGAGCCTGTTCTCAGTTTTTGATGTTGTTTAATTCAACTATCTACCAGCTCAACAGTATGAAGATCTCTCCAAGGCAATTGTGCCTGTTCCAGTATGTGAGCCAATTTTGCTAGCTTCTTTTATAGAATTTGTCCAAGCTGAGGACAAGGCCACTACTGCTGTTGCTGCTGCTAATGATATTGTTAATGACTTTTCAGTTGATTATGTTATTAGTTCTGTAATTGTTTCTAAAGATATTATGATGACAGAGGCATGTATTGATGAGCCTGCTGATTCTGCTAGTTTTGTTTCTAAAAGTGTTATTCCTCCTGTTCAAGTTGCTGCTCCTATTGTTACTGCTCCAGTACTCTCTCAAGACAAAAATCTTCAACAAGAATACATTAAGAGAATAGATGCTCTATATGATGATCCCCAGAGCTCTGACAGTGACCAGTTCAGAACAGACAGTGATGACTCCTCAGCTACCATAGCAAGGAAAAGAAAAGCTAGAAGCAAAGCCATGAAAAGAGTTCCTCCAGAAAAAGTTACAGATGCAAATGATGTACCTTATTATATATTGCATAGTTGTGAAATCACTGAACCTTGGATGCAATACTCCAGAAATCAGATTAAGGCAATGAAAAAGAAAAGAAAGTTTGACAAAGGATCTTCCAAGTGTTATCTTCCCCCTTCTCCACCTCCTCCTGATGCAGGTGCAGGTGGCAGCTCTGCCTTCTCATCTACTCAAAGAGTTCAAGGCTCTTATCAGTTCCAGGGCAGATCTCAGCCTAGGGGAGGCCACTCTAGAGGTTACCAACCTAGAAGAGGTCAATTCAGAGGTAATCAGAGAGACTTAAGGGTTTATTCAAGACAAAGGGAACAAGGCCCCAGAGATCCTTCTTCTGGCCCTTTTCCTTATAAACTCAAAGACATTGTGTCTACCAGAACCCCTGCTGAAGTGACTTCTAATAGATATGAAGCTCCAGTGCCATTTGAAGATCCAGAGAATAATCCTAATTCCTAGACAGTCAGAATGAAAGAGTCAGCTGCACTAGAACAAATTAGGAAAGCAAGAGAACAAGCCAGAGATACTTCCAGCTTCACAACTCTCTCAAATCAAAGAAAGAAGGAACTAGAAAGGTATGCTTCAAGCAAGTTCTTTGATTCAAAAAGTTATATAAGACTGCATCCTGAGGCTATATTTCCAAAAACAAAGCAGCAGACAACCTTAAGTGCAAATGATGATAGAAGATCAAAGAAGGAAGCTTTAAATCCTAACAGAGATATCATCTTCAAGCAAAGCAAAGAGAAGGATTAATTTTGTAAGCATGCAGTACATTCATCTTTAAACATTTGCTGATATTCTATCTGAATGCTGCTATGTCATACATTCTGCTCTGTTATTTTAAATTTTTCTTTTTTGTATATGCTTTTGTATTTCTTACTGAGTCCTGTAAATAGTAATCCTAACCCAAATAGGGGGAAATTGTTGGAACACCCTATTTCTAATTTGGGCAAGGATCACTATGTTTTTGGAATTTGGTTTGACCTAGATGTATAATTGAAAAGGTCAAATTAGAATGAGTCTAGGGCTTATAACATAGGTTTGAAGCTGCCCCCAGGACCATTCAAAGATCAAGACTTAGAGCTGAGTAAAAGACAATTTACGTCAAACTCCGTTCGACGTTCTCTGAGCTCAACTCTGCTGAGTCGTCGAACTCCGGTCGACGATCTTCGAGCTCAGATCGACGATCTGTCTCCAGTTATTTTTCCCAGTCGCTGAGCTCAGTTCGACGATCGTAGAGCTCAGTTCGACGTTTTCTGTCTGCTGTGTTAATCCAATCTCTGAGCTCAGTTAAACGATCGTAGAGTTCAGATCGACGATTTCTGTGAGAGATCGACGCCTTCAGAATTCAAATTATAGGATAGTTATGGATTATAATCAGAGTTAATTCCTGCATTGATTGCAAAGGATTTTCTAGTCGTTTCAATCAATCTGATGCAAGTTTCAAGGAAAGACTAAATGGAATATTGCTTAGGACTTTCCCCAGATACAGTTGTCTATTATGGAAGTCATTTATGACTGATAAAACAGACGTCTAAGAGAATATCTGATATACTCCTTCAGTATTCATTATCATGTGATAGATAATACAGATACACAAAGATATAGTGATCAACACAGACAATATAAATAGATACAGAAGAATTAGATTGCATTACATAAGATTGAACAACATAATTGCTCTGATCAAGATTTCAACTTCTGTGATTTACAAATCTACTGAATCTTCAAGTGTTCAAAGGCTTCAACATCAAGGACTCCAGACACCAAATATTTCAGCATCTGCTGGAATCATCTTCTGCTGGAGATCTGAAGCTTCTGAAGGCCTATCACCCTAGCAAAGCTTTCACTCCTAAACCATTCTACATCTCAGGGGGAGCTTTGACAACATCAACAATCCACTAGTCTTCTCTCATTTGATTTGAGACAGAGAAGACATCATCATCTCTTTCCTTTTATTTTCCTGCAGTAAAAGGGTTATCAAAACTCCCTTCAAAAGTTCTGAATTTGGTTTCTGAGACCTGATCAAAACTCAGTGGTGGCAAGACACCTTATCAAAAAATCTAGATCTGGTTTTTGAGCACCTTATCAAAAGCTCATTGGTGCCCAGAACACCAGATCAACTCATCCTGCAGTGGATTCCTACCAATGGTGGTAGAAGAGTGAATGTACCCAAGTTTTTTTGGGGAACCACTATAGATCCTTGTGTCTTCTGGTTATTGTGTGTTTGTTATTGTTGTGTGCTGTGTGATTCTTATTTCTTGCTTTAACTTTATTTTTCTACAAGCA
The DNA here is from genome assembly GCA_039513925.1 of Platanthera zijinensis. Taxonomy (NCBI): domain Eukaryota; kingdom Viridiplantae; phylum Streptophyta; class Magnoliopsida; order Asparagales; family Orchidaceae; genus Platanthera; species Platanthera zijinensis. The sequence goes on from CM077082.1 coordinate 199,176,671, forward strand.
CTATACACATATAATTAAATTAAATCTTCCACTGCCTTATAATTTTTAATTGTAAATATTATTTTAAAATACTCTATTCACCCCCCCCCCCTCTAGAGTCAAGGTAGATCTTTCTCTCACTTTCAGTGGCCATAATCCTCCACTTGGATTTCCTCATAAGGTACCTTAAAGACACTCTCACCGTAGTTGCGGGGGAAGGCCCAACTATCATACCGGCTCTTTGGCTTTTCAACTGAGGGCCGGAAGAAGTGTCCATAGGTTGACTCAAAGTCCTGTTCATTGCAGGGAAAGCCAGGCTTCCTGAATACAACAGGGTTGAGTGGGGCCTTTCCCTTATCTGCAGCAGAGGCCTTCTTAGCAGCCTTATTTTTCCTCTACTTTCTATTTCTTCTGGATGATGTACCAGGCACACCCACATGCCCCAAGCCAGACCCCTTAGCCTGAGCAGAGAAGGTATCAACTAGTGGAAGAACAGTCTTTGGCATAGAGAAGCTTTTGACAATCTTCCTTTCTGCCGCAAGTTGTTCTTCCAACTTGTTGACTTCTTCCTGATTTAGGTCTAGGAGCCTTAGAGACTCTGAGTGCTTGGAAGTCAGGCCCAGGTGTTCCTGTCAGAGAGAGATCAAGCTAGTGATCTCTTCTCTTAGAGATACACCCTCAGCCTTAAGGAATTTGACTTCCTTTTTCTGAGCCCTCAACCTCTTGCGGCATTCCTCAAAGGTATTGAGAAGAAGCTCATACTTTTCGAGGAGCTCAGCTTCACGGGCAGATGGGCTGTCCTCGAGATCATCATCAGGAGACTCATAGTCAGAGTCAGAGAGGGGGGTACGAGCTTTTACCTTCACAGTAAATGGGGGGCATTCTCCTTCTGAGTCAGAGCGACCCACTAGCCCGAAGTAGGCTTCCTCATCATCACTGGAGTCTGAAGAATCAAACTCACTCAGTGTCTTTAGCTTCTTAGTGATGTAGCTCCTCTCCTTCTTCTTATCTCTAGAGGACTTGTGCTCCTCTCCCTTCCCCTTATCTCTCTTTCCTTGGTGGTAGTCAGCGATGGCGTGACCTGGCTTATTGCATCCAAAGCAAATAATATCATTAGAGCGATGTTTGTTCTGTTTGGATTCATACCTGTCAGAAGAATAATTCTTCTTCTGATGTCTGGAGGAGGAGCCGTCTCTCTTTCTTTGATTCCTCAACTTGAGGAACTTCTTGAACTCCCGAGTGATGAGGGAGAAGTCTTCTTCAGATAGCTCTGAGCCGGAAGAGCATGGCTCAGATTCTTCTTCCTCATCCATTTTCCGAGAGCGGGATGAGGATGCACACTTGCCTTTCCTGGAGTTGTTGGCTTTTAGGGCCACAGACTTCTCTTTGGCAGCTGCTTTATCAGCTTCTTCTTTAGCTTTCCTGGTGTTCAGCTAAAGCTCATAGGACAGAAGTTTCCCAAATAGAATCTGGGGATCTGTTTCTGCCAGCCTGCCAAATTTTCTGATGGCGCAGATCTTGGTGTCCCATTCCTTAGTAAGGGATCTAAGGAACTTGTCATTTAGTTCACCATCGGTGAACACTCTGCCATAGCCCTTCAGGGCATTGACGATCTTCAGGAAGTTCTCGAATGTCACTCCGATTTCTTACTTGGGACCTTGCCTGAAGGCCTCGTACTTCTGGTTCAGTAGGGATCTTTGATCATCCCTTACTTCATCAGTGCCTTCCATCAAGACGATCAGGCAGTGCCAAATGTCCTTGGCAGTCCTGCAGTTGCAGAAAACCTGCATCATGGAATCATCGACAGCGCTTACCAGAATGTTCTGAGCTTTCTAGTCGAGTCCAACAAGCACCATCTCATCCTTATCCATTTTCGAAAGTTTCTTGGGCACTTTCTTGGTTGGATCAATGGTGGAGGACTTAGTGGGAATATAAGGTCCCTCCTCCACTACCATGAAGAGTCGTGGGTCGACTGCTTCCATGTAGTACCTGATCATTTCCTTCCAGATAGGAAAGTTAAGCTTGGTGCACACTGGGATCTTCCCTGAATACTTGAGTCCTTCCATTTCAGAGAGATTCTTTCTTCTTGACAATAGATGCGGGATTTTACTAAAGGTGTTAACCTTTTTGATGAGCAACCTCCCTCTGATACCACTTGAAAGTCACTCTAGTGTCAACTACCTTCACCTATGGGGGGGAGAGGTGATTTGCAGTCTTTTTGCAGAATTAAAATTAAACCTGCATAAGAAAACAAAACAAGCACAACACAGAAACACACAGGCAGTTATAGTGGTTCCCCGATTTGGGTACATCCACTCTCCCCCTTCGACCTATCTCCCAACAAGGGACGACTCGGTCACTTCACCAACAGGATTGAAATCCAATCCTCTCACCATGGAAGAAACCCTTCCACCCGAAGGAGTCACTACTCCTCCACCACGGATTGCACCCAACCCTTACAATGAGGAACCAAAGTTCCTTTACAACAAAAGTAAAAATAGAATGTACAAAATACAAACTACGTATAGAGCGCTCGGTGTCCCTCTTCGTTCGATGAAGCGTTCTTGAAGAAGACGAAGAGTCCACGACCTAAGTACTCTCTTGGAGAAGATCTTCCCGAGATCGGCGGCGGCAAAGGATTGCGGCGGCGATGCTTTGTAGATCCAAACTTCGTAACAAAGCTAGCAAGGTCTACCAACGATCTTGCTTGGATCGATCGTCTCAGTCGATTCGGAAGGGGAAAGTATTCCCGTTCAACAAACCAAGAGACAAGGGATCTCATGAAAGAAACGTGAGACGCGTTGCTTGGCAAAGTTTCTATCGCCGAGAGTTCAAGAAGAATCCGATCAGCGGCGGCGACAACCTTTCGAGCGGCGACGGCGGCGGAAGGAAATCCGCGATCTGCTAGGTCAAGTCGGCGGCTCTTTCTTTTTCGTGTGTTCGGGATTGTCTGTAATGTTCAAAATAAACGAGTATTTATACTGTATATCATCCTTTATGACTGTTGTGGGCCCCACCAGACGAAACCCTAATTTCGGTTCAAACAGCGCCTGAACACTTGGTTTGGTCCAGCGAGCCAACGAAATTCGCCTAAGGCAAATTCGGCGGGAATCATTGGTGATTCTCGACGAATCGGAGAGAATCACTTATGATTCCCGTCGAATTCTCCTTAGAAGAATTTTAGCTGAGGAGCTTTCCATCCGGAGTGAATCGGCGAGAGTCACAATCCATTCTCGACGAATCGGCGAGAATGCAGAGTCATTCTCGACGATTCGTCGAGAATCACTTAATGACTTTTGACGATTCTGACTTAGCGTGAATTTTGCAAGCGTTGAGTCAGCCGGATGCAGTCGGCGGGAATCGGTGAGTGATTCTCGACAATTCAGCGAGAATCACTAGTGATTCTCGTCGAATCGGCGAGAATCACTTAGTGATTCTCGTCGAATCTAACTTAAACGATTTTTCATCTTTCTTCCCGTGAGTTACTTTGACCCATCCTTGCTCCTTGTCTGCTCTTGATCTGTCTCAGCCATGTACTTGAAAATAAGTACACTCCAATAAAGAGAGTACACATAAGCCAACACACTGATCTGCTCAACGAGGGATTACGTTGAGCAGACCCGTGTATATTGACCCGCTGCACCCTGACATTGGTGTGTACTTAGCGTGGAATAACTGTAAGCACATCTTGAAGAAAATCATCAAATACATTATCTATTCAACTTAGCTTGTTTAGGGGCTTCTTCAAATCAGGTACATTGTGGATACAATACCCAACAGAAACCGACTCTGCCAGAACAAGAAACGACCCTGTGACATGCCCGTGTCACAGGCCGTGTGCCAAACACGACTTTGGACACGCCCGTGTCCAGCCCGTGTCCAGCCCGTGTTCAACATCCCTCACAAACCTGGCCAATCACAGAGAAGGACACGTCCCTTGACACGCCCGTGTTACAGGCCATGTGCCCAACATGGCTTGCCACTCGAGGATCGTCGAGTGCATTTCGTCGAACTCATGGGACACGACCCTGGACACGCCCGTGTCACAGTCCTTGTGCCCCACTAGAGATCGCCCTACGCCACACTCGAGACCTCCCTGCAAAGATAAGGACACGACCTTTGACACACCCGTGTCATAGGCCGCGGCCTCACTCGAGACCTACTCGAGTACACAGAGAAGGACATGGCCTTGGACATGCCTGTGCCCCAGGACGTGTTACTCAGTCTACATTGTCCACTCAAAAATCGAGATCTGGGGCGTTACAATCCTCCCCTCCTTACAAGAAATTTCGTCCTGAAATTTGTATACAGTATGCAGGAAACAACAACTAAGATGTTTACAACATTTTAAGTTCTGTCCAAAATAAAACAAAACTTTTATACAAGTTTAGACAAATAGTTCGGGAAATTTAGCATGCATGGTCTGCTCTCGCTCCCATGTTAGCTCCTCATGGCCTCAGTTGTCCCATCGGACCTTAACCATCCCGATTGTCTTGTTTCGCAACTATTTATTAGCTTTATCCTCGATCCGAATGGGCCTAACCTTTTTCGTTAGCCAAATTTGACCGGTACGCTATCATTAGCAATCACTTGAGCTAGATCTTTTACGGCTTTTCGAAGCACTGATATGTGGAACACATCATGCAATCCACTCAATTCTGCCGAAAGAACTAGCCGATAGGAAGCTTCTCCAATTCGCTCCACCACTTCCAATTGACCAAGATATCTCGGACTTAACTTTTTCAAGCGCCAAATCTTGGACACGCCTTTGAAGGGCTTGATTTTAGGATATACCCAATCGCCAATCGCAAACTCAATGTTTCAGTGCTTAGTGTTGTAATACTTTGCTTGTCTATCTTGGGCTATAAGTAGCCTCTTCCGAATAGAGCGTATCGTCGAATTAACTTCTTCGACTTCCTTACGCTTACATAGTTTAGATTCTCCTGTTTCCGCCCAAGTTAATGGTGTCCGACATTTTTGACCATACAATGCTTCAAACGGTGCCATATTTATGCTAGCTTGGTAGCTATTTGATAGTTTTACTTTCAAGACAACCTAAACACCTAGAGGGGGGGGGGGGTGAATAGGTTCTAATTGCTTGTTCAAATTTTTAGGCAGAATTCAATTACAAAAATTAAAACATCCAGCACAGCATTCACAGACATTTAATCATCACAGATTGCACAATGTTTTATAGTGGTTCCCCAAGGTCTGGGTACATCCACTTTCCCCCTTCACCTATCTAGCAGTATGCTAGATTCGGCCAAACTTCCACTATTCTCAGATCCTCAGATCCTACAGCTCAGAACCTGGATAGGTTCCTACAACTCAGGCACAACAGCCCTACCTCAGCCTTGCCACAAGGCCTACAACTCAGAGAAGAACCTTCTCCTACACTCAGGCAAACAGCCCTACCACTCAGAGATCAACTCTCCTAAACTCAGCCTTTATATCACAGGCTTACAACTCAGATCTGTGTAAAACAGATCCTACAGAAATTTAGAAAAGAAGTTTTAATGTCTTGCCTCTGTTGAGAGAGAAGAGGACAAGACAATTCTTGATCAGCGGATGAAATCAACTGAATTTGAGTTTTCTTCAAAGCTTCTTGAATCTGAACTTAGCTGAGTTGATTTCCAAACAGTTTCTTGAGAAACCACTGATGGCTTCCTTCTTCTTCTTCAAAATGGGTGGATCCCTCTCTATCCAACACCTTTGATGATACTTCTGAATTCTTGTTAGAACTCTTCTTAGATCGATCCTGAGATCGTCTTCTTAGATCTTATGATGAAGATCTTCTTTAGTGTATTACACCTTCTTGATTTGATTTCTCAATTTGATTGCCAAAGTTCAATCTTCTCATTCATCTTTACTTCTCTCTGAATCTGTCTATTTATAGATCTTCTTAATGGTAATCGGCTGATACGGTTTATAACTGTCTTCTGACAAGTCTGACAACATCAGTTAACTGGCTGCAACCCACAGCTGTCAAGTCTTCAAACAGATCCTGTGCCTTAGTCTTGGTCAGCAATGTGTTGAGACAGATTGTCAGGAAGTGTCGAGACCAACTTTCTGTATGTGTCGACATAAGTAACTTTGGTGTCGACACAGCCTTTGATGATGTCGACAAGTTTTCCTTTAAGTCGACAGAGCTTCTTCAGAGAATAACTTGGTCTTGACTTTGCAGTGTGTCGACACAAGTCCTGTGTGTCGACACAGTTGTTGTAGATTCAGAACTCAGTATGTGTTGACTTAGTCTTCTGGTGTCGACACAAGTATTGTCGACTTCTGCCAATGTGTGTCGACTCTGTCTTATTGTGTCGACACAGCCTCCCAGTGTCGACACAAATGTGGTCGACTATCTTCCTGTGAGTCGACACTGCTTCCCAGTGTCGACACAAATGTGGTCGACTATCTTTCTCTGTGTCGACACAGCTTCCTTCAAGTGTCGACACAAATATTCTGAAGTGTCGACACTGTTTCTTCAGGTGTCGACACTTAAAACACTTCTCTGCATTCTTTAACACTTCTTCACCTGCACATGTCAACTTAAAACAACATCAAATACACCTTGATGTATATCATTGAGCTAAGTTGGGCTTCTTCAAATCAGGTACACATTTTCCAATGTACCCATCAATCTCCCCCTATTTAGAGAAGTCATAACCCTTATAGCCAATGATATACACCATTTATAAAAAGTATAATATGATGATATATGACATATTAGGAATACTTAATATAAACAAAATATGAACAATCCATCACAGAGTGAACATTATATGATTCCAAACAAAATATGAACAATCCATCACAGAGTGAACATTATATGATTCCAAACAAAATATTGTTTATAACTTGATAATGTTTGATTACAGAGTTTTACATTGAATGATTTAATCAAAACATTACAAAATACTTTTGAAAGAACTTAAAATTAAGACTGATCAGGCTCTCTTATGACAATCCCTTTGCCAGATTGGATTTGAGCCTTCACAGGAGCTTCAAGCATCTTCAGCTGGCTTCTTGCCTTTTTGATCAGCCTTCTTCTTTGCTTCTTCCTTGAGCCTTTGCCTTTCAAAGTAATGAAGGGGCTTTGGAAAGTACTTGCTCGGCTCCTGAGCATCTGGTGGCAGCCTACCCAGCTTGGCTTTTCTTCTGAACTGTACTATTGCCTCCTGCCTAGCTTCATGCTTTTGCCATTCTATTTCATTATACCACTTTCCTCTTTCATGAACTTGGTCTTTCACAGCCTTCCATGCAGTGAGTATAATATTTCTTGAAGTAGGGCTCCACTGCTCAAAATCTGGCTTAAGTTCAGCCTGCTCTCTAAATCTCTTCTTAGATAGTAGAGCATCTTGCTGTTCTTTCAAAGTGGCCTCAGGCTTATCCACTTTCTCAATAACAACCCTGTTAACCTCCTTTGGAGGACTATACATTTCTTGAACTTGCTGATCAATCATATCAAAATCTGGAGGAGGGTAAATGACTTGGGCAACCTCAGGTTGATTGCCTTCAAGTAGACCTGTTTGTATTCCTGACTCAGCCACCATAGCATCATCACACAAAGGTGGATATCCCAATGTGGCTCGAATACTATTGGTCACCCATTTGGTGTGCTCTGAGCCTGCATGAACTAACAACCTCTCCCCCTTTATGGCTTCTCTGGTAATATGATCTCTTAGATCTTCCTTCTGAAATCTGATCTGTCCATCCAGATAATTCACACCCTCTTTAAAAAATGGTTTTAACTTTTGAAGCTTGTCAGATAGGTCCTTTTGAGAGGTAGTGATAGCAGTTTTAACAGATTCAATAGCAGCTTGAAATTTCTTATCAAATTCTTCCATCTCCTTTGCTTTAGCTGCAGGCAGGCCTGGAGTAGTCTTTTTTAATTCATCAATAATCTCTTGATGAGATTCAGTTAAATTGTCATTCATCCTTAGCTGATTCTTCAAAACATAGCTTTGCTTTAAAGCAATATCATTCACTTTAGGGATGATGGACTGCTGTTATTTTGCCAAATACACCACAGCATTACCTCCCTTATGGAAGCAATCTGTCATCTCCTTCTTATGCATATTGACTTCAAATCGAATTGACTTTATATCCTGAGCCAAGTCAAATTGAAGGGCCTTATTGCTCTCATCAACATATTTTTCAACTGCCACTCTATGGTCATCTAACTTAACTTGCAAATCAACCATAAACTTGTTATAATTAAAGTCAGAATGGGATGGTTGAGTTGTAGTCTGTAGAGCCTGCTTATAACCTTTGCTCCTTCTCTTGAAGACTACAAGTTTTCTCTTCTTAGCCATTCTGGCTTCTTCAGTCTCAAATTCAGATGAACTATCAACTTGAACTCTTTCTTGAGGAGGAGGAGGAATATCTGTCTCAGTGCCATGTTGTTCAGCCTCAACATGCACAGACTCCCCCTCAACCATTTGCTCCTTCTCAATTTCTATCTCCATGTCAAGGCCCTTTTCAATCTCTTGCCCCTCTTCTACTCTATCAGTAGCCATATCAACATTAGGGAATAACTCATCTAGAGTATATTCTTTCTGAGCTTGAACATAAGATGTATCAATTAGATCTTCTATATTCAGATCTTTGGAGATATCAATTTGGACTGCCTCTTGCACTGGGTCAGACATCTTCTCCCCCTGTACTTGTTCAGTATTGGTAATGACCTGGGTAGGTGAGTATACTTGCTCCCCCTGCACCTGTGCAGAAATAGAAATATTAGAAATGTCTTTAGTAAGGAAATACACCAGCTCCCCCTGCAACTGTACCTGGTCAGGAGTAGATACAATCTGGGCAGGTGAATGAGCTTGCTCCCCCTGCATCTGTGCAGGTATAGTGTCTTGCTGGGCTGGAGTAGACACAGGGTGATCTTCATCCTGCTTCCTCTCTTGTTCTTCTTGAAGCTGCTCAGTATCTTGAGCATGAGAAGAGGATTTCACTGGGGTGTCCTGCCTGCTCTCATCAGGCACATCCTTAGAAAGCACCCTATCCCACCTAGAAAACAATCTCATGTCCATCTTTCTCATGTGATTGATCTTTGTTCCTGGCAGGTGTTGCATTACCTCAGGGATCACTCCATTCAGATATAAACTCATAATTCTAGCCAGATTTGGCTTTTTTATTCCTTCCTTGATCTTTTCAAAGATTACAGCTGACCAATCAGTTGGAATTGTAAACACAATTCTGGTCATAAGGCTGAACACATAGGCTGAAATCCTATCATGTCCCCCTGGTTTGCACAGAATCACCTTGCCAACTACTTCAGACAGAAATTTCCCTTGCTGATTCATCCCTTTCCTGTTGAAAGCAGCTCCAATCTTCAGAGTGGGATCCAATCTGCACCATTGGATAGCCTCCCTTAACTTAGAAGCAGGGACTTCTTCTTCATTCTCAATTATTGGTAAATGTAGAATCTTCCTTAGACTTCTTGGGGTAATCTTCACTGTCGACCTATGCACAGTGGACTTTATCTTAAGAACATCTGAACCTATTGATGCAGAGTTAAAGAATTCATGCACCTCCTTCTTCCATATCTTGGAAGGTTCAGAAACTATGAACTCTAATCCGGATTCGGAAATAAGAGAGATAACTCGTTGAACATCTGTTGGGGCTTCGGCAAAGGCATTCCTTACTAACTCATAACCTTCATTGACGTTGTCTTCAATCTTCGGCGCCATTGTTCAGGTGAGAAAGCTTGAGAGAAGAGAGAGAGAGAGAAAGTTGACACATGGTTTCAGTCTCGAAAACCTTGTAAGCGTGTCGACTGAATAAGTTCTTGACCTATTTATACCTTCTATTGAAAGAAGATCAAAAGGCGGGCAAAAACAGTCTATATGTGTCGACACAGATGGAATGTGTCGACACAAACTTCTATTGTTTCGTCAACAAATCTGTCTACTATGTGTCGACACCAAATGTGGATATGTCGACACCTGAGAGATATAGTAGAGTATCAGAAAATCTGTGTCGACTCTTAGGATAAGTGTCGACACAAAATTTGTAAGTGTCGACATCACTATTCTAGTGAAGTCGACACTACATTCCTGGATAAGTCGACAATTTAATTCTTAAGTGTCGACATATATTCTCTGTGTCGACATAATATTTCTGACTTGTCGACATTACATCACTGAGTCAACACATTATCACTGAATGTGTCGACACTATTTTACTTAGCCAATTTCTGTTTCTGTCTACACCACTTAAGACCATTTGATAATCTAATATGTTATTTGTAAGTTTGTTGATAATCTAATCAATGGTCAGCATGCCTAATTTAATTTTAAATTTATTGAATTTTGTTTCATCCAGAGGCTTAGTGAATACATCTGCTATTTGATAATCTGTTTTAACAAATTCCAATGTGATGTCTTCTCTTTCTACATGATCTCTAAGAAAATGGTATTTAATTTCTATATGCTTAGTTCTACTATGAGAAACATGATTATTAGCAATAGAAATTGCACTCTTAGAATCACACAAAAGAGGTGTTCTACTTACTTGAATACCATAATCTTTAAGCTGATGTTGTATCCACAATAGTTGTGCACAGCAGCTGCCAGCAGCAACATATTCTCACTCAGCTGTAGATATAGCCACACTGGTCTGCTTCTTACTACTCCAAGATATCAATCTTCCTCCCAAGAATTGACAAGTGCCTGTTGTACTCTTCCTATCCTCTCTACAGCCTGCAAAGTCTGCATCTGAATAACCTGTTAGTAGAAAATCTCTATTCCTAGGGTACCAAAGGCCTAGATTAGGTGTGCCCTTAAGATATCTCAGAATCCTTTTGACTGCAGTATAATGAGACTCTTTAGGGCAGGCTTGGTACCTAGCACAGACACATGTAGCATACATAATATCTGGTCTACTAGCTGTGAGATATAGTAGAGAACCAACTATTCCTCTATACAAAGTCTCATCAACAGGTTTACCTGCATCATCTTTGCATATAGGCATACTTGTCCCCATAGGAGTTCTCATGATGGAGGATGACTCCATACCATACTTCTTGATTAATTCTTTAGTAAACTTTGACTGGGATATGGACAAGCCATCATCAGTCTGTCTTACTTGGAGTCCCAAGAAGAACTTCAGTTCCCCCATACTGCTCATCTCAAACTTCCCTTGCATAAGTTTGGCAAACTTTTTACAAAGGTTGTTTTCAGTAGATCCAAAGATTATGTCATCAACATAGATCTGAACTAAGATGATCTTGCCTTTGGATTCCCTAAGGAATAGAGTTTTGTCAATTTTTCCTCTTGAGAATTTATTCTCAATAAGGAAAGTAGACAGGGTTTCATACCAAGCCCTTGGGGCTTGCTTTAACCCATACAATGCTTTTCTAAGCTTATAAACATAATCAGGTTTAAGAGGATCTACAAAACCTGATGGCTGCTCTACATATACTTCTTCTTTAAGATCACCATTCAGAAATGTTGACTTCACATCCATCTGGTATACCTTGAAGTCTTGATAGGACTGCATAGGCAAGGAACATTCTGATTGCCTCCAGCCTTGCTACTGGGGCAAAGGTTTGATCAAAGTCAATCCCTTCTTCCTGCCTGTATCCTTTAGCAACCAATCTTGCTTTATTTTTCACTATTACTCCATTCTCATCCAACTTGTTCCTGTAGATCCATTTTGTCCCAATTATATTGTGGCCTCTTGGTTTAGGAACAAGCTCCCAGACATTGCACCTTCTGAATTGATTCAGCTCCTCTTGCATAGCATCAGTCCAGTGCAGGTCTTGGATGGCTTCTTCAAACTTCTTAGGCTCCATTTGTGACAGGAAACTTGAATGCAGAACTGTGCTTTGACTTCTGCTTCTAGTCTGCACTCCCTGTCTTGGATCACCTATTATCTGATCAGTTGGATGGTCTCTTAAATGTCTTGTAGCTGGAGGAAGATTCCCTTCTGGTTGAACATCTCCAGCTCCTTCATTATGCTGAACCTCTTGGATTTTCTTCATCTTCTATTGTGTCTTGTACTCCCCCTGGACAATATCCTTCATTTTCCAATACTCCATCTTCCCTTGAAGCTTCAGCAATGGAGAGCTTGTCCATTCCTTTTCTTATACTGTTGAGTCATTTGATCTACAAGACAACTCACAGTTGATTAATCTTGTTTCATCAAACACAACATGCACAGATTCTTCAACAACTTGAGTAGTCAAGTTGAAGATTCTATAGGCCTTACTATTTGTGCTGTACCCAACAAATATCCCATCCTGGGATTTGGCAGCAAACTTAGTCAAATATGACTTACCATTGTTAAGTATATAGCATTTGCAACCAAAGATTCTGAAGTAGGATAGATTGGGTTTTCTACCTTTCATAATCTCATAGGGAGTCTTTTTGTGGCTCTTGGTGATAGACGCCCTATTGATCACATGACAAGCAGTGTTTACTGCCTCAGCCCAGAAATATTCTGGTAGAGAGGTGTCACTCAATAGAGTTCTACTAGCTTCAATTAATGTTCTATTCTTTCTTTCAGCAATTCCATTTTGCTGAGGTGTTCTTGGTGAGGAGAACTCTTGGAAAATCCCAAAGTCTTCACATAACTTTTTCATGCTTTCAGATTGAAACTCAGTACCATGGTCACTTCTGATTTTGACCACTGTACTATTCAGTTCATTCTGAATTTGCTTTACAAAATTAAGTAAGACACTTGGGGTTTCAGATTTCTGTCTTAGAAAGAACACCCATGTAAATCTAGAATAGTCATCTATAACCACAAAAGTGTAGACCTTCCTACCTAGACTATGAACTGGCATAGGACCAAAAAGATCCATATGCAAGAGGTATAAGCACCTCACAGAATCCTTGTTTTCAAGGCTTTGAAAGGAGGATTTTGTCTGCTTGCCCTTTTGACAAGCTGAGCATATCCCTTCCTTCATACACTTAACTTGAGGACCATTCCTCACTAACTCTTTGATAAAGAGTTGGCCAATTGTCTTGTAGTTAAGATGAGCCAATCTCTTGTGCCACTTAACACAATGAGAAGCATTGTCATCAGCTACAAGACAGATGGGAGAAGCTTTATTCTCACATACAAAATTAAGACAATATACATTTCTCTTCCTATACCCAGTCAAAATGATCTCTTGATCACTTGACCTTTTGATATGACATCCATCCTTAACAAATGAAATGTCATATCCTAAATCACTCAGCTGGCTTATGCTTATTAGATTATGTTTCAAACCTTTTACATAAGCCACTTGGGTGATAGTAATTAGGTTAGAAGAAATGTTACCAAACCCTTTGATGACTCCTTTTTCAGATCCACCAAAGATCACTTTAGGTCCATCTTTGACAGATGAATACTCCTTCAATAGCCCCTTTGTTCCAGTCATGTGCCTGGAACAACCACTATCCAAGTGCCATATAGGGGCATGGTTACTTGGATTCACCTGCAACACAGATTTACTTACCCTTAGAACCCAAGCAAGTCTTGGGTCCTTGGTTCAAGTTAGCATAAACAAAGCTACCATTATTTCTTCTAACAGGTAGACTATTGTTCTTTCTAACACTTGTGTTATACCAGCAGTCTAGTGCAAAATGGCCTCTCTTGCCACAGCACCAACATTCAAACCTATTGTATCTAGTTCTAGATACATCCTTGACAAAAGAATTTCTGTCCATTGCTGGTGCTGCAGCAGCTTCACCCACTGATTTTTTATAACCATTGGGTTTATGAACATGGGTAGGCCTGTTGGCATTTACACCCTTGTTTTTCAGAACATTAGACTTAATATGACCATGAATATTTTCATGATCATATAGGTTAGAAGGCACTTCCACCTTTCTAAACTTAATAGGGACTGAAAGTTCAGTGGCTTGACAGGAGCTTTGCCTTTCCTCTTGAATTGGCCAGCCCTGGAGTTACCTTTGAATCCTAATCCTGCCTTACCCTTTTGATTCACAAATTCATCAATCAAGGGTAAGACAGACTTTGGCTTAGAGTAACTAGCCACTAAATCTTTTTCAATTCTTAGTCTGGCCTCCAGACTCTTCACTTGATCATTGGTATAATTAATTGTGCCCATCTAAATAATAGTTATATTCTTCAGCTTGGCAATTTCATTTAACTTTTGATCAATTACTTTCTCTAACTCAGTTGTAGCTACCCTTTGTTCAGCAATTTCATGAGCCTGAGATTTAACCAGGTTCTTGCTTTTCTTAAGGGCCTACAACAAGTCCCCATACTTATCTATCAATTGATAGACATCTCCTTCAGATTCAGATGCATCTACATCACTTGATGCAGATGTAGCTGATTCTGTACTTGTACTACAAATAGATTTCATAGAAGGACATTGTACCTTATTAGGACCAGACTGATTCTGGCATATGTCCTCTTCTGATCCTGCCATTAGTCCCATGCACTGATGATCCTCTTGATCATAGATGGAGTCTAGCAACTGCAGAAACTCCTCTTCTTCAGATACAGCACATAGTCCAATATATGCTTCTGCTTCAGATTCTGACTCTGAAGTTGACTGATCTGTTAGGCTCTTATCCTTCTTTGCAACAAAGGATTTCTCCTTCTTGCCCTTTTTATGAGTCTTATTCTTGTCTGAAGACTCCTTTCTCTTATCAGGACAGTCAGCCACTACATGTCCAGGTCTATTGCAACAATAGCAGACAATCTTTGAAGTAGTAGCCTTGCTGGGCTTTGATCTGCTCTTTTCTTTCCTTGATGACTTTTTCTTCTGATAATAGTCATCAACTTGCTGTGAAGTAGAGGGCTTAGACTTCCACTGTTTCTTCTTCAAGAACCTCTGGAATTGCCTTGTGAATGCAGCAAAGTCTGCATCTGAATCACAGCTTTCTGAACCCTGATTATCTGAATTTTCTGAACTGTCTTCTGCAATTTCCTTAGGAGGGGATGGTGATATCCTCCTATTCTTTCTGATGGATTCTGCATTGAATGCCACAGTCTTTTCTCTATGCTCTCCTCTTGAATTCTTTTCCTCCTCCTTCCTCACCAAAAGTTGCATTTCATAGGATAACAGCTTTCCAAACAAGGTGGGAGGAGAGATCTCTGCCAATTTAGCCACTTCTCTTATGGCACAGATCTTTGTGTCCCAATCCTTTGTTAAGGATCTCAAGAATTTGTCATTCAGTTCATAAGTACTGAAGACTCTTCCATAGGACATTAGCTCATTCACAATTCTATAGAATTTCTTATAGCACTCAGTTATGCTATCAGATTTTCCTTGTCTAAAACTTTCATATTCCTGATTGAGCATAGATTTCCTGTCCTGTCTTACTTCTTCTGATCCCTCCATGTAGACAATCAATGTGTCCCACATTTCTTTGGAGGTCTTGCAGTGAATCAGATTCTGAAATGTTGAATCATCTATGGCACTTACAATAATGTTCTGTGCTCTTTTATCCATGGTTGCCAAAATGATTTCATCCTTGGTCATTTCAGAATAACTCTTTGGAGTTTGAATATTAGCATCAAGAACTGATACCTTCATTGGAATGAAGGGTCCTTCCTGAACTGTGATGTATATTCTTGGGTCAGATGCCTCCATAAACAACCTGACTCTTTCTTTCCAAATTCCAAAGATTTCCTTCTTGCATATGGGTAATTTCATAGACCCTAACTCCTTATGATTCTCTCCAGAACCCATCTTCTTGAATCTTGATTCTGCCTTTCAGATCTACCTCAGACTGTTAAGTCCTTTTTGAGGAACCTCCCTCTGATACCACTTGATAGTTTTACTTTCAAGACAACCTAAACACCTAGAGGGGGGGGGGGTGAATAGGTTCTAATTGCTTGTTCAAATTTTTAGGCAGAATTCAATTACAAAAATTAAAACATCCAGCACAGCATTCACAGACATTTAATCATCACAGATTGCACAATGTTTTATAGTGGTTCCCCAAGGTCTGGGTACATCCACTTTCCCCCTTCACCTATCTAGCAGTATGCTAGATTCGGCCAAACTTCCACTATTCTCAGATCCTCAGATCCTACAGCTCAGAACCTGGATAGGTTCCTACAACTCAGGCACAACAGCCCTACCTCAGCCTTGCCACAAGGCCTACAACTCAGAGAAGAACCTTCTCCTACACTCAGGCAAACAGCCCTACCACTCAGAGATCAACTCTCCTACACTCAGCCTTTATATCACAGGCTTACAACTCAGATCTGTGTAAAACAGATCCTACAGAAATTTAGAAAAGAAGTTTTAATGTCTTGCCTTTGTTGAGAGAGAAGAGGACAAGACAATTCTTGATCAGCTGATGAAATCAACTGAATCTGAGCTTTCTTCAAAGCTTCTTGAATCTGAACTTAGCTGAGTTGATTTCCAAACAGCTTCTTGAGAAACCACTGATGGCTTCCTTCTTCTTCTTCAAAATGGGTGGATCCCTCTCTATCCAACACCTTTGATGATACTTCTGAATTCTTGTTAGAACTCTTCTTAGATCGATCCTGAGATCGTCTTCTTAGATCTTCTGATGAAGATCTTCTTTAGTGTATTACACCTTCTTGATTTGATTTCTCAATTTGATTGCCAAAGTTCAATCTTCTCATTCATCTTTACTTCTCTCTGAATCTGTCTATTTATAGATCTTCTTAATGGTAACCGGCTGATCCGGTTTATAACTGTCTTCTGACAAGTCTGACAACATCAGTTAACTGGCTGCAACCCACAGCTGTCAAGTCTTCAAACAGATCCTGTGCCTTAGTCTTGGTCAGCAATGTGTTGAGACAGACTGTCAGGAAGTGTCGAGACCAACTGTCTGTATGTGTCGACACAAGTAACTTTGGTGTCGACACAGCCTTTGATGATGTCGACAAGTTTGCCTTTAAGTCGACACAGCTTCTTCAAAGAATAACTTGGTCTTGACTTTGCAGTGTGTCGACACAAGTCCTGTGTGTCGACACAGTTGTTGTAGATTCAGAACTCAGTATGTGTTGTCTTAGTCTTCTGGTGTCGACACAAGTATTGTCGACTTCTGCCAATGTGTGTCGACTCTGTCTCATTGTGTCGACACAGCCTCCCAGTGTCGACACAAATGTGGTCGACTATCTTCCTGTGAGTCGACACTGCTTCCCAGTGTCGACACAAATGTGGTCGACTATCTTTCTCTTGTGTCGACACAGCTTCCTTCAAGTGTCGACACAAATATTCTGAAGTGTCGACACTGTTTCTTCAGGTGTCGACACTTAAAACACTTCTCTGCATTCTTTAACACTTCTTCACCTGCACATGTCAACTTAAAACAACATCAAATACACCTTGACGTATATCATTGAGCTAAGTTGGGCTTCTTCAAATCAGGTACACATTTTCCAATGTACCCAACACTATTATTGTAGGCAAAGTCTACCATGTAGAGATGATCTTCCCATCTCTTAAAAAAATCCAAGGCACACATTTGGAGCATGTCCTCCATCGTTCTGTTAGTCCTTTCAGTCTGGCCATCCGTTTGGGGATGAAAGGTCGTACTGTACGTTAACTTTGTTACCAATAACTGATGGATCAGCCTCCAATCATTCGAAGTGAATCGCCCGTCACGGTCACTTACGATGCTACGAGGAACACTGTGCAATCGTACCATTTGCTCAACATAAAGTTTCGCAAAAACATCCACTGAATCGTCCCTTTGGTTCGGAAGGAAGTGAGCCACTTTAGTCAACTGGTCTACGATCACCCAAACTGAATCGTTACCGCGTTGAGATCTCGTCAAACCGTACACGAAATCTATCAAAATATCATCAAACTTCCATTCCGGAATAGGTAGCGACTTCAGGAAACCTCCGGGCTTATGGCATTCTGCTTTCACCAAGGCATATGTTTGACAGTTAGCCACATAATGTGCTATGTCTTTCTTTAACCCTTGCCACCAGAACAACTTTGTCATGTCTCGGTACATCTTTGTGCTCCCTGGGTGAATTGAGTATTTTGTAAAGTGAGCCTCATACATCAATTCTTCTCTTAGATTACCCATACTTGGGATGAACAAACGACCCTCTTTACTCAAAAGGCCATCATCCCAGGAGAATTGGTCATTTGAATCATCCACTGCATAGCGTTGCAGACTTTTATCCAGTTCCGTTGCTCGTCGAACCCTGTCCGCAAGGTCATATTGTACCTCCATCCAGTTCAAGCACGCATTTGCTGTAGAATTCTTGTCAACACAAGAAATCTCTAACTCTTCCAACTCCTGGATCAGACGCTCATCATGCATCTGCAACCAATTTGCCCTTGACGGAGTCCTACGACTCAAGGCATCTGCGACCACGTTTCCCTTTCCGGGAGTGTAGTGAATATCAAAGGTGTAGTCCCCGAGGAACTCCATCCACCTTTGTTGTCGCATATTAAGATCCTTCTGATCCAATAGGTACTTTAGGCTCTTGTGGTCCGTAAATATATCCACTTTTATGCCATATAGATAATGACGCCACAATTTAAGTGCAAAAATCACCACCGTCAACTCCAAGTCGTGGACGGGATAATTTCGCTCATGTACTTTCAACTAGCGTGATCCATAAGCGATCACCTTTCCAAACTGAAGAAGAACGCAGCCTAAGCCGCTCCCTGAAGCATCACTATAAATCGCATTGATGATTGTACCATATGGCGATGTAAAAATAGGCGTTCGTTGTCAAACGAATCTTTAGCTCTTCAAAAGCTCGCGCGCACTCCGACGTCCAAACGAACTTCTGATCCCTCCTCGTTAATGTGGTAAGAGGCAAAGCGAACCGTGAGAAGTTTTCTACAAAACGTCTGTAGTAGCCTGCCAGTCCAAGGAAACTCCTAACTTAGGCCACCGAAGACAACACTTGCCACTCTCGTATGGCTCTTATTATTGACGGATCCACCGCAATGCCCTCTCCACTTACCACATGGAAAAGAAAAGCCACTAACAACAGCCAAACTCATACTTTGAGAACTTGACATAGAGCTTATTTATCCACAGGGTATGCAACACCAACCGTAAATGGTTAGCATGGTCAGCTTCAGATTGAGATTATACCAAGATATCATCAATGAAGACGATTGCAAACAAGTCCAAGTACTCTCGGAACGTTCGGTGTATTAGATCCATAAACACGGATGACGCATTACATAGCCCAAACGGCATTACAGTGAACTCATAATGACCGTAGCGTGTTCCAAACGCTGTCTTGGGAATGCCACCTTCCCGAATCCTCAACTGGTAATAACCAGATTTTAAGTCCAGTTTAGAATAGACGGTTGATTCCACTAGCTGATCGAGCAAGTCATCTATCCGTGGAATCAGATACTTGCTTTTCTCTGTCAGCTTATTCAATTCGCGATAAGTCGATACATAACCGCAGACTACCGTCCTTCTTTTTCACAAAAAGAACAGGTGTGTTCCAAGATGACATACTTGGGCGTATGTATGCCTATTCAAGCAATTCTTGCAGTTGAACTTTCAATTCTGCCATTTCCATTGGCGCTACTGGATAAGATGAGCGGGCCAAAGGTTTTGCACCTAGCACCAGCTCAATAATGAAGTCGATCTCTCGCTGGGGTGGTAACCTAGGAAGATCTTTAGGAAACATATCGGCGAACTCCGATACAATCGAAACAATAGCCTGAATAAGCGTGAAGAATAACTTCGCGCCCTTCCGAACAGCATTGACGACTTGGAGTGCAGACATCAAGATCCCGCTCACTCCTCACATACCAGCGAACTTAGTCTCAAGCTCGGAATTCTTGCCCAGTGTTGTAACACCCCTATCCGTCACATAGCATATAGCAGTAGGTCCGTCCGGGGCCCGACGCCATATCCTACGGACCGACCGGTTGGTTACGCGTTGAAACCATACAACCAATCACAAACGTCCTACACAGAGTCATTTCTAGCGGAAGCAATTTATTAAGTTGCACAAATATAAGAACCCTGCCAAGCACGAATATCCACTACTCAAATAACATAGGAATGTTAAATACAAAAGTACCGGCCTTATGGCCTTACAATAGTTTCCTCCAACAAGAGTGTCTTTCATACTTCGGCTCGCAGGCCGGCCATACATGAGATAAACGGAAAACATAAAAAGGTTAGGCCTTCGAGGGCCAGCACCGCAACATGGGCTTTAGCCCGCTATTTCCCGCTCGGCTCCGCAGCACCTGCAAGACACAATCCACCGCCCGGTGGTAAACAAAATAACGGTCAGCAATGCTGACCAAATTATAACGATCCCGCCCCCAAAATCGGGGCGGCGATGCTCTTTCCCCGCACTTTATTAGTATAGCATCATAATAGTGTAAACACACTTCAACACAGGCGTAGGCTCGCACGGCCACACACCTCGTGCACGCAGGGCACATTCACGACGAACCGGCCAACGTCACGTCAATTCAAGCCATAGACGTTCCCGTTCCACCACCGCCCCTTGGACGACCAATCATATGAGCATTTTGTCTTCCTGGCCTTGCTCACGACAATTTAAGCCATAGACCGCCGAAGACTCTCATCCATTCCAACGGTCCCACCGAACAACATAGATCGGGTATGGTTCCGCCTGACCCGTGCTCATTCCGCAACGACAATTTAAGTCATATGCGCAGGTCAAGACTCACCGAGTCCCGTTTCCGCCACAACAATCACATAACCCGTTATGTTCACGTTGGCTCCCCGGCCATCGTGTTGGCAAAACCCGCTTTTGCCCAGTTTTCCGGGTGCACCTTGGAGTTAATCTCCAAGGCTCCCTGCTGCAATCTACCACGTAGAAAACCCGAAAAACGCCTAAACATCTGGAGTCTTCCCCGATTCATATGCAATGCAACATCACCGATCTGGATCTACTTGTCCGGATAGGCTTCACACACAATGCCTATGCCCGTTTTCGCATACGGACTCTATACAAGGGGGACTTCACATATCTACCCCAAGGAACGCTCCAACTTTTCGCTCATTCGCGAGAGAGGGCTTCCTATGCAAAGGAAAAGAGGGCTTCACATGCCCTAGGATGAGAATCGTTACCCTTGCATTTTTCCGCGGCGCCATGAAAAATCTACGAGGTTAGAAAGCACCGCAACGGCGTCGCCTTCGCGGATCTGGACTCGGATCGCGATTCGGAGCTCCGACGCTCCACCAGTGGCCGGATCTTGGTCTCCTCCTCCACCTTGCTCTCCCCTCTCTCTACACTTTAGAAAGAGAAGCACTTGGATGAAAATAGGGATTTCAAACCCTAACTTCGGGTTTAAACCGCCAGCACTAGCCCTCATCCGTCGGATCCAAAGCCAAGGAAACGAACGGCCACGATTCGGCCTAAAATTACAAAATCTTGGCCGAACACAGGTTGCAACACGACCGTGTGCATGGCCGTGTCACCCATTCGCCGTCTCGACCGACGCGAAAACCAGCACACGGCATTCGACACGGCCTCCGACACGCTCGTGTCGCATGTGACACGGCCGTGTCACGACCCGTGTCACGCCCCGTGCGCAACGACCAACACTCTCTTCCTGAGAAGGACACAGCCTGCGACACGGCACCAGACACGCCCGTGTCACATGTGACACGCCCGTGTCTGTGCCCGTGTCACATGTGACACGCCCGTGTCTGTGCCCGTGTCATGGCCCATATACAACTACCAACACTTGCTTCTCGAGGAGGACACGGCCTGTGACAAGGCACCCGACACGCCCGTGTCACATGTGACACGCCCGTGTCTGTGCCCGTGTCATGGTCCGTGTACACGACTCAGAAAACTCCCGAGCGTGACACGCCCGTGTCACGCCCGTGACACGCCCGAGACACCTGCTCCATGTCCCAGCCTTGGCTTAAAACGTTACCCGTCCCTCTTTTGAGTTTCGGGGCGTTACAACTCTCTCCCCCTTAAAAGAATTTCGCCCACGAAATTTATTAAAGGAAAACAATAGGAACTGAAAGCTTTTAACGGTACCTGAGCGGAATAACTCCGGGTACTCCTCCAGCATAGTTTGCTCCCGTTCCCAAGAGAGCTCCTCCCGACCGCAATTATCCCACCGAACCTTAACCATCCAGATCTCCTTGTTACGGAGTCTCTTCACCTCGAAGTCTTCGATACGAACGGGCTTGACCCTTGTCATCAACCCTTCGTCCACCGGCACTTGATCAACTGCGATCACTAGCGAAGGTTCCTGCACCTCCTTCCGCAACACGGAAAATGTGGAACACATCGTGTAGTCCACTCAACTCCACCAATAGCTTCAAACGATAAGCCGCTTCGCCGACCCGCTCCAGAATCTCAAAGGGTCCAAGGTATCTTAGGCTCAGCTTCTTCAAGCATCTCACCCGCGAAACACCCTTGAACGGCTTAATCTTCAAGTACACCTAATCGCCTACCGCGAACTCCACGTTCTGGTGCTTGGCATTGTAATACTTAGCCTGCCTGTCCTGAACGATCAACAAGCGCTCCCGAATGATCCGCACCAACGAGGTAGCACTCTCCACCTCCTGCTTCTTGTACAACCTTGCCTCACCCGTTTCCAGCCATGATAACGGCGTGCGATATTTCCTACCATATAGGGCCTCAAAGGGCGCCATTTGGATACTCACCTGGTAGTTGTTGTTGTATGCGAACTCCACCAAATACAGGTGGTCCTCCCAATGCTTCCCGAAGACTAGAACACACATGCGTAGCATGTCCTCCATCGTTCTATTGACTCTCTCGGTCTGTCCATCCGTCTGCGGATGGAAGGCTGTGCTGAACTTCAACTTTGTCCTCAGCATCTGCTGCACCAACCTCCAATCATTTGACGTGAAACGCCCATCGCGATCACTTACAATGCTACGGGGCACACCGTGCAGTCTAACTATATTATCCACATATAGCTTTCGCCAACTTCTCCACCGAGTCATCCTTCCTATGCGGAATAAAGTGCGACGCTTTAGTTAACCGGTCTACGACCACCCAGATGGCGTCGTTCCCCTTATGCGACCTTGGCAAGCCATGCACAAAGTCCATCGATATGTCGTCGAACTTCCACTCTGATATAGGCAAGGACTTCAAGAATCCTCCCGGCTTTTGGCACTCTGCCATTCACTAAGGCGCACGTTTGGCACTTAGCCACAAACAACGCTACGTCTTTTTGGAGCCCCGGCCACCAGAACAGCTTCTTGAGGTCACGGTACATCTTTGTGCTCTCTGGGTGGATTGAGTACTTGGTATGATGAGCCTTGTACATCAAACTCCACCCGCAGGTTACCCCCGCTTGGGACGCACAACCGATGATCCTTCCTTAGCAACCCATCCACAACAGAAAATTGGGAATTTGACCCATCCAATGCTGTCTCAATAAGCTCCTTCATGGATTCCACATCTGAAACGGAACTATCAACTCACTCAAGACGGGCCGAAGGGGCCTCATCTAACTCCAATGCTTGCCGAACACGGTCAGCAAGGTCACTCTGAACCTCCGTCCAGTTCAACAAAGCCTTGGCGCTTGTCTGCTTGTCCACGCAACAGATCTCCAACACCTCCAACTCCCGTTCTAGCCTCTCATCATGAACCAATAACCAGTTGGCTTGGGCGGGAGCCCTGCGACTCAACGCATCAGCAACCGCATTGCCCTTCCCGGGTACATAATGAATTTTGAAGGTGTAGTCCCCCAGGAACTCCATCCACCTCCTCTGCCTCATGTTAAGATCCTTCTGATCCAACAGGTACTTCAGGCTCTTGTGATCGGTGTAAATATCGACCCTTATGTCGTATAGGTAGTGCCTCCACAGCTTAAGTGCAAATATCACGGCCGCCAACTCCAAGTTGTGGACCGGATAGTTCCTTTCATGCACTTTTTGCTGACGCGATCCATAAGCTATCATGCACCCATGCTGCAACAGCACGCAGCCCAAACCACTACCCGAGGCGTCACTATAAACCTCGAAGCCCTCGGTACCACTCGGCGAACTAAGAACTGGCGCCGTGGTCAACCGTCTCTTCAGCTCCTCAAAAGCTTGCACGCACTCCTGCGTCCACAAGAATCTCTGATCTTTCCTTGTCAACTTTGTGATAGGTAGCGCTATCCGCGAGAAGTTCTCTACGAAGCGCCTGTAATATCCGGCAAGCCCGAGAAAACAACGGACTTCCGCGACAGAAGACAACGCAGGCAACTCCCGTATCGCAACGATCTTCGCCGGATCCACCGCTATACCTTCCCCACTGACAATGTGACCAAGGAATACTACTGAGGGTAGCCAGAACTCGCACTTGGAGAATTTCGCATACAGTTCATTCCTTCTCAGAGTCTCCAACACAAGATGCAAGTGCTTGAAGTGATCTTCTTCGCACTGGGAGTACACCAATATATCGTCAATAAAGACGATCACAAAGCGGTCCAGGAAATCTCGGAACTTCCTGTTCATCAAGTCCATAAACACTGATGGCGCATTCGTCAGTCCAAACGGCATGACTGTGAACTCGAAATGCCCATACCTTGTGCTGAACGCCGTCTTCGGGATATCACACTCCCTGATCCTCAATTGATAGTACCCCGACTTCAAGTCCAACTTAGAATATACCGACGATCTGACTAACTGATCGAAGAGATCATCAATCCTCGGGATCGGGTACTTGTTCTTCTCCGTCAGCTTGTTCAACTCTCTGTAGTCGATACACAACCGCATACACCCGTCCTTCTTCTTAACGAAGAGGACCGGTGCGCTCCAAGGCGACGGGCTTGGACGCACATAACCATGCTCCATTAGCTCCTCTAGCTGAACTTTCAACTCTGCCATTTCCTTCGGCGCCAGCCTATAAGGAGCACGTGACACAAGTTTGGCACCTGGCACAAGCTCGATAGTGAAATCAATCTCTCGCTGCGGTGGGGCTCCGGGAAGACTATCCGGGAACACATCGGGGTATTCACAAACCACGGGGATACTATCCAGCGTGGACTTTGGCTCTACAGCCCCCACTATTGCGAAGAACAGCTCTGCGCCAGCACGAATTGCCTTTACCACCTGAAGAGCAGACATTAGCGTCCTGCTCGACCCCTTTAGTCCCGTGAATGTTGTCTCCTGTCACACACCCAGCTTGACCTCCTTACTATTGCAATCAATCCAAGCCTTCTGCTCCGAAAGCCAATCCATCCCAAAGATAACGTCGAACTCTACTAGCGGCAGCAATGACGCTAGCTAGTCGAACTCTTGGCTCCCTATGTGAACCTTTACGGCGCACACTCTGTCCGCACGCATCGAGCACCCATTCGGTAGCAGCACATCCAACTTGTCCTTCGCCATCGAAGAAGGGACTCCGATACGCGATATAAAATTTTCGGACAAGAAGGAGTGTGAAGCTCCCGTATCGAACAGTGCCCGTACCGGACTATCGCTAATCAAAACAAAGCCTATGCAAACCATATTAGGCTAACAAGCAATAGAGAACAGTATTTAAAGTTAACTTGCTATAAATTAACTCGTACCTGTCACCACGTCAGCTTGTTTAATGGCCTCCTGCTGGCCCAAGTTGTACACTCTAGGTTGAGTCGGAGCATAATGGGACGCGGTTGACTCCACCGCCTTGCCCTTCTCTTCGTAAGTAGCTCCTTGTTTTCTCTCGGACTTTGGGCGTCCGCTCAGCCAATCGCGGGCAAAGTGCCCCGTCTTTCCACACGTGAAACAAGCGCCTGGGGTTCGATTGGTAGCTGCCCCCGAGGCACCTGCAGAAGAAGCTGGACCTGACGTCCTAGCCTTCTTGTAGAATCTGTGGTAGCCCGACTTCGACGTAGTCGGCGCCTTGAACTCCGATTTCTTCCCACCAGATTCTTTCTTAGCTTGCACATTTCTCATGTCCTTCTCCAAGGACCGGGCTGAGGTGACCAGGGTCATGAAACCCTGCACCATGGGCCCCGACAGTAGCAACCTCAACTCATCTCTTAACCCTTCAAAGAAGCGGTTAGTCTTTCGCTCCTCGTCGGCAAAGGTAGCGCTAGCATATCTCCCCAATCGAGTAAACTCGTGGAGGTACTCGTCTACAGTGCTATCTCCTTGCACCAGCTTTTGGAACTCGTTCTCCAATGCGATCCTCTGCGCTGAGGGGAGGTATCGAGCCATGAACAATCTCGAAAACTCCTCCATAGGTACTTCGGCAACGGCCTTTCCCTCAACTGGTGTAGCTCTAGGCCTTCCCACCATAATCTCACATCCCCGTCCAATAGGAACGTTGCTATCATGGTCTTCTGCCACTCTTCCATTTCTATTGTTGTCATCACCCTATTGACTCTTGAGAGCCAATCTTCGGCCTGGGTCGGGGTTCCCGTTCCCAAGAACACCGGTGGATGGAAGCCCATCACATGCTTAAGCTATCTCTCAGTTTGCTCCACATGGAGCGGCACTTGCTCCACCGCAGGAGCAGGCTGCTGCACCTGCCTTGCAGGTTGCGCGTTGATCATAGCAAAGTCATCTTCTGCCACCAATCTAATGGTCTCGGCAGATGGAGGTGTTGCAGGCGCATCACTTGGTGTGCTGCTTGCCTCAGAACCTGACCGTTCCGACGGTCCAGCACCACTTCTGGTCACCTATATACGTGCAAAACACCGATAAGCGACCAAACAATATTGCAAACAGCAATTATAGGAACACGCAGGTTCGTCAAACACGTGTATTTTCATTCCTAAGTGGACATTCATGGGTTCTTTTCATGTTATAACGATGACGCACACACATGTTCTCACCACCCCTTAAAGTTGAATTCGCCTAGGAATTCATTTAAGTTTGACCAAAACCAGTAGTCTGATACCAATTTGTAACACCCCCTATCCGTCACATAGCATATAGCAGTAGGTCCAGCCGGGGCCCAACGCCATATCCTACGGACAGACCGGTTGGTTATGCGTTGAAACCATACAACCAATCACAAACGTCCTACACAGAGTCATTCTAGCGGAAGCAATTTATTAAGATGCACAAATATAAGAACCCTTCCAAGCACGAATGTCCACTACTCAAATAACATAGGAATGTTAAATATAAAAGTACCGGCCTTATGGCCTTACAATAGTTTCCTCCAACAAGAGTGTCTTTCATACTTCGGCTCGCAGGCCGACCATACATGAGATAAACGGAAAACATAAAAAGGTTAGGCCTTCGAGGGCCAGCACCGCAACATGGGCTTTAGCCCGCTATTTCCTGCTCGGCTCCGCAGCACCTGCAAGTCACAATCCACCGCCCAGTGGTAAACAAAATAACGGTCAATAATGCTGACCAAATTATAACGATCCCGCCCCCAAAATCTGGGCGGCGATGCTCTTTCCCTGCACTTTATTAGTATAACATCATAATAGTGTAAACACACTTCAACACAGGCGTAGGCTCGCACGGCCACACACCTCGTGCACACAGGGCACATTCACGGTGAACCGGCCAACGTCACGTCAATTCAAGCCATAGACATTCCCGTTCCACCACCGCCCCTTGGACGGCCAATCATATGAGCATTTTGTCTTCCTAGCCTTGGTCACGACAATTTAAGCCATAGAACGCCGAAGACTCTCATCCATGCCAATGGTCCCACCGAACGACATAGACCGGGTATGTTTCCGCCTGACCTGTGCTCATTCCGCAACGAAAATTTAAGCCATATGCGCAGGTCAAGACTCACCGAGTCCCGTTTCCGCCACAACAATCACATAACCCAGTTATGTTCACGTTGGCTCCCCGACCATCGTGTTGGCAAAACACGCTTTTGCCCAGTTTTCTGGGTGCACCTCTGAGTTAATCTCCAAGGCTCCCTGCTGCAATCTACCACGTAGAAAACCCGAAAAACGCCCAAACATCCGGAGTATTCCCCAGTTCATATGCAATGCAACATCACCGATCCGGATCTACTTGTCCGGATAGGCTTCACACACAATGCTTATGCCCGTTTTCACATACGGACTCTATACAAGGGGGAATTCACATATCTACTCCAAGGAACGCTCCAACTCTTCGCTCACTCGCGAGAGAGGGCTTCCTATGCAAAGGAAAAGAGGGCTTCGCATGCCCTAGGATGAGAATCGTTACCCTTGCATTTTTTCCATGGCGCCATGAAAAATCTACGCGGTTGGAAAGCACCGCAACAACGTCGCCTTCGCAGATCTGGACTCGGATCGCGATTCGAAGCTCCGACGCTCCACCGGTGGCCGGATCTTGGTCTCCTCCTCCACCTTGCTCTCCCCTCTCTGTACACTTTAGAAAGAGAAGCACTTGGATGAAATGAGGGATTTCAAACCCTAACTTCGGGTTTAAACCGCCAGCACTAGCCCTCAGCCGTCGGGTCCAAAGCCAAGGAAACGAACGACCACGATTCGGCCTAAAATTACAAAATCTGGGCCTAACACAGGTTGCAACACGGCCGTGTGCATGGCCGTGTCACCCATTCGCCGTCTCAACTGACGTGAAAACTAGCATACGGCATTCGACACGGCCTCCGACACGCCCGTCTCGCATGCGACACGGCCGTGTCACGAACTGTGTCACGCCCCGTGCGCAACGACCAAAACTCTCTTCCCGAGAAGGACACGGCCTGCGACACGGCACCAGACACGCCCGTGTTCTGTGCCCGTGTCATGGCCCGTGTACAACTACCAACACTTGCTTCCCTAGGAGGACACGACCTGCGACACTGCACCCGACACGCCCGTGTCACATGTGACACGCCCGTGTCTGTGCCCGTGTCATGGTCGGTGTACACGACTCAGAAAACTCCCTAGCGTGACACGCCCGTATCACGCCCGTGACACGCCCGAGACACCTGCTCCAGGTCCCAGCCTTGGCTTAAAACGTCACCCGTCCCTCTTTTGATTTTCGGGGCATTACAAGTGTTATCTCCTTTGAATTGCAATTAATAAAGGCACGCTGCTCCGAGAGCCAGTCCATACCAAAGATCACATCAAATTCCGATATCGGTAGCAGAGATGCGTTCAAGCAGAAATCCCGACTTCCTATTTGAACTTCCACGCAGCAAGTCCTATCCGCACGCATCACACATCCGTTTGGTAATAACACCTTCACACTATCTGTCGTCATATGACTAGGTACTCCGATTCATGCTACGAAATCCTTAGACAGAAATGAATGTGACGCACCCGTATCAAATAGTGCTCTCGCCGGATTGTTCCGAATCAGGGCAAAGCCTAAGACTAAAAAATCATACACAAGCTTCACACAAGGTATGAAATATGAAAAGTAAGCAATCAATATTTTAGGTCGTACCTGTGATGACATCACTTTGTTTTATGGCCTCCTGCTGGCCAAGATTATATACTCGGGGCTGCGCCTAGGATGCAGAGGACTCCACCACTACCTTTCCCTTATCAGCATAAGACGCTCCTGTCTTCTTTTCCACCTTTGGCGGACCAACCCGACAGTTACGGGCTATATGCCCCACTCTTCCACATGTAAAGCAGGTATGAGAATTTTGCCCTGAAGTTTCCCCTGACGCAAATGTAGAAGGAGCCTGTCCATAAGACTTAGATCTCTTGCCCCGTTTTCTTTGGTAGCTCGATTTTCCTAGAACGGGGCGCTTTGAACTCGGACTTTGTCACAGCCAGGTCCCTTTTTCCCTGCACCTGCTTCATATCCTTCTCTAACGCAGAAGCCATATCCACCAATGCCTGAAACCCCTGGTTCACCGAACTAGAGAGCAGGAACCTCAACTCATCCCGCAACCCTTAGTAGAACCGATTGGTTTTACGTTGTTCATCAGCAAAGATAGACCCCGCATAACATCCCAATCTTGTTTTCTCATGCAAGTAAATATTGACACTACTTTCTCCTTGCGTTAGACGCTGGAACTCATTTTCCATGGCGATATGTTGTGCTTCTTGCAGGTGCTTTGCCAAGAATAGAAGCGAAAACTCCTCGATCGAGACTTCCGTTAATTGCCTGCCCGCTAAGTGATGCAACTCTATCTCGTCCCACCATAGCCGAGCCTCTCCTTCTAACAAGAAGGTGTCCAAGGTGACCTTCTGATCTTCCTCCATCCTTATTGCCGGCAATACTTCGCTTGACGCATAACAACCAATCCTCTGCCTGCGCTGTGGTTCCCACACTCGTAAACGTAGGAGGATTGAAGCTCATAAACTGCTTCAACTGCCGTTCAGCTGCTCGAGGATCAACATCCTCAACAGGTTCTGGCCTTACACCAACCCGTTCTTGCATCACTGCCGGCTGCGCCTTCCCAGTAGGCTATGCATGAATCATTGCAAACAGCGCCTCAGAAACTAAGTGTACTATTTCTGCAGAAGGAGGAGGTGTAGGCACCTCAGCTGGTGCCACACTCTCATCAGAACGCTAGGGCTCAGACTGTCCAACACCACTATGAGTCAACTATAGGTAAACAATACACACTTTAACAACCTAGCACAAGAAATAACAACAATATAGGAACGCGAAGGTTCCTCAAACAGGTGTATTTGTATTCCTCAGTGGACATTCTTGAGTTCATAAAAGTTAAAGCGGGTCGCACTTACCCCTTCTCACCACCCCACAAAAGAATTCGACCACGAATTCGAAAGAGAAAGACCGAGACAAGCTGATACCAAATTGTAACGACCTCATCCGTTCAATAACATATAATAGAAGGTCCGGCCGAGGCCCCACACTATATGCCAAAAAACAGGCTGCGAGGTTACATGTTAATATCAAAACATATTAACATCCTAACTCAAAGCTTGCTAGCGGAAGCTTATAAAGTTAATATTGAAATCAACAGCCACGAATTATCCACTATATATATAAACAACCTCATTTATATATAACCCCAAAGGAATGTACATCAAATACACAAAGGTTTGGCCTTAAGGCCTTATAGTTTACCTTTACAAGTGTGGATTACAAACATCGGCACGCAGACCGGCCACACATGAACATAATAAAGCTCTTCGCTCAGCCTTAGAGGGCCAGCAACAGCAGCGACAGTAGCAGGGCTTCAAGCCTCTATTTTCTACTCGGTTCTCCAGCACCTGCACAAGGACAGCCCACCAAGATGGTGGCAAACAAGGCAACAGTCAACATTCAGCTGACCAATTTATAACGACCCTGCCAATTTCCCAAGGCAGTGGTAATCCTTCCCTGCAGGCATAGCATTTCACAAGCAGATATATCACACATTATGCACTCACGCACAATCAATATATCACAAACGTCGTCCACGCGTCCCGAAGCTTCATGCACTCAGGGCACATTCTTGGTGTACCGAAAAAACCAGGGTCCCACCACCATTCAAGGTCTGAAACCCAACGGTATTGAGCATTTAGTTTTAATGGCGCGCAGGCCTAAGACTCTCATTATGCCACCAACGAAAGCTCAATGCCTTGACGCTCTCTTGTCAAGCTGACATAATGCAGGTCCAGCTCAACCATTACCCGTTGCTCAAGTCGCCATACCATTGCTGAATACTGCAGTACTCATGGCCCAACGACAGACGCGGGTCGGCTTCACCTTTCCTGTTCGGCACTAAGCCTTTTAAGAGCTCGCAGCTCACAATAGCCACATTGTCCACCAAGGACTGGCTTCACAATCTAAAAGGGGAGCTAATGCCAGCGTTCCTCGCGGTCGCATGATGGGTTCAACAGAAGCTCTCTTTTTGCACCCAAACTCAACCCAAACATATCATACAAAACAAGAATCGCGTGGGTATTTTCCTGGAATTCCGCTCCAGTACTTCTTGTTACTACCCTTCACAGGCACAACCCATCGACTCCACAACATACACGTTTATACACGGAGTACGTCTTCTCCGGTGCGCAAAATGAACCACCACCAATCCATACCAACCTGTCCAGATGGGCTTCACACAACATGCCTATTCCGTAATACACATTTTCGGATCTATATGCAAGACTTATTGGGGATATCAAGAATCAACCCAAGGAAATCCCTCAAAAGCCACCTTTTGGTGGGGGAATTCCATACACATGCCAAAACAAGGACTTCACATGTCCTAGGAAGAAAGATCGTTACCCTTGATGATCTCTTTGGAGCCATGGAAAACTATCCAGATGAAAAGCACCGCAATGGCCTTACCTCCACAAATCTGGACTCGACTCGCGATGCGGGGCTCTGAAGCTCCCACGGTAGCCGGATTCCTCCTCCTCCTCCTTCCTTACTCTCCCCACTCTCGAACACTTTAGAAAGAGAAAGGCTTGATAGAAATGAGAGTTTATTCTTCAACTCTTGGCCTTAACATAGCAGGGATAGATCTGGAACGTTGGATCCTAATTGAAGGAAACGAACGGCCACAAATCGCCCTAAAACTCAATTTCCTGGGTAGAACACAGCTTGTGAGACGCCCGTGTCACAGGGCGTGTGCCTTAAGAGGCAAAGAAACCGACTCTTCCAGAAAAGGACACGGCCCTGTGACACGACTGTGTCACAGGCTGTGTGCCAGACACGGCTTCAGACACGTCTGTGTCCAGCCCGTGTTCAACAGCCCTCACAAACCTGGCCAAACACAGAGAAGGATACGATCCTTGACACGCCCGTGTCACAGGCTGTGTGCCCAATATGGCTTGCCACTCGAGGATCGTCGAGTGCATTTCGTTGAGTGCATTTCGTCGAACTCATAGGACACGGCCCTAGACACGCCCGTGTCACAGGCTGTGTGCCCCACTCGAGATCGCCCTGCGCCACACTCGAGACTGCCCTGCACAGAGAAGGACACGGCTTTTTACACGCCTGTGTCATAGGCCGTGTGTCTCACTCGAGACCCACTCGAAACCCACTCGAGACCCACTGGAGTACACAGAGCAGGACATGGCCTTGGACATGCCTGTGTCCCAGGTCGTGTTGCTCAGTCTACACTGTCAACTCAAAAATCAAGATTTGGGGCGTTACAACACGCCTTCGAGACGCCGAAGCATGTCTTCGGAACATGATTACCATGCTCCTCCATAAACTTGATAATTTGATAGTCGGTCTTCCGCTAAAGACTTCTGCCTCGCTGTCAGCACCAGTCCTTGCATTTGGCCTTCCACATCTTCCGATGCTGGTCGACGCTGAGCCACCGCTCTCCATTATGGTTATCTTTCAACCACCAACTCCTGCAGGCTCCACCTCGCAATCTTCGCCATCGGCATTGCCGCCTCATATGCGGCCACCTACCCTATAAGCCCTTATAGATCCATTTCTTTAGTTGATCATCCCCAAGTCGGCACCGCCATTGCAGATCAACGACGCTCCTTCTCTGCTCGAGCTACCATCGCCTTTGCCTGTATGCAATCGCCAGGGACCCTCATTCAGCCCGTTCATCACCATATTTTATGCCCCCGCTAAAGCAACACGATACTGAGAGTTGTTCTGGCAGGAAATCAAAGAGCCAGTTGATCAAGTAGTGCAAAGTCTCATCCGAGCTTGAGGACAAACTCAATTTGAAGGACGGAGGAGATGTTATTGGTCGTTATATGACGTTATTTATTATTAATTATTTTTTAATATGTATTTATTCTGCCTTTGAGTCGCGCCCTTATATGATGTCGTTATTTATGTTGTGTCATTATGTGGTGTTCTTTTTAGTCTCATGTCCAAGTTTGTTTCGTATTTCCATTTATGGTATGTTGTAAGTCCTATTTAACGGACCCATTAGGTCTTGTATCTGTATTAATAAAGAAAGTATATTTTTCCAAAATCCTAAAAGTGATCTTGGAAGCTCTTTCTCTTTAGCACGCCCCGCTTAGGCAGCCGCAGTCATGACTCCGTAGTATTTCCACCATTGTCATCTCCACCTCCGACAACCCCCGAGTTGGCCCTTAACAGTATGATACCCATAATGTTGCCGACGTTTAAAAAAAATCTACCATGGGTAACTTATTATTAATCATTATTCTACCATTCAGGCATATAAGCCCTAAACATAATCGCTGTGAATTTTTTGAGAAGCCTAGATGATGCGAAGCAGATATGAGGACGTGTAGTAGAGGACGAGTTTTGGGCCCATGTGGGGCTAATTTGACGACTTATCATATATGGCGTGCCCAGATCGACGATCCGACTCCGTGGATGCGCCTGGATTTGCGTTGCAAATCAATTTCATATATAGCTTTGTATTTTTCGGGTTTTATTTCATGTAGTTTTGGCTCCGAGACCAACGACCAATCGTAGCCATTGATTCCGTGTGTCCTAATTTCAAATTATTATATATACGTTGTTAGTGCATCCGTCATCTTCTTTGCTGAATGTTTGGAGAAGAAATCCCTTCATTCCGGTGATCTTCTCTGCGGTGTCGACTCTGTAGAACCCCTTGGCGACCACTCTTTGGATAAGGTTTTGTATCTTTGTATTTTTCCTTCTTGTACAACCCATATTCAACGAGGAGGGGCCCCACCTTAGCCCGCTCAGCAAGTGTCAAAGTCAACCAGTCCAGACGAGTCAAGATCAAGACGCGAGTTAGCAGAAGATCTAGGCGAGCATGGCGAGCTACCCACGTATACTCGCCAGGTGGCGACTAAGGCGGGATACTCGCTCATCCCGTGCGAGTTCCTCGGGAATTCGCATAGTCGCCAGGGTGGGGGTATAAGTATGACCCCCCTCTCTTTGGATTTCCTTATAAATAGGACCCCAGGGGTACGAAGGAGGGGACCAGAGATTCTCGGATAGTTACTCGCGAACCTTAGCTCGCGCATCTCCTTTGTACCTAGCTCGACCATTCTGGTTGTGAAGGGGCTGCTTCTTCCAAGAAGCTGGGTACGTGGTGGGACCTTCCTGCCGCAGCGGCCTGGGGTCTTGTTTCTTTAGCTCATCCTTGTTATCGCTTCTGAGGGCCGTCTGACTTCACTGCGAGATCGGTAGCCTTAGGTCGCCTAGTCCGATTATGAGGTCGGGATTTTCCTGGCTTCAACACTTGGTGCGGTGAGCGTGGATAGCAGCCAAGGAGGAAAGTTTTGTGGTGGAGAAAGATGGTCAATGGTGGCGATCAAGGCGAGTTGGTGGACAACTTGGCATGAGTAGGCACCTCAGAGCGAGGTGGAGGGTTTGTGACGGTAGCAGCTTTCGATGAGTTCGCGAAGAGAATGGAGAGGGCGATACTCATCGGTTTTGCCAACCCCCCTTAGGTCACGGCGACTTCTCCCCGTCGCCTGACCCCACCTGGCGAGGAGGTGCCAACCCGGCGAGCAGGAAAGGAGCCCGCCTTGGCGAGGGAGGAGCAACCGATGCCGCCGCGTCAGCACCCAGCGAGCAGCCAGGGCATTAGGTTCCGAGATCCTGAACTCTCGGCGAGGTATGGGAATACTCGCCGATGGAGCGAGTACGAGTACTCGAGTGAGGAGGATAATCGCCGCCTCCAGGAAGGGAGGAGCCCCTTCTGCGATGAGATCCTCGCGGCCCTGTCCCCGACAATTTTCGAGAGCACGCCCTCACCTACTACTCCAGCAGAGATGACCTGAGGCATCTTCAGTAGTTTTAAGACGTGGTCTCGATTCACAACATGTCCGACGCCTTCAAGTGCTGCTTCTTCTCAATCACCTTCAAGAGAAGTGCAAGAGACTGGTTCCACCAACTGCCGGCAGGTTCCATCTACTGCTTCTCCGACCTTCGTCGGGGTCTCATAGCGAGATTCACGACGTCCAAGAAGAGAAAGAAGGAGGCGATGACCCTTTTTAAGATCGTGCAGGGGCAGCACGAGATCTTGGGTCACTACATCGACCTATTCCAGGAAGAGGTCTTGGAGGTGGAGGAGGTGGATGGGTTTACCTTGATGGTTGCCCTCAAGTTTGGCCTGAAGCAGGGACTTATCAACATGGAGCTAGGGCATAGGCCGCCGAGGTCGTTCGAGGAAATGGTGGAGAGGTCGAATGTCTTCATTCAGGGGGAGGAGAGGAACAAGGAGTTCCTGGCAAGGCTGGACGGGGATAAGCCACTAGGGGAGAACAGGGGAAGACTGCTGGAAAGGGAGAGGCGTCCAGAGAAGCACGATGGCAGAAGGCGGGAGGAGCTGAAGAGGAAGGAAGAGAGGAAGG
Organism: Platanthera zijinensis; assembly: GCA_039513925.1. Taxonomy (NCBI): domain Eukaryota; kingdom Viridiplantae; phylum Streptophyta; class Magnoliopsida; order Asparagales; family Orchidaceae; genus Platanthera; species Platanthera zijinensis. The sequence goes on from CM077082.1 coordinate 199,212,588, forward strand.
AAGAGAGGAAGAGAAGAGAGGAGCCCAGGAGGGTGGAGGAGAGGAGGCAGGAGAGGCCTCGAAGGCAAGAAGAAAGGAGGCCCGTCGAGGCTCCAGAAGGAAGAAGGGAAGAAAGAAGATTCCAGTATCCGAGAGATCATCCTCAGTGGAGACGGCCGATCCGCCAGGAGTAGAGGAGGGATAACCACCTGAGAGATAAGGGAGGAGGAAGAAGGGAGACAATGGCTGTCGCACGGTAGGCAAACAAGCGTCGGCGAAAGGAGGAGCGCCGGGGAAGACAGTAGGAGGCGGCCATCCCCCTCTACTGCGATATCCATCGAGTAGAGGGGCATGGGACCTTGGCCTGCCCAGAGTTTTGGGAGGCAAGGAGAAGGTTGGATGCGACGGAGGCAGAGAGGGAGAAACCAAGACAGTAGGCCCTGGTCGGTCAAGTAGCCTTCCAAGCTCCACAGAGGAGGAGGAATGAGGACAGGGTTGACCAGGGAGGTCGAGGAAATGTTATTCCTGGTCAAGGAGGCGAACACGTCGGGGTGATCAATGGGGGTGCCGGGCTTAGAGCTTCCCGCAAGGGTAGTCTCCACCAGATCTACAAGAGGAGCGTCGCCTCGACGTCGCAGACTCCTCCGCTGCTGAACGAGATAACCTTCTCGGAAGAGGATATGCTGTGGAACGAGAACCCGTCCACGACGCGTTGGTGATACAAACGGCCATCGAAGACTTCACCATCGACCAAATCCTCGCAGACAACGAGAGCTCGGTGAATGTCATTTTCAAAAGAACCTTTGTCGGGCTTCAGGTAGAAGCATCCAGGGTCCAGGCCACGGATGGGCCTCTCTTTGGCTTCTCGGGAGAGAAGAAAGAGGTGGAAGGGGGAGTGGAGCTGCTGGTCACCCTCGGAGGTACTTCAATCCGATGCCGATTTGTCATCGTCGACGCACCCAATGGCTACAACACCATTTTCGGGGGGCCTCTCATTAACTATTTCAAATCCGTCCCGTCGTCGTATCATCAATGTCTGAAGTACTGCCGGGATGATGTCCAAGTCCGGATCAGGGGGGATCTGAAGGCCTCCAGGGAGTGTTACCTGAACGCTGTCAGCACCATCAGCTGGATGGGTGACGCGGAAAGGCTGGATAGGATAATGGAGCAGGAGGAGGGCCTGCAAGCTGCTGAGGAGCTAGAGGAAGTGGAAGGTGGAGATAACTGCTTTCCTGTAGTAGAATGCTGACATCTTCACGTGGAGTGCCGCCGAGATGCCAGGGATTGATGCCGATGTTGCCCTTCATCGCCTCAACCTGGATCCCGCGGTAGCTCCGGTTTTCCGAAGGTAGAGGAAGAGCGCCACCGCGCTGGCTGATCCAATTCGAGAGGAAGTGAGGAAGCTGCTGGAGGCGGGGTTTGTCTCAGAGATCCAGTATCCAGGCTGGGTCTCCAATATTGTAATGGTAAAGAAGTCCGGAGGGGGCTGGAGGCTATGTATCGATTTTTCTATGTTGAATAAAGCTTGCCCGAAGGATTGTTACCCTTTGCCTAAAATCGACGCGCTGGTTGATTCCGCCGTCGGATTTCCCGTGATGAGTTTCCTTGATGCTTTTTCATGATACCACCAGATCCGGATGCATCCCCCCGATTGTCGCGACGTTTCCTTCATCACAAGCGACGGGTGCTATAGCTACAAGATGATGCCCTTCGGGCTCAAAAATGTCGACGCAACATATCAAAGAATGATGGACCAAGTGTTCAAAGAGCAAAAAGGGCAGAATTTGGAGGTCTATGTGGATGACCTTCTCGTCAAAAGCAAGAGCATCGCAGAGCACGTAGCGGATCTGGCAGAGACCTTCTCAACCCTGAGGAAGTACAAGATGAGGCTTAACCCGACCAAGTGTGTCTTCGGCGCGAGAAGGGGAAAGTTCCTGGGTCACCTCCTTACTCCCCAGGGGGTGGAGCCCAACCCTAACAAGGTAAAAGCCATCATGGAGATGGCCTCCCTAAGAGATTCCAAGGAGGTCCAGAGGCTGACTGGAAGGCTAGAATGCCTTATCCATTTTCTTTCCAAGGCCGGAGAGAAATGCTCCCCGTTCTTCAAGGCCCTTTGGGGTAATCAGAAATTTGAGTGGACTACGGAGTGCGAGGAGGCTTTCGAAAAGCTTAAGCAGCAGCTGACCCGAGCTCCTCTACTCCAAGGTCCGCAGGGCGGCGAGGATCTTTTACTTTATCTGGGAGTAGGGGCCGAGGCGGTAAGTTCGGTGTTGGTTTGAGATGAAGGAAGGAGGCAGCTCCTCATCTATTAAGTGAGCCGGTTGTTGCGGCAAGCAGAGACGAGGTATCCTATCCTGGAGAAACTAGTTTCCGCTTTGGTAGTTTCGGCTCGGCGGCTCCACCCATATTTTCAGGCTCACTCCATCAAGGTAGTCTCTGATCATCCCCTAAGGAGTATCTTGGATGGGGTGGAGCATTCTGGCAGGTTGGCTAAGTGGGCGGTGGAGCTAAGCGAGTTCGACATCTCTTACTCCCCAAGGGTAGCAATCAAAGCGCAGGTGGTAGCAGACTTCCCGACCGACTTCTCAGCCGAGGTGGAGGTAGACGTGGGCGCTTCCCGCCCGGTCTCTTGGAAGATATTTGTGGATGGGGCTTCCAGCAAGTATTTTGTGGGAGCCGGAGTCGTGTTGGTGAGCCCCTAGGGAACCAGGATCGAACAGGCCGTCGAGATCCTCTTCCCAGTTACGAATAATCAGGCGGAGTACGAAGCCATGGTGGTTGGCTTACGTCTCGCCAAGGAGCTTTCAATCAAGGACATCTGAGCTTTCACCGATTCGATGGTGGTCGCTTCCCAGATTCGGGGAGAGTTCGAGGTCCACGACCCCATCCTGCAGCAATACATGGTCAAGGTTAAGGGTCTGATCGGGGGGTTCCAGTCTTTCTTCATCGAGCATGTGCCCTGAGAAGACAATGCCGAAGCTGACTACCTTGCCAAGTACGGTCCCCAGGCCGGGGGAACGGTCACCGAGCTGTTTCGACCATCCATCGAGGAAGGAGAAATGATGGAGATCGAGCAGCGGCCATCGTGGAAGGATCCGTTTGTTGCATTCTTAACGATGGGCCAACTGCCCTCGGACGGGTAGGACCGAAGGAAATTCTGATACAAGGCCGCGTACTACCTGCTGCAAGACTCCGAGCTTTATCGCAAGACCATCTCGGGTCCCTTGGCCAGATGCTTGTCAGAAATCTAGGTCCCCTGAGTTCTCGAGTAGATTCACTCAGGGGAGTGCGGCAGCCACTTCGAGACTCATACTCTGGAGCAGAGAATCCTGAGGCATGGATACTTCTGGCCCACCATCCGAAAGGACGCGGAAGCCTTCTCCAAAAAGTGCTCCCAGTGTCAGCTCTTCACGCCCCTCCAGCTTCAACCAGCTCAACACCTCCGCTCGATCACCGCTCCGTGGCGCTTCGCCATCTAGGGAATGGACCTGATCGACCCGTTCCCTCAAGCTAGGGGACAGAGGAAGTTCATGTTGGTGATGATCGACAACTTCTCCAAGTGGATCGAGGCCAGAACCTTGGCCAAGACCACCTCCCAGACCGTCAAAAACTTTATCTGGGGGGAAATCGCGTGCAGGTTTGGGATCCCGATGGACATCATCACCAACAATGGGCCGCAATTTGCCAGCTTGGAGTTGGAGGACTTCTGCAAGCAATTGGGAACAGACCTTCGGTTTGCTTCAATGCACCATCCTCGGAGTAACAGGCAAGTAGAAGTTGCCAACAAGCTCATCGTAAACCTGCTGAAGAAAAAGGTCACCAATCTCAAAGGAAATTGGGCCGAGCAGCTCCCCTCGGTCCTATGGGCTCTGAGAACAACCCCAAACTCGGCCACGGGGGAAACGCCTTTCAAGTTATCCAACGGATCTGAGGCACTCATCCCGGTGGAGTTCGAGGTGCGGAGCCCAAGAGTAGTTGCAGCGGAAGACGGCGGCAAAGAGTGGCGTCTTGAGAGCGAAGACGCCCAGAGGCTCTCTCTGGACTACGTCGAGGAGCTTCGGGACTTGGCCTCCGTACGCCAAGAAGAGATCAAGAGGCGCATGGCGAAGCACTTTGACAAAAACGTCCGCCTCAAACATTTCCTAGCGGGAGATCTGGCCATGAAGAAAGTGGACGCTGCAGGGCGGGGGGGCACCGTCGGCAAGCTATATCCTAATTGGGAAGGTCCCTTTATTGTCCAAGAGGCCTTGACCACAGGGGGCTACTACCTGCAAGATCAAGCTGGAGAGCAGCTGAATGGGACCTGGAGTGGGGACGACCTGAAATGGTTCTACCCCTAGTGGTGACACTTGTAATTACTTTGTAAGAATGCTTATTGATGTACAGTGGCGACTGGATTGTTCTCCCTTTTTGTGCTAATATTTTGTGCTACCTACATCGAGGCTTCTGGCTACTTCCTGGATCAGCCCCGCGGTCGGCTACGGGAATCAGTGGTCGGTTTGTTCCTCGTAGATAACCCAGGATGGATGATAGGACAATGCTTCAAAACTTTAAGCGTTCTTGTAAGACCGAGCCTCTGCACTGTCGGCCGAGATCAGCTCCCCCCTTGCATGTCGGCCTATGTCTCACCGAACGCATCTCTCCTCCGACTGGAGGAATTACCAGGAACAAACTTGTACCCTAGCCTCCCGGACTCGACAAGAGGCCGACCTCGTCAAGAAACCATAAGAAGAAGATTTCAAGTTATCGGCAAAGCAGGATAACCTGCCGAAGAAGGGGCAGGGGTAAGCCCAAAGGTGCGTGTTGGTTCCGAATGCATCCAAAAGGACCCTCGGGGAAACAACACCCTCCGCCCGTGCGCTAGCACTCCGGCCATTGAGCACGATCGGAAGCGATCTTCACTATCAGATCGGGGATACGTGCCTTCAACCCGTTCCTCCTTAGTAGCCCAGTACGGATGATAGGACGATGCTTCGGGACTTTAAGCGCTCTTGTAAGACCGAGCCTCTGCATTGTCGGCCGAGATCAGCTCGCCCCTTGCATGTCATCCTATGTCTCCCCGAGTGCATCTCTCTTCCGACTGGAGAAATTATTAGGAACAGGTCTGGACGCCAACTTTCCTATTTGGCAAATTTAAGAGTGTCTCTCCGAAAAGAGAAAGATTATCTCCTTTCCAAGATATCTATGTGATTAATCCTCGACATCCCTCCAGTAACAGGATCCCCTCGATTGAAATCAAGACTTCGAGTGGCAGGAAAGTCGTAAGTCCGGTTACCCACGAGCTCCTCTCCTCGGGGATCGGTCGATCTCCTCGATTGAAATCAAGACTTCGAGTGGAAGGAAAGTCGTAAGTCCGGTTACCCACGAGCTCCTCTCCTCGGGGATCGGTCTATCTCCTCGATTGAGATCAAGACTTCGAGTGGAAGGAAATTCGTAAGTCCGGTTACCCACGAGCTCCTCTCCTCGGGGATTGGCCGATCTCCTCGATTGAAATAAAGACTTCGAGTGGCTGGAAAATCGTAAGTCCGGTTATCCACGAGCTCCTCTCTTCGGGGATCGACCGATCTCCTCGATTGAAATCAAGACTTCGAGTGGCAGGAAAGTCGTAAGTCCGGTTACCCACGAGCTCCTCTCCTCGGGGATCGGCCGATCTCCCCGATTGAAATCAAGACTTCGAGTGGCAGGAAAGTCGTAAGTCTGGTTACCCACGATCTCCTCTCCTCGTGGATCGACAGATCTCCTCGATTGAAATCAAGACTTCGAGTGGCAGGAAAGTCGTAAGTCCGATTACCCATGAGCTCCTCTCCTCGGGGATCGGCTGATCTCCTCGATTGAAATCAAGACTTCGAGTGGCAGGAAAGTTGTAAGTCCGGCCTCCCACGAGCTCCTCTCCTGGGGGATCGGCCGATCTCCTCGATTAAAATCAAAACCTGGAGCGGCAGGGTAAACGTAAGTCCATGTCTCTGCACGAGCTCCTCTCCCGCAGACCAACTACTTGCCTCCGGGAGACGACTATTTGCCGCCCGCCAAGCTCAGATCATGTCTTGGCAGAGGTGAGCATGCCTCAAGCGCGGGGCGAGTATACCTCGGGCGAGCAGGCGAGTACTATAGGCGAGCCAGCGAGTATGCCTCATGCGAATAGGCGAGCACGCCTTGGGCACGAAGGCGAGTATATCTTGACGAGCAGGTGAATATGTGTTGAATGTAAGTCCAGACGAGTTAAACGAGTACACATTGCGAGTGCTCCTCACCGAGCCTATGAGCCTATCGAGTGACATCAACCTTCATGCGAGTAAAGAGTTGCAAAGAATGAACTTGTGTAAATGTCAAAAGCTTTACAAATTACAAGGGTCATAAATTTCACCCGCTGACAATCAGCGAGAAGCTAGGACTCATCGTCACCAGTATCTGGCCGATATTCCTCATCTCCTATATCTGCATCTTCTTCTTCCTCACCGTCGTCTCTGCTCTCGCGGTCGTCTTTGCTCTCGCCACTACTGCTGCCACTGCCGCTGCTGCTGGAGTCGCTGGAGCCTGACGACGGAGAGGGAACACGATCTGGCGAGATCGTCCCCTCAGCGAGCAACTCAGGAATAAGCTCGTCAATGGTGAGCTGCTTTTCCCCCTCGACGAGCTATCCGTTAATTCTCAACCGCGCAAGTATGATGTTCCCAGCCACCCGCACTATCTCGCGGCGGACAGACGACCTCTCCTACCATAGAACTCGGGACAGCTTGACGGCCCACTGAGGATCGTCCTCCGGCCGTTGCACCCCCGGCAGCGAGGCAGAGTTCGCGCATGCTTTAGCAGCGACTAGCCGCGTCTCCATCTCGGCTGCGCGAACTTGGGTCGTCTCCAGCTCGGCTTGCGAGGCGGCAAACTTCTCCTCGCATTCGTACAATTTCTTCGCAACCTCGACCTCGGCGGCCTGCGATACGCCCACGTCAGTACATGTTCAGACCGAACCGGCGAACTGGCGACCTCGGAAGGATTCGAACCGCTGCTCGCGAATGCCTTCCAAGATCGGAGGGAGGAAGGTGACGTCGGTGGGTTGGTGTGGCCTTCCCAGGAGACCCCCGAAGTCGCCATGCACGATCACCAGCAGCTCGCTCCAGCGGTGGACTTTGTTCGCAGTCCCCACTAGAGTGCAGACATGGCTGCTGAAGAAGACGACCCCCTCCGAAGTCACGGCGAAGGCGAATACTCGGCGAAATACGGAGAGGTCAAAGGCGATCCTCTCCTCCAGGAGGTAGCAGAGGAACCCCATGATGATCGCAATCCCGTTGGGGTTGATCTGCGCGGGGACAATCCCGAAGTACCACAAGATCTCGAAGAACTCAGGCCAGAAAGGGAGTCGCAGGCTAGCATCGAAGTGACGCAGCGACAACACTAGCGCGCCCTCAACATAGGTGTTGAGTCGCTCGCCGCTAGTAGGAAGCCTCGCCGAGTATCCCTCCGGCTTTAGACACTCCCTGAAGCTATCCAGATCCTTGTCTGACGTTATCGATTTCTTGAAGGCTGCATCAGCAAAGTTGACAGCGTGGGATTGCCAGCGAGCACTAGCGTCGTCGCCAACCATTTCTGCGATCTGAGTATGGGAAAAGGGATGAGTGGAAGAAGAGAGGGAGGCGAAGCGAGCCGGAGAGATACTCGACAGATAGATCGAGAAATTCGCAGCAGTGTACTTATGTTCAACCTACCCCCATAATTATAGGCCAAAGGCAAAACGGACGGGGGGGGGGGGGGGGGGTCATTTCTGCGAGCATCGATCGACGTCGCGCGAGGGAAGGGGTAGCACACCAGCGACATCAGACTTGTCCCGCGCGACGAAGCAGAGGCACTGCGACGCTTGCCAAGACCTGCACAAGTAAACTCTTGATACCATGGAAACATATAAAGTCGCGGCAAAACGAATAGCAAGATTCATAGTCGCTCGTTTTATTTAAGTGGAAAATAGTGTTCGTTACAATATCGCCAAATGGCGAATACAACAAAAAACAAATCTACGTCCTAGGTGGCCGCTCTGGAGGATGAGGATGTCGCCTGGCCCAGCCCATCTCGCGCGCCCTCCGGAAGTGCTCCGTCGCCAGCGCCATCGCGTCGTCACCAAGCCGCAGCTGCTCCTCCATCCTCGTCAGCCGCCCCACAGAACCCATGCTCGCTCTAATCCCAGCTAACTCGTCCAGGATGAGCTGAAGGCGGTGGTTGTTTATCGCCAGCTGGCGATCATTCTCCTTCACCATGTGGTTGGGAGCCTCGTAGCTCTCCAAGGTGGTCTGGATCTCCTCTACCCTCTCCATGTGCACCTCTAGGGCAAATATTTGGCGATGGGGTTCGCAGATGGAGAGCTGATCGAACTTACTCTCCAGCTCCATGTAGGCGCGGGCTGTAGCGTGACGATACTCGCTCCCCGACAACCCGATGGCGTCGATGAAGGCCGACCTAGGAGTCGCCGGGCGATCTGTCATTTCAGGAAGATAAGTCGCGATCAGAAATCAGCACCCAAATGAGATCAAAAATAGCAAGCGATAAAGGGCTCACCGCGGCGAGGAGACCGAGATCGGCGCGGTGGAGAAGCGCGACCGGAGATATCTCGCCTACCCGAGGATGAGCCTCCAGGGTGGTCGGCTTGTCTGCCCTGACCACAACCTCCCTGCCCGCGTCCTCCATGGTCGGGGTCCCCAACCCGCGGTGAAAAATAACTTGGTCGCGGCCAATCTGGTTTCTTTGGCGGGGGCGGAGCCTGCGACGAGCTCGCCGGCTGTTGCGAAGTCTTCAACGGAGGAGGCGGGGGATGTCGCTGCAAGGCCACCTTCTACTGGGCGGACAAGGGCAGCGACAGCGGCAAGACGGTGTCCCTCGCCTGTTCAGAAGCCGCGCCCAGAGGTGGCGGCGGCGGTAAGGGAGTGCTAGCCGCTGGCAATGACGAGTCTGGCACGGAGGCTGGGAGATCCTTGCTCGCCGGGAGATCCTTGCTGGCCGGGAGATCCTTGCTCGCCGGGAGATCTTTGTCCGTCGGAAGACCCTTACTTGCCGGAGGGGTTCCTTTCGCCAAATAGGTCCCCGTCATCTTCTTCGTAGCGATATTGATCTGGACCGTATGCGCGGTCCGGGGAGGTTTCCTAGCGGCGATGGCGAGCAGCGGTGCGGAGCTCAGGGGGGCAACGTCCAGTGGCGCATTTGCGTCGCCCGAAGGGGAGTCTGTACAAGAAAGCCGGATCAGCAAAAAACACGGCAATTAACGATTGGAAAGGGGGGTCGGAGCGGCGACCTGTTACGGTGATGACTTCGGCTTGGGATGTCGTCGACCCCTTGACGACTTCGGGATTCTTGTCTGGGCTGAGGGCGACCGAGTCCGGAACATTGCCCAGACCAATATCATTGAGGAGCTTTTGGGTGCTGGCGGAGGGTGCGGGTTTGATAGTCACCACCGCAACTGACCCAGATGGCGAAGGCGAGTCGACCGCCGAGGAGGCAGGTTGCTTGGGCTTCTTGGTTTTCTTCTTCTTCAGCGGTGGCAAATCGGTCGCGACATCTCCCTCTCGCGACCTCTTCAGTCTGGCGATGCCGAGGAGGCCAGACAGTGCGGCGAGGCTGTCTTCGAGAAGCTTCGCGTTGGCGTCCGACATGGTGGGCGAGTTTCGGGAATCTGTTCCAGCAACCAGACCCCCCCTATTTATAGACTTTGTCGAGCAATAGACAGAGCGAGCAAACAGATACTCGGCATAGCAGCTCACCGAATAAGTGTTGGATGTTTCTTTCCAAGCTCCTGCGTCGCTCAAAAAGAGCGGGGATTGTGTACAACCCTTATTCAACGAGGAGGGGCCCCACCTTAGCCCGCTCAGTAAGTGTCAAAGTCAACCAGTCCAGACGAGTCAAGATCAAGACGCGAGCCAGCAGAAGACCTGTGCGAGCATGGCGAGCTCCCCACGCATACTCGCCAGGTGGCGACTAAGGCGGGATACTCGCCCATCCCGTGCGAGTTCCTCGGGAAGTCGCATAGTTGCCAGGGTGGGGGGTATAAGTATGACCCCCCTCTCTTTGGATTTCCCTATAAATAGGACCCTAGGGGTACGAAGGAGGGGACCGAAGATTCTTAGATAGTTACTCGCGAACCTTAGCTCGCGCATCTCCTTCGTACCTAGCTCGGCCATTCTGGTAGTGAAGGGGTTGCTTCTTCCGAGCAGCTGGGTACGTGGTGGGACCTTCCTGCCGCAGCGGCCTGGGGTCTTGTTTCTTTAGCTCATCCTTGTTATCGCTTCTGAGGGCCGTCTGACTTCACTGCGAGATCGGTGGCCTTAGGTCGCCTAGTCCGATTCTGAGGTCGGCATTTTCCTGGCTTCAACACTTCTCCCCCACCCTGCAACTTTCCCTTTTTTTGTCGTCCGACCACCTCCTGCAGCAGCCTTCAGCCGCCCTCCACAACAACCAAACTTAGCCGCAAACTTCATGTCTCAAAAAAAATTCCTTTTTCTTTCGATTTCCCTGTTCATGAAATTTCCTATTCAATTCCTATATTTTTCAAACATTTTTCCCCTATTCCAGCAGTTGCCGTCCACCTCCTGCAGCCGCTTTTAGCCACCCCTTTTTCCTTTTCATCCATCCACTGCCAGTTGCCTAATATTCTGTCCAGATCAGCTGCCTTACCAAATTTTACCTCAAACCAACTCCCCCTACATACCGCACCCTATTTCCTGCACAACCACCCTCTTACTCCTTTTCCCCATAAGATCCAGCCTGACACCCCCTCCCAAACTCACTCTCTTTGTTGTCCAGCAAGTCAATCATCTCCAGAGTGTTGAAAATGGTGAAGTGAAAGTGGGTGATTGGGTGATCTGGGCGACTGTCCGCATGGCCTATGCAAATAGGACTGGCAGTTAGCCAGATCGGCAGAGCTGTTGCAGTCAGCTTGTTCTTTGGCGGCCTGGGCTATCAGTTCGCACGAACTGTGTGGACAGAGGGGGCGGCCAGCCAGGCCGGCTTATGCTCAGCCAGCAGTTTGGTCCCAGAAGGTAACCGGGCGGATAGCTTCTCTATCCGCGGAGTCCGGCAAGATGCAGAATGGACTAGAGCTCGGTAGACCGGAATGGAAGATGCCTTGGTCTAGCTCTAGTAGTGCGGCTGGTGGAAGCCGTAGGGATTGCCGGTTAGAGCGGACTGGATCTGGAGGGGGCCGGGATTGGCGGACTGTTTCCAGTGTCCGCCAGTAAGCGCGGACTGGCCCTTGTGGCCGGTGGTGTGGATTTGATTGGTTCTGAACCAAGCCCATGTTTGGCTTAGTCCAGCGAGATCACGCAGTTAGCGCGGACTGCGTCTCAGTCTGCCAAGTTCGGCAGTAGTGCCATGCGCCTTGGTTGCGAGCTTGGGGTACGCGGACTGGAGATGAGTCTGCAGGGCGCGCGGACTGGAGCGGTGTCCGCTGATAGGCGGACAAGATGTTGCTGCAGAGTTCGGCTTGTGGCGGTATCCTGGCTAGGCCTTTGGAGACAAGGCGGATAGAGGTTGTTGTCTGGCCTTGGTGATGCTACTTGGCGGGCTAGCTGTCCGGGACAGGTCGCGGAGGACTAGATGTGTATCCGGCGCTTGCGAATACACTTGGTTCTTGCTACGGGATGGGGCGGTTATCCTATCGGCTAGGGCGGTGACCACACTCCTCACCGTGCCTATAAATAGGATCCCCTGTCACATCAATGAAAGGTGAATGAACAGTAAGTGAACTCGCAGATAGTTGCTGCGGATTGGATTTTTTTGTATCCGCGTGGTTTGAGAAGCTTGACCGGGTTGTGCTGTGCATGTTGTGCGGATAGCGGTGGAAGGCCAGGACTTGGTTCTGAATGCGGTCAGGGACAGTGTGGACTCTGCGGATAGCAACCAGCAGTTAACAGCAGGTCATGGGTTGCGGCTAGGCGGTCTCTCTTTTGTAACTATTTTCCCGGTTCAATAAGTTATCCGCTTCTAGCAGCCTGTTCAATTCGACAACAGAAAATCGTGCGGTCAGGCGGCTAGGCGACCTTGCGGTTAGGCAGCTTGTTGATCGGCGGTTAGAGTTCCTTCTTGCATTGGAATAACAGGTAGTCCGCGCGACTTTTTTTGCGGTCTGGCGACCTAGCGGTTTGTGCGGACTCTGTAGTGAAGCAGTAGAACTGGCGGATAACTCCTTGAGTCCGCGCGATTAGATTTGCCTTGTAATTGTTTCTGGTTTCCCTTTGGTTACTTTGGCGAATCATGTCTCGCCATGTATGTCTCGCTTTGTAAAGATTGTTTAGTACAAGATTCTTGCTCTTCTAGTTTGCATCTAGTTTATTTGGGCTCAGATAGGTTGAGTGTTCCTGCGCCTGGTTTCCCGTCTTCCGCTATATTAAATTTTAATATGGTATCAAAGGGAACAGACACTTGTGCAGTGGATCAACCGGCAGTTTGCTTTAGTGCTTCTGTGAGTCTAAGTGATTCAGGGTTAAGTGCAATGGAAGGTGGTTTTGCAAGGAATCTTGGAATGAAGCTTCTTACATGGAATAACTTTGTTAAGTGAAAGTCATGTATGAAATGCTATCTTCTTGGCGAGGACCTCTAGGAGGTGGTTTACGGAGATGAAAGGACAGAGGATACTGCTAGCAATGCTGAAGTGATGAGATCTTGGAAGAAGACAAACGTGAAAGCGGAGGTTGTTCTCAAGCAGGTGATCTCATCGGAACTCTTGGACCACATCGGCGGATGTCGGTCAGCTGCGGAGATTTGGACTTCCCTCGATTGGTTGTTCAACAAGGAGGTGAAGGTGGCTGCGGAGGTTGGTCCCTCTACTTCTGATCAGCAAGAGAGGAGTGTTTCTTCGAGGCGTGATGGGAAGAGGAAGGAAGGACCAAAGTGTTATAAATGCAAGCAACCTGGTCACCTCAAAAAGGAGTGTAAGGTTGTCTTGCACTCGGTGAACGTCGCTCATATAGGGAGCAAAGGGAAGGACTTGGTTGAGTTATCAACAAGTTCTGATGCTTATCGATTGAAGGCCAGTGATAGTGCAGCTATCTGTCATGAAAGACTGTGGCACGTGGGGATGGACAAGCTGAAAGCAATGGAGGTAAGAAGCCTTGTGAGAGGCTTGCCTAGGATGTCATCCTTCTATGATGGTCAAGCTTGCACGGTGTTGGATCCCTAGTTGGATTTGGGATAGGTTCACTAAGTTAGGATATGACCCAACATGTATAGACCAGGGTCATGGTTGTGTCCTAGAGTCTAGGTCAATTCCATAGAGTCAACAATGCCAGGGACCAACCTTCAACACAGTCAGAGACTCAAGACTTAGAGAATTCAAGACTTAGAAAAAGGAGTTCTACGTTCGTTGATCTCCGGTCGACGAAAGTCGTGCTGAGTTCGACGAACTCAGAGACAAATCTCTGAGCTGAGCTCGACGAACTTGGTTCTCAGCTCGACAAACTCTGGACAAAGTCACTCAATGTCCTAAGTCAAGTTCCAGTCGACGAACTCAGAACATCAGCTCGACGAACTCTTTTCTCTATTCTCAGTTCAACGAACACTAGATGTTGTCTTGACTCAATGCCAGATAATATCTCGACAGTCAACGCCAGATACTGTCTCAACACTCAACACCAGATACTGTCTCGACACTCAACGCCAGATGACATTACACTCAATGCCAGAATGGTGATTTAACACTCAAAGCCATAGGACATCTCACTCAATGCCAAAATGATACTTCAACACTCTACATCAGAAAATAGTCTAAGTCCAGGATCAAAACTCAGCTCGACGATCTTGGACTAGCTGGACGAACTCAGTTCTCAGGGCTCAGCTCGACGATCTTAGATCTCAGCTCGACGAACTTGATGCACAGAAGAAGAAAGTTATCAAGCAGCATTCAGAGGTCGACGATCTTGGATCTCAGCTCGACGAATAGCTATTCTTAGCTCGACGAATTATGGACTCAGGTCGACGAATCAAGTCTTGGCTATTTTCCTCTTTTGTCCTAATTATGTGGCAATGATTCCTGAGTAATTAATGCTCTAATATCTTCTGAATATTATCGTTAGACAAGAACATTAATTACGGTCTTCATCAGGATTATTGCCTGTCGTTTTTCTAAGGGACGGTTGGGGAAACAAATCAATGCCAAATTATTCCAAGGCCATCAACATTAATTACAGGAAGAATTTCAAAATTTAAAAGGACTTCCACATGGAAAATTTAAAAAGGAGAAGTTCTCTTTCTTCCCACATACACACAGAGACAAACACAGAAATACAATCTAAGAGACATACAGAATTCTTGAGACATAGAGAATCGATCAGCCAAGAAATCAACAACTGCTAGACCAGAAGAAGAACAATCTTTCTGAAGAAGAAGAACAACCATCCAAATCAAGTGTCTTCTTCTGTCATACTCTCAGGAACTTTCAGTAGGACAACAATACTACATCTGTCAAGAAGTTCCTGAAGTTCTTCTAGTTAAAGTTAAAAGCTTGAAGGCCTATCACCCTGAAGAAAAAATTCCATTCCTCCCTGAACAAATTCAATATTTCAAGGGGAGCTTTTTGTTAACATTAATTCCACTAGTGTTCTCAGTTGTATTTGAGAAAGAGAAGACACCATCACTCTCTCACCCCCTCTATAAAAAAGGTTCTCTACTCCCTTCAAAAGTGATTTCTGGTTGCAAGTCTCCTAACCAAAAGACTTGAGGTTTGGTTTTTGAGCACCTTACCAAAAGCTCATTGGTGGTAGTCACCTGATCAAAAACCTGAGTGGATTCCTACCAGGGTGGTAGAAGAGTGGATGTACCCAGGTTGAGGAACCACTATAAATTCTTGTGTTGTCTGGTTGTCCTCTTCTTCTTATTCTTGTTGTGGTTGTGTTATTTAGCTTTTCTGTGATTTCATTTATTTCAATTTGGTATATTGTGATATAGTATCTAAGTTTAGGTATAATCTTTATAGTTTGGGAAAAGTTTTTAAATATACATGCATACTCTATTCACCCCCTCCCCCCCTCTAGAGTATATCAGATCTAACCCTAACTTTCAATTGGTATCAGAGGAGGTTCTCTTGGTTGTACAAGTTAAACCCTTGAACCAAAGATCCTAGGTTAGATCTTTTCTTTGTCTTTACTAGATTTATATATACAGGATGACACAGAACAAAGAATATGCAAGCACCAGACCTCCGGTGTGCAACTTGTCCAAGTTCACAATCTAGAAGGCAAGAATTAAGCTTTACATGAACTCTATTGATGAAGATATATTTAACTCTATCTTAACAGGACCACCAGCTCCAGTGGTTTCAACCTCAACTACATCAACTGACTTGAGTGCAGTTCCACCCCCTGGATGGACAGATAGACAGAAAAAGGCTAAGATAGTTAATGCCAGAGCCATGAACATACTGGCTCAAACTATGTCTGATGAAATATTTCAAAAGGTTGCTGAGTGTCAATCAGCTAAGGACATTTGGGACTCTTTGAACCAAATGGTGGCTGGATCAGCAGATGACAGGAAAGATAGAAGATCAACCCTCATCACTCAATATGAAAACTTCAAGAAGGATGAAGCAGAAACAGTTGAAGTGATGTACAATAGACTCAACTCCATCATTAGTGAGCTAAGGACTCTAGATAAAGAAATCACTTTAACTGAAGTGAATGACAAAATCCTTATGTGCTTTCCCAGCATATGGGACTTAAGAATCTGGCCCATCAGAGAAGCCAGAAGCATGACAGAGATCTCAACAGAATCTCTTCTAGGAAAGCTAAAGTCTTATGAGCAACTGATGAAAGCAAGAGAAAAGCAGCTGAAGTGAAGACTCCTACACCAACTAGGAAGGAGCTCAACATAGCTTTCAAAGCTACATAAGATTCTGAAGTCATTCCTGTGAATGAAGAGTTGATGAGTCTCTTTGCAAAGAGATTTTTCAAGATGGCTATAAAAGACTTCAGAAGGAAATCATAAAAATATGAAGATAAGCCAAGGTATGACAAAACACCATCTAAAGAAACAGTTTGTTTTGGCTGTAGGAAACCAGGGCATTTCATCTCTGAGTGCCCAGAAGTTCAGAAGAAGGATAGAAGAAAGGAGATGGACTCAAGGAAGAGTCACTACAACAAACCTTCCTCAAGGAAGCACAAGAGGAAAGATAAGGGCTTTGTTCACTACTAGAAAACTGACTTTTAGCCACGGCAGATTGCCGTGGCTAAAAGTCCAAAACCATGGCTAAAGACTTTTAGCCACGGTCTACCCACGGAAAATGGGCGTGGGCAATACGAGCGTGGCTAAAAGTCTAAACCGTGGCTAAAAGTCCAAAACCGTGGCTAATACTGGACTTTTAGCCACAGTTTGATTGTCGTGGCTAATACTGGACTTTTAGCCACGGTTTAATTGCCGTGGTTAAAGGGCCACTCATAACATAAAAAATTCAGGCCAGCCGCCGCCACCGGGCCGCCGCCGCCGCCGTCGGGCCGCCGCCGGTCCGCCGCCGCCGCCGTCGGGCCACCGCCGCCGCCATAATTATTTCAAATACTAATTGAAATAAATTCCTTATAAACCCAAAATTTCATTTTGTTTTGGCGGTATGGGACTAAATGTAGCTACGACCTTTTGCCACGGTTCAGGCAAACCGTGGCTAATACTAGACTTTTAGCCACGGTTCAGGCAAACCGTGGCTAAAAGTCCAATATTAGCCACGGATTAGTCAACCGTGGCTAATACTAGACTTTTAGCCACGGAAAAAAACCGTGGCTAATACTCACTATTAGCCACGATTTTTCCCCCGTGGCAAAAGAATTCGTGGCTAAAAGCCATTTTTCTAGTAGTGGTTGCTGAAACATGGAGTGATACTGAAGAAGAGTCAACATCCTCTAGCTCTAGTGAGGATGAAGAAGAGCAGAAGGCTAAGGAAGTTTGCCTCATGGCCATTGAGGCAGGTTGTAGTAGATCAGATACAGATGAATCTGAAGATGAGGAACTCTTATCAGCTGAAAATCAGGTAATAGCATCTTATGATTTTGACTCAGATGAGTTTAAATTTGAATTTAAAAATTTGTGCTTAGACTTGATCAGCTCTGAGAAGGAAATCAAACTTCTCAGAGAAAAACTAAATAATTTAGACAAAATCACCTCAGAAAATGCTAATCTAACAAATGAACTGATTTCTACTAATAAACAAATATCTTTTCTAAAATCTGAACTTAGAAAGGCTAAGAAGTTAGAAGAATCACTAAATGGAAGAAGTTTGCAACTGCTAGATATCACTAGTACTGTAAATGCTAGGATTAACAATAGCAAACTAGGACTAGGTGCCTCCTCTAGTGATCCACCTCTAATTCAGAAAAATAACCTTTGCAAACCAGTAAAGTTTATATCTGACAAAGGAAAGAAGAATACTGAACATGTTAATATGGTCAATAAATTTCTTGAACAAATTGAAACTAAAAATAAACTTAATAACAAGAAGAATAACAAAAACAACAATGTTCAGCAGTTATCGTCGAACTCAGATCGACGATATATGAACAGATTGTCAAACTCAGAACGACGATCTCTGAATGCAAACTTAAGTAATAATTATTCTTCGATCTATGATCGACGATACCAGTATGGTTCGTCGACCAGAGATCAACAATTTTGGTGCCCCAAGAATGAATATCTTCATTCTTCGAGTAGAGATCGACGATCTCATCCAACATCATCGAGCTCAGGTCGACGATCCAACAAGAAATCATCGATCGCAGATTCTTACAACAGAAACCTAAATTCTAACGTCAACTTTAATCCTTTTAGTAAATGGATAATACCACCAAAAAGATATCACCCCAAAGGCTATAAAAATCAACCTGAATGTTCTTACATTTCTAGTTATAGCTATGCAAATCAACAAGGACCCAAGGTTACCTGGGTCAAGAACAACTATCTTATTTGCAGGTGAAGACCTGTCCAGCATATAATCAACATTAGTATCTGGATAGTGGCTGATCCAAGCACATTACAGGCAGCAAAGACAATCTAATTGATTACAAGCCCAAGCTGGGACCAAAGGTCATCTTTGGTGACTCTAACTGTGGCGAAACAAAGGTCTATGGCAAAGTCAGGATTGAAATAGTAACTTTCAAGAGAGTTGCATATATAAGTGGACTAAAGCATAACCTCATCTCTATAAGCCAACTTTGTGATGAAGGCTATCATGTATCATTCAACTCTAGCTCATGTACTATTACCTCCAAAGAAAACAAACCTGTTTTAATTGGCAATAGACAAGGAAACATATACCTAGTTAATTTTCATTTTGTTACTTCAGACATATGTTTGCTTAACATAGTTAGCAGTCAAAATGACTTGTGGCATAAAAGATTAGGACATGTAAATCTGAAAAATATTGCTAGGTTATCTGAGGAAAACCTTGTTAGAGGTCTACCTTCTAACCCCTATAAGAAGGAAGGACTTTGCAAGGCTTGTCAACTAGGCAAGCAAACTAAATCTAGTTTCAAATCCATTAATAAGAGTGGTTCACCTAGGATATTGTACTTACTACATATGGACCTTTTTGGCCCTGTGGCTGTACAAAGCCTAGGAGGGAAATCTTATACCTTAGTGGTTGTAGATGACTTCTCTAGATTCTCTTGGGTATTCTTTCTGAGATCTAAGTCAGATACATTCAAGTTTCTTACAGATTTTCTCAGGATCATACAAATTGAGTACTCTACTCATGTTGGATTGATCAGAAGTGATCATGGTACAGAGTTTGAGTCTCTTCTTATGCATGAAGTCTGTGATAAGGAAGGTATCAGGCACAGCTTCTCAGCTCCTAAAATTCCTCAACAAAATAGGGTAGCTAAAAGGAAAAATAGAACACTCATTGAAGCTGCAGACACATTACTTGCTGATTCTTACATGCCCCTATCCTATTGGGCAGAGGCATTGAGCACAACAAATTATGTCCTGAATAGAAGCTTGATACACAAACTAAAACATAAGACTCCCTATGAATTGCTCAAAGGGAAGAAACCAATAATCAACTATTTTAAAGTTTTTGGTTGTGTATGTTATATTCATAACAATGACAAAAAGCACATTAGAAAGTTTGAAGCAAAGGCTACAGTAGGAATTTTTCTAGGATATTCCCATATCAGCAAAGCTTATAGGATATTTAATAAATCTACATTGAAAATAGAGAAATCTATGTATGTTACATTTGATGAGGCTAATATGTTTTATAGGAGAAAGAGATTTCTACCAAAGACTCCTTGCAGGTACACAACTTGTGTGAGAATTTTGATGACTTAAACCTTACCCCAAAAGTTGTACCTCATCCTTCTCAACAAGTCAATGAACAAAGAGATGAATAAATTGTGGAATAAGCTGACCCCCCTATAACAACAGAAGCTACTCCACAAGAAGAATTTTCTCCAAATGATGTTGCAGAACCAACTTCACCTATTGACCTTGTCACACTGAGAGATCACCCCAGATCCCAAGTGATTGGAGACATAACAGTAGGTGTACAGACAAGGCATCAACTCAACCAAGATTTGATGCATGTCTGTTTCCTCTCTCAAATTGAGCCTCAATCCATAACTGATGCAGAACAAGATCTCAACTGGATCATTGCAATGCAAGTGGAGCTTAATCAGTTTGAGAGATGCAGAGTTTGGGTTTTGGTTCCAAGACCAAAAGACTACCCAGTCATTGGAACCAAATGGGTATTCAGAAATAAGCTTGATGCCCAAAGTGTGAATGTGAGGAACAAGGCTAGGCTTGTTGCTCAAGGGTATAGGCAAGAGGAAGGGATTGACTATGATCAAACCTTTGCTCCAGTTGTCAGGCTAGAATCTATAAAGATATTTCTGGCTTATGCTGCATTCAAAAAGTTCAAAGTTTATCAAATGCATGTGAAGAGTGCTTTCTTAAATGGGAAACTTAAAGAAGAGGTTTATGTTGAACAACCTCCAGGTTTTGTTTCTCCAACTCATCCCTCTTATGTGTTTAAATTGCATAAAGCTCTCTATGGTTTAAAGCAAGCTCTAAGAGCTTGGTATGAGACCTTAGCAATCTTTCTCTTAGAGCATGGTTTTTCAAGAGGCATAGTAGATAGGACTTTATTTACCAAAATGCATCATGATAAAATACTGTTAGTGCAAATATATGTAGATGACATAATATTTGGTTCTACTGATCCCAAATTATGCAAAAGATTTTCAGATCTAATGCATTCAAAATTTGAGATGAGTAGCATGGGTGAGCTCTCCTACTTCCTTGGTCTCCAAGTGAAGCGGCTTCCTGATGGCATCTTCATTTCCCTAGCTAAATATGCTAAAGAGCTTATTAAAAAGTTTGGGATGGCTGATGCCTCAGCAAAGAAAACACCCATGGCTACAAATGCTGTAATAGATTCTGATGTGCATGAGAAACCTGTGGATCGGAAATTATATAGGGGCATTGTTGGGTCCCTACTATACCTTACAGCGAGCAGACCTGATATCATGTTTGCTACATGCCTTTGTGCTAGGTTCCAAGTGAACCCTAAAGAATCTCATCTAATTTTTCTAAAAAGGATTTTAAGATATATAAAGGGTTGTCCTAGTCTAGGTCTCTGGTATCCTACTGAGTCAGAGTTTGAGTTAACTGGATACTTAGATGCTGACTTTGCTGGATGCAGAGTGGACAGAAAGAGTACCTCAGGAACCTGCCAATTCCTTGGTATGAGATTAGTGTCCTGGTTCTGCAAGAAACAATCATCTGTGTCCACATACACTACTGAAGCAGAATACATTGCAGCTGGCAGTTGTTGTTCCCAGATGCTGTGGATTTAGAACCAAATCCTGTACTATGGGTTAAAATTAAATAATTCAACTCTACTATGTGATAACACAAGTGCTATAGTTATAGCACAAAATCCAGTCCATCACTGCAGAACTAAACATATAGACATAAGACATCATTTCATTAGAGAGTGTGTAGACAAAAAAAAATCTTGTCTATATCTACACTGATTTACAAAGAGCTGATATTTTCACCAAACTCCTTGATGAAAGAAATCACTTGTTCTTTATAAATTAGCTTGGAATGATAAATGGAGAAGGTTTAGTTTAGTTTATGTCTGCAATCGACGAATTTTTAAGAGTTCGTCGAACGGAAATCGACGAACTAGGAAAAGTTCTTGAGATTTTTGTTGACCAGAGATCGACGAACTCTCTGTGAGCTAAGTTAGTTTCGTCGAACTGAGATCGACGAACTTACATCAGAAAACTTTCGTCGACCAGATATCGACGAAATGTCTTCAAACCTTCAGACTGAGATCGACGAACTGTTTAACTCTAAATTATTTCGTCGACCTCAGATCGAAGATCTTTTCATGTTTTCGTGGAACGGAGTCTGTCGATTCATATTCTGGAAAACACTATATCTAGGTTTTCTTCGACCTCCGTCCCGCGCTTTCAGTTCTTTTGCACTTGATCTTTGTTTTCCTTTGTAGGTGCTCTCATGGCGATTTCCATAGGATCTCTTGCTATTATGAAGTTTGACTCTGATTTTGATTTGGACTTTGAATCTCTCCAGTACTCCGATCAAATCTTCCTGAACATTCTACAACTCCTTGAAGATCAACAACTAAAGACTCTGCTTTCCACTCACATCAAGATATCTGCAACAGAGATCAGGGAGTGGGTCTATACAGCTACTACAAACGGGAATACTATGACTGGAACCATTGCGGGTAACGCTATTTCTCTTACCCCCGATATTTTAACTGAGATTTTTGGATTGAAAAATGGTGAGGATGAATTAGAAATAGACTCTAAAGAATTTGATTTGATGTTGAGTGAAAGTTAGGGTTAGATCTGATATACTCTAGAGGGGGGGTGAATAGAGTATGTCTATGTGTTTTTAAAATTTTCTTCTTTAACAGTATACTATCTTTACCTTTAACAACTATATCTAATTATCACCGATTAAAGAAAATCAAAGTCACAGAATATCTAACTAACACAGCCACAGCAAGAACAGAAAAGAAAGAGCAACCAGACAACACAAGAAATTTATAGTGGTTCCCCAAACTGAGTACATCCACTCTCTTACCACCCTTGGTACGAATCCACTGCAGGTTTTGATCAGGTGACTGTCACCAATGAGCTTTTGATCAGGTGCTCAAAAACCAAACCTCAAGTCTTTTGGAAGGAGACTTGCAACCAGAATAATTTTGAAGGGAATTAAAACCCTGTACAGAGGTGGGAATGAGAGAGTGATGTAAGTCTTCTTTTCTCAAATCAAAATGAGAAGACTGTGTGGATTCTTATTTGTTGTCAAAGCTCCTCCTGAGATCTTGAATGGTTCAGGAGTGGAAACTTTATTCAAGGGTGTAGGCCTTCAGCTTTTCAGAGATCCTTGACTGATTAGAATGTTTCTGTCACTTGAGATCCCTGAGAACAAAGAGGGAGAAAAAGAAAGATTCTTGATGGTGATAGTTGTTCTTTCTTCTTCTCTTCAGAGCAGTCTATTTTTAAGAGATCTTTTTCACTGCACTTTTTGAAGAACTTTTCTTTGTTTGTTCTCTAGTTGATGATTAATCTCTGCTCTCGTATATTGTTGTTTTCTTGGCAGGGAGATCAGTGTAGAATGACTGCAACTTGGTCGAATTCAAAAGAAAACTCTGCAATAAATGTTCAGCCAAAATCTTGGGAACGAAAAACGGCAAGAATGCTGTCAAATATTCTATTTTATGTCTGTCCCGAGATATAAGCAATTAATTCCATGGAGGATGTTAGCAATCAATGCTGCCAGTAACGGCTCTATTCATAGAATATAAGTGCATTGATTTGCAAGGGAATTAATAGCCTATAATGGAAATAAAATGATGAGACATAAAGAGGAAGAATAAGTAACAAAATATCTTACAGTTTTCGTCGACCTGAGATCAGCTTTCGTCGACCTCTAATCAGCTTTCGTCGACCTGATATTTCGTCGACCTCTAATCAGCTTTCGTCGAACTGAGATCTGCTTTCGTCGACCTGATCTCTGTGAATCAACTGCTGTGCATAAGCTGACTAATTCTGCGCTCGATGTTCGTCAACCTGAGACTGTTAAGTTAGTCGACCCAAAAACTTGGTCCATTTGTTGGCATTTAGTGTTCTTTGTCTCTGAGTCAGCCTTGGCTTGGAGTGAATTATGGCGCCGAATGTTGAAGAGTTAGTCGATCTGAGAACGGAGTTTGTCGAGCTCAGCTCAGAGATTTTAGCTCTGAGTTAGTCGAGCTGAGCACGACTATCGTCGACCTGAGATCGACGAACGTAGATCTCTTTCTCTAAATCTTGATTTCTCTAAGTCTTGAGTCTTTGGCAATGTTGTAGGTTGGTCCTTTGATCTGTTGACTCTAAGAACATGGCCTAGACTTAAGAAACACATAAAATTTGACCCTTCTATACAACATGGGTCACAACCTAAGAAGACATCCTAGACCAAATCACCTAGGGGTTCCAACAATCTCCCCCTATTTGGGTGAGGTTACTTCAAATAAACAAAAAAAATCACAAAACAAAATGAAGTAAACATAGCTTGAAAATTGAGATAACTGATAGAATAAAAAAGCTATCAGTACCTTTATAAAGCTATGTACCCAGATTGTTCACAGAAAACACAGAAAATAAATAATTTTAAATGTTCTTGTGGGAGTCAGAAGGCTTAGCAAATTTGATTATTTTGTTTGGATCATGAGTTTGCTTCATAGTCATGGTCATATCAGCATCACCAATAGTCTTTTGTGAGGTAGTTCTTTGAACCACTGCTTCAGGATGTAAACTCATGTATTCATCAGCATTGAATAATTTTTCCTACTTGATATCTTTCAAATTCTTTCTTCCTGTAGCTAGACATGGTGGAGAACTGAGAAGTGTCTTGACCTTTTTCCTTTGCTTGCCTGATTTGAGAGAGAGCCACAGATTCCTTGAATCTAGCCATTCTTGTAGTTGGACTAGTTTCAGGATCATAAGCTGGAATTGGAGGTTCTTCAGGGTCATCAGCTTTGTTAAGAGATGTAGGAGGGGAAAATGTTGGCTGAGGGATAGGCTGTTGAGCTGACTGATGTCTGGAATAAGACTGATGTCTCTGTTTATGCTGACTGACTCCATAATAATGAGAAGGTCTTCCCTGTCTCTGATAAGTTTTAGCGAGAGTAGGTTTAGTGAATCCTTCTGAGCTCTGGGGTAAGGTTCCTGAGGCACCTGCAGCTGGAGGAGGAGGAGGAGGATCTCTTCTGAACCTTTGTGGAGAAGGAGAATACCTCCTACTTTTCTTCCTTGCTTTCTGTTCATTTTTTGATAGCCACATCCATGCTGGCATACCCTTGTATAAAGTTATGTTTTGTAGGATGTAATATGGTGTATCATTGGTATTTTCAGGTTTGGGAGCAGGTGGAGGTGGAGCTTTCCTTTTCTTTGAGGCTTGCTTTTTCTTAGGAGCATCATCAGAATAATCATCATCATCATCATCATAAGATTGTTGTTGAGGATTGTCATACATTTAATCAATCTGACTGAGCAGAACCTTGGGAATTTCTTTGCTGGCTGGAGTGGGAACAACTTCAGCTTTAGCTGCTTCAGCTTCCACAACAATGTCCTAATTGATTAGATCATCCAAACTAGGAATAGGGCTATCATCTATGATATAAGTTGGCCCAGGAGGGCTAGATCTTTGTTCATATAATACTACTGGAGGAGCTATCAGACTTTTCTTTATAATGGCTAACATTTCTGAACTTGCAGGGGAGGTGTAGCATGCTATTGCTCTGGATGATTGAGTGGGAAAGGAGAGGCAGAACTGAATATAAGATCCAAAGATCTTCAGCAGAGTATGTAGATTTACTTTAGATTTAATGAAGTAGATTCTTCGAGGCAGAACTTCTGGCAAACTGGACTCTTGAGCATTGGATACTATAATATATGTACATTGAGTATTTACATCTGCTACTGAGTCAGTTAACTCTATATCATCAGATTCCATATTAGTATCAAGAAAATTTAGAAAATCTGTTTCTATGTCAACATTAGTTCCTACTGCTGCTGCTGGTCTGCTGCTGCTGGTTATACTGCTGCTACTACATCATTAAGTGTAATATAACCATTTGTTCCTGCTGTTGCTACTTCATCATTAAGTATCTCTCCCTGCCTGGTTTCAGTATGAACTGAGGCCAGGCCCCCAGATTAAGAGAGGGTAGAGGTAAGGGTAGAGATTTGAGAGGAGAGAGAGATGATATGGAGATGGAGAGAGGAGAAATAGCCTCTTCAATGATGGTTTGTAGGATAGGCTTGAGGAGCTCAAGAAGTTGTTGGATGATAGAGGAATTTAAAGATGTGAAGTCAGATGTTTGGGAAGGAGGTGGTTGAGAAGGTATAGAAGTAGTGATGATAGTTGCTGGAGGAGATGGTTGATTGGAGGTGTCTGGAAGGGGGCCTGTTGAGGGGATTGTTGAGGAGAAGGAGTGTTCAGAGGAGATGACAGTAGATTGAAGGATGGGATTGAAGAGAGAGTGGAGAGGGGGATATCGGCAAGATGAGATGGTAGAGGAGATTGGGGAGGAGTAGGGATGGATGTATCAGTCCTAGGAGAGGGAGAATTGGATGGAATATGTGTAGGGGAAGAGGGAATTTGAGAAGCTGGTGGTGTAGGGGTATGTATGAGAATAGAAGTGGAGGTTGGGGTTGTTGGGTTTCTCTATGGGGTGGCACAACAGTTGTGCACGCAGCGGAAATAGTAAAATCAAGAACAACCCAAAAGAGATTTGGGATCAGGCCATGAATGTTGAATCAAGAAGTTAAGAAAAATTAGGTAAAAATTACCTTGGCAGTGTTGAGTCACAACTCAACAAAGATGCTCCAATGTATGAATTCTTGTCGGCGGCGAGTCCCACGTAAAATAGCGTCTACGTCTCTGCACAAATCCACACGAGCAGGAGAACGCCGATCTTCGTCGCACGGAAAAACGGGAAGGGAGATCGACTGTACCTTGCACTTCCACGGACTACTGGGTCCGCTCGAGGAAGACAAGCACCGGCGACTGTCATCGGAGAGGAGGCCGGCGGAGCGAGCGAATCGGCGGAAGCGGAACACTTCCGTCGGCAGAACACTTCCGTCGGCGGAATCGGCGAAACACTTCCGTCGGGCTGTGGAGTCCTCTGGATTACTTGATCCAAAACCCTAAGTCCTTATTTATACCCGAAGCATAAACAGACCTAGTAAAAATCGCTATCTGCAGACCACAAAAAATTAAGGTTCCTGGAATAATCGTCGGGAATCAGCATTTGTCGAGAATCGAACAGTTCGATTCTCGACGAATCTCGACGATCGACGATACTCGACGATCGATACTCGACGATCGAGACTCGACAATTCTCGACGATCGATACTCGACGATTCTCGACGATCGATACTTGACGATTCTCGACGATCGATACTCGATGATTCTCGACGATTCTCCCTTGGCAACATTTGCCGGACCCCATTCTGTATGGTGATTTGTAACCTTTACCAACACAGTCAATCTTCCAACTTCTTCACATGCTCTTATGTGCGACCCTGCAGGCTCATATCGCGTTGGCAGTGAGATTACATGTTTGACCACTTCTAGATTACTATGGTAACTCCAACAGTCTCTCACTTGATCTTGAAAGTATAAAACCAAAAACCACACAAACAATGAGCGGAATCTAACAATGCATCATTGCTACCCAAGCAATAAGAGTTCATAACTCATAAGCCTTTATGAACAATGTTCCAGCGTTGTCTTTGTCCCTTTGTCCCTTACATCCGGAAAGAACTAGAGGCATGGACCGTGTCACCCTAATAATAGCTCAATCCAAGTATCTTGATCTAGAACGGACTTCCAGAGAATGGTGAGTCCAATATCACATATTGACTCAACCAAGCATGGCCATGCATTTCTCAGTCCAGTTCCATCAAGGGGCCCCATGGATGTAACTCCTGTCATATAGGAGGAAAAATCCCATATCTGCTCACACATAAACACCCAAATGATTCGTAACGTGCCCAACAACCACCCTTATCATCAACCTTTCTCAAAGAAGACTTTAGATTGCATCAAAGCACGCTTTTCCTCACTTGATGAATGTTGTGACTTCAGGTCAAAGGACAACAACACCATTGTCAATTGAGACCTACTCGTGACACGATTAGATAATAATCCACAAAGTAGTCTCAGGTTGGGTCTGTCCAGTACAACTTGTTCATTAACAAGTACCCACGTGATGACTTGATATCACAATATCATGACCTGTGAGAACTAATCATCAGTCAACGCACGTGTTAGTCTTAATGTATCATCATCACCCTTAGTTTCTATGATGATACAACGACCAGGGACCTTTCAATAATGAAGCTTCAAATAAATCATAGGCTCTCACATTCAAGTCACGTACTTGATGTCCTATGGAAGCGAACATTCTAAGGGTATTTATTATGTTAACATTTAACTATCGCATAGAGGAATCATAATAAAAGAACTTGCCATTAATTATAAAAGAAAGATTCTGGTACACAATTCATCATATGAATAATTAACAAATAGCCAACAGAATATATGATTACACGCAACCCACAAGACTCTCACTAGAGTTGATCATTTAGGTATCGTATACCCATTGATCTAGTATGACAATCATACTTTCTCTGCGCGAGAGGCTTTGTCAGTGGATCCACAATATTCTCCTCAGTCGGCACTCTGCAGATGTTCACATCTCCTCGTTCGACAATCTCACGAATAAGATGGAACCGCCGAAGTATGTGCTTGGAGCGCTAATGGGATCTAGGTTCCTTAGATTGTGCAATTTCACCATTGTTATCACAGTAGAGAACTACGGGACAACAAATGCTAGGAACTACATCAAGCTCGCCGATGAATTTCCTAATCCATACAGCCTCCTTCGCTGCGTTAGCTGCAGCGATATACTCGGCTTCTGTTGTATAATCAGCAATTGTCTCTTGCTTGGAACTCTTCCAGCTCACAGCTCCTCCATTAAGGAAAAACACAAATCCCGACTGAGACTTTGAATCGTCCCTATCAGTTTGGAAGCTAGCATCCGTGTAACCACTTACAACGAGCTCTTCCTCTCCACCATACACCAAGAACACATCCTTTGTCCTTCTCAAGTACTTCAGGATATTCTTGACTGCAATCCAGTGACACTCATCGGGGTCTGACTGATACCTGCTAGTCATACTCAAAGCAAAGGAGACATCGGGTCGAGTACATAACATTGCATACATGATTGATCTAATTGCCGAAGCATATGGAATCAACTTCATGCGGTCCTTATCTTCACAAGATTTTGGACACTGGTCCTTAGAGAGATTCACACCATGAGACATGGGGAAAAATCCTTTCTTGGACTCAAGCATGTTGAACCGCTTCAACACCTTCTCAATGTATGTACTCTTGGTCAAACCCAACAACTTCTTCGATCTATCTCTATAGATCTTAATACCGAGTATATGAGTCGCTTCACCCAAGTCCTTCATAGAAAAGCAGTTCCCTAGGTTGTTCTTAACAACTTTCAGGGTAGGAATGTCATTCCCAATCAACAGTATGTCATCTACATACAATATTAGGAAGACAACAATGCTCCCACTGATTCGCTTGTAAACACAAGGCTCATCTTCATTCTTGATGAAACAAAACTCTTTGATTTTCTCATCAAAACGAAGATTCCAACTTCGAGAGGCCTGTTTCAGTCCATAGATGGACCTATTCAGCTTGCATATTTTAGTGGCTTCATTTGGCGATACAAAACCCTCGGGTTGTGTCATGTACACTTCCTCAAGGAGGTTTCCATTAAGGAAAGCCATTTTGACATCCATCTGCCAGATCTCGTAGTCATAATACGCATCAATAGGAAGCAATATCCTTATGGACTTTACCATGGCAACAGGGGAAAAGGTCTCATCATAGTCAATACCATGAATTTTGCTTAAAACCCTCAGCCACTAGTCGCCCTTTGAATGTATGTACATTCCCATCCCTGTCGGTCTTCTGTTTGAAGACCCATTTGCACCCTATGGGTCGTACCCTTTCAGGTGGTTCCACAAAGTTCCAAACTTGGTTTGTGTACATGGAGTCCATTTCGGATTTCATAGCCTCAAGCCATTTGTCGGAGTCCGGTCCATTCATTACCTCTTAGTAGGTTGCTGGTTCATCATCATGTTCCATAAGCAACACATTACCTATTTGAGACACAAAAAATCCATATCTCTCAGGCTCAAATCTTGGTCTACCACATCTACGTAGGACTTGTGTTTCTTGAACAGGTTCTCTAGCTACAACATCTTGTAGTCCTATCTCAGAATCCAATTCCAGTTCATTCACTACTTGTGGTTCTTGAACTTCTTCAAGTTCTACCTTTTCAGTCTTTCTTGATAAGAATTCTGTCACCAAGAAGGGCCAGTCCTTGCGACAAACACTTTGCCCTCGGACGGTAGGTAAAAGTAATACCCTTTCGTTTCCTAAGGATATCCTACCAGATAACATTTATCCGATTTGGGTTCCAGCTTGTCAGGCATTTGATGTCTCATGTATGCCTCACAGCCCAAAATTTTAATGAACGACATACGACGCTTCCCAGTCCATATCTCAAATGGTGTCTTCAGAACCGTTTTCGTTGGAGCGCGATTCAGTGCCATTGCAGCAGTCTCTAAAGCAAAACCCCAAAAGGAAACAGGCAAGTCTGCATGACTCATCACCGAACGTACCATGTCTAACAGAGTACGATTTCTCCTCTCAGACACACCATTATGTTGTGGTGTTCTAGGTGGAGTGAGTTGTGATACAATACCACACTCATTCAGATGATCACGGAACTCATTACTCAGGTATTCGCCACCTCGATCAGATCAGAGTGCTTTAACCCTTTTACCCAACTGGTTTTCTACTTTATTCTTGAACTCTTTGAACTTTTCAAAGGTCTCGGATTTTCACTTCATAAGATACGCATATCCGTATCTACTTAAATCATCAGTAAATATAACGAAGTAGAAAAACCCACCTCTAGCCATGGAGCTCATGGGTCCGCATACATCACTATGTACAACACCCAAGAGATCCTCAGCCCTCTCAGTATAACCAGTGGAAGGGGCTTTAGTCATCTTGCCTAACAAACAAGATTCGTATCGCTCAAATGATTCAAAATCAAATGAGTCTAAAAGTCCATCTTTATGGAGCTTTGATATACGCTTCTCGTTTATATGGCCCAAACGACAATGGCAGAGATATGTAGGGTTTGAGTCATTTGTTCTTAGTCTTTTATTATTTTCTACATTATAGATCAGATGGTCCAAGTTCAAAACATAAAGACCACTAAACAATTGGGCTACAACATAACAAACATCATTCTTAAATATAAAACAACAGTTGTTCTTAATTATAAAAGAAAATCCAATCATTTCCAAGCATGAAATGGATATAATGTTTCTAGTTATGGCCGGAATGAAATAACAATTATCTAGTTCTATTACAAGCCCACTAGGCAAAGAAAGACGGTAAACCCCTACGGCTACAGCAGCAACTCTTGCTCCATTTCCGATGCGCAGGTCCACCTCCCCTTTACCCAAAAATCTTCTCCTTTCCAGTTCCTGCACATATGTACAAATGTGAGAACCACATCCGGTATCCAATACCCAAGATGAAGGAGCAGAAAGGTTTATCTCTATAACGTAAATATTTGAAGCGGAATTCATACCTCCCTTCATTTTCTGCAGACCCTCAATGTAAGAAGGACAGTTCCTCCTCCAATGACCAGCCTTGCCACAATGGTGGCATTTCCCTCCCTTCACCATACTCTGCTTTTTATTCAGTGCAGAAGACTTGGGCTCAAGATGTGACTTAGGTCCCACCTTCGTCTTCTAAGAGCCCTTAGCCTTGCCCTTGCCCTTATGCACCATCAGTATAGGGCTGGCAGGCTTGGCCTTCTTCATGTTGATCTCGGCAGTTTTTAGCATGCCTAGGAGCTCGGGCAGTGTCTTGTCTATTTCATTCATGTTGTAGTTCAAGACAAACTGCTCATAACTGTCCAGAAACGATTGCAAGATCAGATCTGCTGCCAACTCTTGACCTAGAGGGAAACCCAGCCTTTCAAGGTTCTCTATATACCCAATCATCTTGAGTACGTGAGTCCCTACTGAGTCTCGAACTCCCATCTTGCACTGAAATAACGCTTTTGTAACATCGAACCTCTCTTGGCGAGCCTGCCCTTGAAACATTTTCTTGAGATGCTCGTCAATCTCCTTGCACCCCATGTTCTCATGCTGCTTCTGAAGCTCAGAGTTCATGGTGGCAAGCATAAGGCATTCGACGTCTAAGGCGTCATCAGTATACTTCTTATAAGTATCCTTATCAGCACGGGAAGAGTTCCCGGTCGGCACCTCGGGGGCTTCTTCTTCCAAGACATAGAGCTTTCGCTCTTGCCTAAGAACAATTCTCAGGTTCCTGTACCAGTCCATGTAGTTAGTCCCAGTGAGCTTATCCTTCTCAAGGATGGCTCTCAGAGACAGAGTGGAGTGTGAACAACTTGCCATGGAATTCTACAAGAATTCATGCAGAATAATATCAGCACCAAAATTTCAAAATACAATTTATTTTTTAATTTGGACTTCAATTAAAACTCCCACTATTTTTATTCAAAATGATGGCCCTCACTATCAATTCGGAAAGTTCATACGAGCTACTCTCTTAGTGGACAAGATCCGTATTTCACCAACACAATGAGTCAGCTTTGGCTTTTCTCTCACGATGTGGTTATTTAGGTAGGCAACGCTTGCCAATTGCATCCTCATGCAATTCTTGTATGGTTGGTGAATAACTCCTTATTCGCATCCATCATATGGTGCATGCCAACTCTATGCCTCTAGGCACTCAACCTTTGAGGTCACCTAGTTAAGTTAGACCCGATGTCGACAGTGGGATATCACAATTATCCGCTCGCACCCTTACTAAGATAGATTAATGCACCTTACTTTGGCAAGCCCACACTTCATCGATCGAGGAAGGAAGTGTGTCATCCATCGGAAGGCATCCGAACACTTAATATTTGATGAATGGATTTTTGATAATAGGTTCATAATTAACCATGATCAACATTTGATCAATGTGCACATCCATAGAAAAACACTTTTCTAAAATCCACATGCATCCCTTATGTGCACAACATTGTACTATCAACATTTGATGGAAGAAAGGGCTAAATTTGAACATCCAAACTCTTCCAAATCTTCAGATTTACATGCATTGGAGAAAGGCAAAGGCAACTCGACTTAAAGCAGTAGACAAGCTCGTCTCACCTTGTTGGATTCAAAATCCAAAAAAATACACGAGTTCATTAACCACTCGAGTGACGGTTACTGCTAAGGAGACAATAATTTCTAACAATTAGAAATTACCACGAAATCCCAAACGTTCCTGGCGGGGTTCCAAACTCATCAACAATTGATGATCCAGGATTAAATCTAGACATTTAGAACACTTCTAAATCCCTAGGTTTACACGTACTGGAATAACCTAACTTCCAAAACAACAATCATGATCGTAACCTCCCTCTGATACCACTGTTGGGTTTCTCTATGGGGTGGCACAACAGTTGTGTACGAAGCGGAAATAGTAAAATCAAGAACAACCCAAAAGAGATTTGGGATCGGGCCATGAATGTTGAATCAAGAAGTTAAGAAAAACTAGGTAAAAATTACCTTGGCGGTGTTGAGTCACAACTCAACAAAGATGCTTCAATGTATGAATTCTTGTCAACGGTAAGTCCCACGTAGAATAGCGTCTACGTCTCTGCAGAAATCCACACGAGCGGGAGAACGCCGATCTTCGTCGCACGGAAAAACGGGAAGGGAGATCGACTGCACCTTGCACTTCCACGGACTGCTAGGTCCGCTCCAGGAAGACAAGCACCGGCGACTGTCATCGGAGAGGAGGCCGGCGGAGCGAGCGAATCGGCGGAAGCGGAACACTTCCGTCGGAGGAACACTTCCGTTGGCGGAATCGGCGGAACACTTCCGTCAGGCCGTGTGAGTCCTCTAGATTACTTGATCCAAAACCCTAAGTCCTTATTTATACCCGAAGCATAAACAGACCTAGGAAAAATCGCTACCCGCAGACCACATAAAATTAGGGTTCTTGAATAATCATCGGGAATCAGCATTCGTCGAGAATCGAACAGTTCGATTCTCGACGAATCTCGACGATCGACGATACTCGACGATCGATACTCGACGATTCTCGACAATCGAGACTCGACGATTCTCGACGATCGATACTCAACGATCGATACTCGATGATTCTCGACGATCGATACTCTACGATTCTCGACGATTCTCGGTGATTCTCCCTTGGCAACATTTGCCGGACCCCATTCTGTATGGTGATTGGTAACCTTTACCAACACAGTCAATCTTCCAACTTCTCCACATGCTCTTATGTGCGACCCTGTAGGCTCATATCGCGTTGGCAGTGAGATTACATGTTTGACCACTTCTAGATTACCATGGTAACTCCAACAGGGGTTTGTTGAACTAGAGGCTTAGATGGAGCTTGAGAATCAGGAGGAGGTGGAGTGGTGGATGGAATCTTTGCAGAGGGGTGGGGAGTTGCTGATGTAGCCCTGGTACTTTTAGAAGTTCTGGTGGAAGAGGAAGGAGCCTTGGTTGGCTTTGTAATGGTCCTCTCCCACTTGCCAAAAAGAGCATAGGTAAGTCTCTTTGAGGCTTTAATGGATATGGTCGGGGAGACCAGGGATCCGGTAGCCTTTTCTTTGAGGAAGATCCCTAGGATCCTTCCAAAACATACCTCCTTTTTACTGTTCTTCTTTTTGATAAGATCAAATAAAACTTGAGCCCAGTTAATGGCTCTCTTGTTTACTATTGCACACATAACCAGGAATTGATGGCTGGTAATGTAATCATGTGCAGAGTGCTTTCCTAGCAGCACTTTCCCTACAATATCTGCAAGGAACTTATGTTCAGCAGATAAATGCTTTTTAAGCAGTTTCTGTGGGGTTTCTCCTGAATAACCAATGAGGCTCAACATTATATCAAACTCTTCAGTTTCAATTTCTAATTCCTCCTAACCATTATGCAATCCAAATATTTCAGTTAAAACTGCGGGAGTGAGGGAGATGGCATTACCAGTGATAGTCCCTGTCATCACGTTCTCCTCCGAGGTAGATGTATAGACCCATTCCCTGATCTCTGTTCCACAGATTTTGATGCGTGTTGATAGTAGAGTCTTGAGATGTTGGTCTTCTAGAATTTGCAGAATGTTCACGAACACAAGGTCAGAGTATTGGAAGGATTCGAAATCCAGATCGAATCCTGTATCAAACTTCATCGCTGCAAGAGAGCCTGCGGGAATCGCCATGAGAATACCTGCAAGAAAAGTCGAAGATCAAGTGCAAGAGAACTAAAAGCGCGGGACGAAGGTCGAAGAAAACCGAAATATAGTGTTTTCCTGAATATGAACCGACAGATTCCGTTCCACGAGAAATAAATAGATCTTTGATCTGAGGTCGACGAAATAATTTGGACTTAAATGATTCGTCGATCTCAGACTGAAGGGGTGAAGACATTTCGTCGATCTTCGTTCGACGAACGTTTTCTGAAGTAGGTTCGTCGATCTCAGTTCGACGAAACTAACTTCACACACAGAGAGTTCGTGGATCTCCGTTCAACGAATATCTCACAAACTTCCCCCAGTTCGTCGACCTCCGTTCGACGAACTTTGAAAAATTCGTCGAGTGCAGACAAAAACTAAACTAATTTTTCTCCATTTATCATTCCAAGCTGATTTATGGAGAACACATGATTTCTTTCATCCAGAGGTTTGGTGAAGATATCAGCTCTTTGTAAATCAATGTAGATATATACAAGGTTAAATTTTTTTTTGTCTACACACTCTTTAATGAAATGATGCCTAATGTCTATATGCTTAGTTCTGCTATGATGAACTGGATTCTGTGCTATGGCTATAGAACTTATGTTATCACATAGTAATGTTGAATTATTTAAGTTGAGACCATAGTCCAGTAGTTGGTTTTGAATCCACAGCATTTGGGAATAGCAACTGCCAGCTACAATATATTCTGCTTCAGTAGTTGATGTAGACACAGATGACTGCTTCTTGCAAAACCAAGACACTAATCTCATACCAAGGAACTTACAAGTTCCTGAAGTACTTTTTCTATCCACTCTGAATCCAGCAAAGTCAGCATCTGAATATCCAGTTAACTCAAACTCTAACTTAGTAAGATACCAGAGACCTAGACTAGGACAACCCTTTATATATCTCAAAATTCTTTTTAGAAAAACTAGATGAGATTCTTTAGGGTTCACCTGGAACCTAGCACAAAGGCATGTAGCAAACATAATATCAGGTTTGCTTGCTGTAAGGTATAGTAGGGATCCAACAATGCCCCTATATAGCTTATGATCCACAGGTTTCCCATGTGCATCAGAGTCTAGTACAACATTTATAGGCATGAGTGTTTTATTTGCTGAGGCATCAGCCATCCCAAACTTCTTTATGAGCTCTTTGGCATATTTAGCTTGGGAAATGAAGATGCCGTCAGGGAGCTGCTTTACTTGGAGACCAAGGAAGTAGGAAAGCTCACCCATGCTACTCATCTCAAATCTTGAATGCATTAGATCAGAAAATCTCTTGCATAATTTGGGATCAGTAGAGCCAAATATTATATCATCTACATATATTTGTACTAACAGTATTTTATCATGATGCAATTTGGTAAACAAAGTCCTATCAACTATGCCTCTTGAAAAACCATGCTGTAATAGAAAGCTGGCTAGGGTCTCATACCAAGCTCTTGGAGCTTGCTTTAAACCATAGAGAGCCTCGTGCAACTTAAACACAAAAGAGGGATGAGTTGAAGAAATAAAACCTGGAGGCTGTTCAACATAAACATCTTCTTTAAGTTCCCCATTCAAGATGGCACTCTTCACATCCATTTGATAGACTTTGAACTTTTTGAATGAAGCATAGGCCAGAAATATCCTTATTGCTTCTAGCCTGGTAACTGGAGCAAAGGTTTGATCATAGTCAATTCCTTCCTCTTGTCTATATCCTTGAGCAACAAGCCTAGCCTTGTTCCTCACAATCACACCTTGGGCATCAAGCTTATTTCTGAATACCCATTTGGTTCCAATGATTGGGTAGTCTTTTGGTCTTGGAACCAAATCCCAAACCCTGCATCTCTTAAACTGATTTGAGCTCTTCTTGCATTTCAATGATCCAGTGGGGATCTTGCTCTGCATCAGATATGGATTGAGGCTCAATTTGAGAGAGAAAACAGGCATGCATCAAGTCCTGGTTAAGTTGATGCCTTGTATTTACACCTACTGTTATGTCTCCAATCACTTGGGATCTGGGATGATCCCTCAGTGTGACAAGATCAATGGGTGGGGTTGGTTCAGCAACAACATTTGGGAAGGATTCCTCTTGTGGAATTACTTCTGCAATTGTAGAGGGTTCAACTGCATCCAGATTTTCTTCATCAATTTCTTCATTGGCTTGTTGAGGAGACTGGGATGTAAATTTCAATTCATCCAATTTCTCACACAAGTTGTTTACCTACAGGAGCTTTCTGGTAGAAATTTCTTTCTCCTTTTAAAACATATTAGTCTCATCAAATATAACATGCATTGATTCTTCTATTTTCAATGTGGATTTATTAAAAACTCTATAAGCTTTGCTGACTTGGGAATATCCTAGAAAAATTCCCACTGCAGCCTTTGCTTCAAACTTTCTAATGTGTTTTTTGTCATTATTATGAATATAGCATACACAACCAAAAACTTTAAAATAGTTAATTATTGGTTTCTTCCCTTTGAGCAATTCATAAGGGGTCTTATGTTTTAGTTTGTGTATCAAGCTTCTGTTCAAGACATAGTTTGTTGTGCTCACTGCCTCTGCCCAGTAGGATAGGGGCATGTAAGCATCTGCAAGTAATGTGCCTGCAGCTTCAATGAGTGTTCTATTTTTTCCTTTCAGCTACCCCATTTGTTGAGGAGTTCTAGGAGCTGAGAAGCAGTGTCTTATACCTTCTTTCCTACAGAACTCTAGCATAAGAAGAGACTCAAACTCAGTGCCATGATCACTTCTGATCAATGCAACTTGAGTAGAATACTCAATCTGTATGTTCTTGAGAAAATCTGTAAGAACTTGAAAAGTATCTGACTTTGCTCTCAAAAAGAAAACCCAAGTGAATCTAGAGAAGTCATCTACAACCACTAAGGTATAAGACTTCCCTCCTAAGCTTTGTACAACAATAGGTCCAAAAAGGTCCATATGTAGTAAGTATAAAATCCTAGGTGAATCACTCTTATTAATGGATTTAAAACTAGATTTAGTTTGCTTGCCTAGTTGACAAGCCCTGCAGAGACCTTTCTTCTTGTAGGGGCCATAAGGTAAGCCTCTCACAAGGTTGTCCTTAAATAACCTAGCAATGTTTTTCAGATTTACATGTCCTAATCTCTTATGTCATAAGTCATTTTGACTACTAACTAAGTTAAGTAGACATATATTTGAAGTAATAGACTGGAAATTAACTAAATATATGTTTCCTTGTCTACTGCTAATTAAAACTGGTTTGTTTTCTCTTGAGATAATAGTACAGGATTCAGAGTTGAATGATATCTGATAACCTTCATCACAGAGTTGGCTTATGGAGATGAGATTGTGCTTCAGTCCACTCACATATGCAACTTTCTTGAAAGTTACAGCTCCAATCCTGATTTTGCCATAGCCCTCTGTTTGATCACAATTTGAATCACCAAAGATGACCTTTGGTCCCAGCTTGGACTTATAGTCAATTAAGTTGTCCTTGCTGCCTGTCATGTGCTTGGAGCAGCCACTATCCAGATACCAGTGTTGATTATATGCTGGATAGATCTTCATCTACAAGTATAACACTTAGTTGTTCTTGACCCAGGTGACCTTGGGTCCTTGTTGATTTACATAGGAATAAATGGAAATATATGAGCATTCAGGTTGATCTTTATAGCCTTTGGGATGATATCTTCTGGGTGGTATTATCCATGTGCTAAAGGGATTAAAGTTGCTCATAGAATTTGGATTTCTGTTGTTAAAATCTTGGATCGACGATTTCTGGTTGGATCTTCGAACTGAGCTCGACGATGTTGGATGAGATCGTCGATCTCTACTTGAAGAATGAGAGTATTCATTCTTGGAGTACCAAAATCGTCGATCTCTGTTCGAAGAACCATACTGATGTCGTCGATCATTGATCGAAGAATGATTATTACTCAAGTTTGCGTTCAGAGATCGTCGTTCTGAGTTCGACGATCTGTTCATATATCGTCGATCTGCGTTCGATGATAATTGCTGAACATTGTTATTTTTAATTTCAATCAGTTCAAGAACTTTATTAACCCTATTGACCTGTTCAGTATTTTTCTTTCCTTTGACAGATATAAACTTTACTGGTTTAGAAAGATTATTTTTCTGAATTATAGGTGGATTACTAGGGGAGGCACCTAATCCTAGTTTACTATTGTTTATCCTAGCATTTACAGTACTAGTGATATCTAATAATTGTAGACTTCTCCCATTTAAGGATTCTTCTAATATCTTGGCCTTGCTAAGTTCAGATTTCAAAAAAGATATTTGTTGATTAGCAGAAATAACTTCATTTGTTAGGTTAGCATTCTCTACAGTAGTTTTATCTAGGTCATTTAACTTTTCTCTGAGAAGTTTGATTTCCTTCTCAGAGCTGATTAAGTCTAAGCACAAATTTTTAAATTCAAGTTTAAATTCCTCTGATTCAAAATCATAAGAGGCTATTACCTGATCCTCAGCTGATAAGAGCTCTTCATCTTCAGACTCATCAGCATCTAATCTGCAACTTCCTGCCTCAATAGCCATGAGACAAACTTCTTTGGTTTTCTGCTCTTCTTCATCCTCACTGGAGCTGGAGGAGGTTGACTCTTCTTTAGTGTAACTTCATGACTCAGCAACAAAGCCCTTGTCCTTCCTCTTGTGCTTGCTTGAGGAAGGCTTGCTGTAGTGACCCTTCCTTGAGTCACCCTCCTTTCTTCTATCCTTCTTCTGAACTTCTGGCCACTCAGAGATGAAATCCCCAGGTTTCCTGCAGCCAAAGCACACTACTTCTTTAGATGGTGTTTTGTCATACCTTGGCTTGTCTTCATACTTGGATGGTTTCCTTCTGAAATCTTTTTTAGCCATCTTAAAAAATCTCTTGGCAAAGAGACTAATCAATTCTTCATTCACAGGAATGACTTTAGAGTCTCCTGCAGCTTTGAAAGCTATGTTGTGCTCTTTCCTAGTTGGTGTAAGACTCTTGACTTCAGCTACTACTTCCCTTGATTTTATCAGCTGCTCATAGGACTTTAGCTTTCCTAGTAGTGCTTCAGTTGAGATCTCTGTTGTGCTTCTGGCTTCTCTGATGGGCAAGATTCTTGAGTCCCATGTGCTGGGGAAGCACATGAGGATCTTGTCATTCACTTCAGTCAAAGTGATTTCCTTATCTAGAGTCCTTAGCTCACTGATAATGGAGCTGGGTCTATTGTACATCACTTCCACTGTTTCAACTTCATCCTTTTTGAAGTTTTCATATTGAGTGATGAGGTTGGATCTTCTATCCTTCCTCTCATCTGCTGATCCAGCCACCATCTGGTTTAGGGAGTCCCAAATGGCCTTGGCTGATGGGCACTCAGCAACCTTTTGAAATATCTCATCTGACATTGTTTGAGCCAATATGTTCATGGCTCTGGCATCAGATATCTTTGCCTTTCTCTGTGCATCTGTCCATCCAGGGGGTGGAACTGCACTCATGTCTGTTGAAGTTGGTGGAGTTGAAGCCACTGGAGCTGGTGGTCCTGTTAAGATGGAATTAAATATATCCTCATCAATAGAATTCATGTAGAGTCTGATTATTGTCTTCCAGAGTGTGAACTTGGACAAGTTACACAATGGAGGTCTGGTGCATGCATACTCTTTGTTCTGTGCCATGCTGTATAGATCTAGAAGATGTAAGAGAATAGATCTAACTTGGGATCTTTGGTTCAAGGGTTAGCTTGTACAACAAAAAGAACCTCCTCTGATACTAATTGAAAGTTAGGGTTAGATATGATATACTCTAGAGGGGGGGGGGTGAATAGAGTATGTCTGTGTGTTTTTAAAAAATTTTTCTTTAACAGTATACTATCTTTACCTTTAACAACTATATCTAATTATCAAAGATTAAATTAAATCAAAGATCACAGAATATCTAACTAACACAGCCACAGCAAGAACAGAAAAGAAAGAGCAGCCAAACAACACAAGAAATTTATAGTGGTTCCACAAACTTGGTACATCCACTCTTCTACCACCCTTGGTAGGAATCCACTGCAGGTTTTGATCAGGTGACTATTACCAATGTGCTTTTGATCAGGTGCTCAAAAACCAAACCTCAAGTCTTTTGGAAGGAGACTTACAACTAGAATAATTTTGAAGGGAATTAAAACCCTGTACAGAGGTGGGAATGAGAGAGTGATGTAAGTCTTCTTTTCTCAAATCAAAATGAGAAGACTGTGTGGATTCTTATTTGTTGTCAAAGCTCCCCCTGAGATCTTGAATGGTTCAGGAGTGGAAACTTTGTTCAAGGGTGTATGCCTTCAGCTTTTCAGAGATCCTTGACTGATTAGAATGTTTCTGTCACTTGAGATCCCTGAGAACAAAGAGGGAGAGAAAGAAACATTCTTGATGGTGATAGTTGTTCTTTCTTCTTCTCTTCAGCGCAGTCTATTTTTAAGAGATCTTTTTCACTGCACTTTTTGAAGAACTTTTCTTTGTTGTGTCTCTGGTTGATGATCAATCTCTGCTCTCGTGTTTGTTGTTTTCTTGGCAGGGAGATCAGTGTAGAATTACTGCAACTTGGTCGAATTCAAAAGAAAACTATGAAATAAATGTTCAGTCGAAATCTTGGGAACGAAAAACGGCAAGAATGCTGTCAAATATTCTATTCTATGTCTGTCCCGAGATATACGCAATTAATTCCATGGAGGATGTTAGCAATCAATGCTGCCAGTAACGGCTCTATTTAGAGAATATAAGTGCATTGATTTGCAAGAGAATTAATAGCCTATAATGGAAATAAAATGATGAGACAGAAAGAGAAAGAATAAGTAACAAAAAATCTTACAGTTTTCGTCGACCTGAGATCAGCTTTCGTCGACCTCTAATTAGCTTTCGTCGACCTGATATTTCGTCGACCTCTAATCAGCTTTCGTCGAACTGAGATCTGCTTTCGTCAACCTGATCTCTGCGAATCAACTGCTGTGTATAAGCTGACTAATTCTGCGCTCTATGTTCATCGACCTGAGACTGTGAAGTTAGTCGACCCAAAAACTTGGTCCATCTGTTGGCATTGAGTGTTCTTTGTCTCTGAGTCAGCCTTGGCTTTAAGTGAATTAGGGCGCTGAGTGTTGAAGAGTTAGTCGATCTGAGAACGGAGTTCGTCGAGCTCAGCTCAGAGATTTTAGCTCTGAGAGGTCTAAGTTGTTAGCCTAAATCACCTAGAGGGGGGTGAATAGGTGAAATGCGTGTCAAAAGCGGAATTAAAAATTTAACGCAGCGCACATCAAGCAATCACAGAAGACAAGAAATTTACAGTGGTTCCCCAATCTTGGGTACGTCCACTCTACTCACCGATCTAGCAAATCACTAGACTCGGCTACTCCACTATCTCGGATTGAAAACAATCCTACACCTCGGAACCACGTTCCTATAAATCTCGATCCAACTGGATCTACAAAACTCGGAAGAAAGATCTTCCTACAAATCTCGGAGAAAAACTCCTACAATGAAATTTTGGTTTGAGAATAAAAATCAACACAATAAATTTCAGATCTGGATTTTTGACAGTCTTCTACTTTAGGAGCTTTGACTTGATCAGAAAAGGTTGAAGATGACTTGAGAGAAAGATCCACGAATCTGAAAACTAGAACCACCTCGATCGAGAAGATAGATCTGAAATCCTTGAAGCTCGGCGAGATCGAGTGATTCACTCTTGTCTGGATCGCTGGAGAAATAGTCCTTGAAGACGGAGATCGACGATCCAGAATTTCTTCCGTGAACAACGATGGCGGCGGCGGCGGCGTGAGGATTAGGGTTCATGGAATTTTCTCTTTCTTCAAAAGAATATCTCTGTAATCTTGTTAATTAGTCAATTCTGAAAAGACCTATTAATAGGTGGACTCCAACGGTCATAATCTTAATTAAGGATGACACGTGGACCAATCAGAAATGACGGATTCAAAATACTTAGCGAATTAGAACTTAGAAGAATTCTGGTATAGGGAACAGCTATACTCGAGTAAGAGAAGATATACTCGAGTATGGGAATTTAGATACTCGAGTGACAAAGAGAAATATACTCGAGTATGAGAATAGAAATTTACTTGATAGAGAAATGAACTACTCGAGTATTAGAAGAGATATACTCGAGTATCAGCAAAGAAATTTACTTGATAGAGAAATGAACTACTCGAGTATTAGAAGAGATATACTCGAGTATCAGAAAAGATATACTCGAGTATCAGCTAAGATATACTCGAGTATCAGCATATGAATCCGGGAAACATTCACCTACTCGAGTATTAAAATCAACTACTCGAGTATCGAATAATTTACTCGAGTATCAAAATCAATTACTCGAGTATCAACTGCTTACTCGAGTATTAAAACCAACTACTCGAGTATCGAATAATTTACTCGAGTATCAAAATCAATTACTCGAGTATCAATACTTGAACTTGCAGAAAAGAGAAGAAAAGGATCTACTCGAGTAAGATATATGATTTACTCGAGTGATTACGTTACTTACTCGAGTATGAAAACACCTTACCCGAGTGACTGACTAACTACTCGAGTATAGAAATATATACACGAGTATTCAGAGCCTACTCGAGTAAGTCTAACTGATTACTCGAGTAAGTCTAATTAACTACTCGAGTATGGAAATATATACACGAGTATTAAGTCTGATACTCGAGTATAACAAAGGGGTTACTCGAGTATTTTGGACTTAGAAATTTTTCTGAGGAAATTAGTTCCAATGCTTCTGTCCATCAATCCAAGTGCATATAGGAAGTGTATCCCAATTGAGAGGCTATACATGGGCCAACACTTTGGATCACACAATGAGGGATTACATTGTATGGTCCTGTGTTTGGTGACCCATTATAGACTGACATTGGTCTACACTTGACAATTAGAACCTGCACACATACAACTTAAACACAGCATCAAATACACCTTAATTCATCTTAGTTCAAGGTCTGACCTCCTACAAATCTGAGGTATTGTGGAGACAAATCCCAACAATCTCCCCCTATTTGTAGATGTCAGCATCCTCTATACTAAGGTGAATTATACAGAGTAAAAAGAACAATGCACATATACTTGAAAAACAAAACATAAGTTAAAGCAGGTTAATTA
This sequence comes from Platanthera zijinensis, assembly GCA_039513925.1. Classification (NCBI taxonomy): domain Eukaryota; kingdom Viridiplantae; phylum Streptophyta; class Magnoliopsida; order Asparagales; family Orchidaceae; genus Platanthera; species Platanthera zijinensis. Next base: position 199,256,079 of record CM077082.1, read on the forward strand.
ATGAAATAGCCATAACCAGAATTAAATATATATATATAGAAATGTTTTAAGCACAGAAACAAAAGTCCAATTCCACATTCTTAGTTCAACTCAAGATGGGGCATCCTTGTGCATCCTTTCTCTTTTCAAGTCTTGCCTCTCTAGGTAGCTGAAAGGTTTTGGAAAGTAAGTCCTTGGCCTAGGAGGAGCAGCTGGGTTGTTATGCCCCCAATTTCTGTCATGCAGCCTGATCTTTATCTGAGATGCTTCATAGGCTTTCCACTCTGAATAACTGTAGTAATTATCTCTGTTCTCCCCAAGATCAGTCACTAACCTCAAAGTATCAAGAATTAGGGACTTAGAGGTAGGACTCCACACTTCAGCATGAACAACAGGTGGTCTACCTTCAGAAGCTGGCTCTTTCCTGGGTGCAGAGCGGCTGGCAGAAGCGCCGTCACCATATTTTCTTTTCTTCTTAGAAGGGCCTTGAGAACTGGAAGGAAAATCATCTTGCCATGCTTCAGTATAGGATAGGGGAGGCTCAGTCACATCACCCTCAGCTCTAGGTGAGAAAACTGGCACACCTCCTTGAAGGGTTGCTTGAGCTGAGACATCTGCTGGAGGCTGTTCTGCAAGAGGATTTAGATGCTGAGGTATAATGGTAGGGTCCAGTTGAAACTCAGGAAAGTTTTGATTATGCAGCCAGACAGCAGTATCATAGGTATAGAATTTGACTGACTGGAGCTGGGAAAGAATGGATTCTTTCAATCCTTTTACTAGAACACTTATAGCCTCTTGAGATTGGGTAGACTGTTGTTTGACCTGGGCTTCAGCTTGTTCAGAAAGTTTTTCAACTTGTTCTTTTACAACCTTCTCCCCCTTGCTGATATCTATGGATAGCTGGGCAATAGCTTCATCCCTGAAGGTGCCCACTTCATTACATACTTTTACAACATTAGTTTCAGCTCTCTCATCTAGCTTGAGCTGATTGTGAGCTACTGTCTCTGCTTGGTTTCTTAGCTCACCTATGCTCGTGATGGTGTGATCTATGGCCTTGCCACCTAGCTGGAACAATCTTTTCAGTTCATCAGTATTTGCCTGGATTTCAGCAAAGCCTCTGCTCATCTCCTTTTCAAGAGCAGAGACCTTGGAGTTGACTGACTGCAGAGAGGCATCAAAGTAATCTCTCTGTTCTTTGAGCATGAGCTCAATCTTGCTGACTAGATCTGAAGAGGGGGAGGAAGAGGGAGCTGAGGTTAATCCAGGGACTGGTAGAGCAGTAGCAGTCCAAGGGGCGATCTCTTCCACAACCACTGAGCTTACAGCTCTCTTGGTTTGGATTAACTCAATGGAGTCACAGGGATCAGTGAAGGAGGGGAGAGAGAAATCAAGTGTCCTCAGAGGAGGGTCAACAGGGTCTGGGGAATCCTCCTCGTCATCGGACAGAATGATATCATCATGAAGATCTGTGGCACCCAAAGGGGAGAGAGCTGGAGACTGAGCAGGAGACTTGGCAGGAGACTTGGCAGCTGAATCATTTTGAAAAGGAGGAGCATCTGAGCTTAGCTCATCAATGAATCTGTCAATATCTTCAGCTGTAGACAGTAGGTGAGCTGTATCTGGAATCTCAGATTCAGGAATTTCTGATTGAAGATGAGCTGGAGTAGGGGAAACTGGAGGAGTAGCAACTCTGACTTCTTCTTGTGCTGGAATCACTGATTCAGAAGTAACTTGAAGCTGAGAAAGAGAAGAGGCAGGCTCCCCCTCAACTAAAGCACCAGAGGTAGCAATAGTTTGATGTAGAGGAGGAGATGGGATCCTGACTTCAGGTAAACTGCTGTCTTGTTGTTGTGCTGAGATGGCATCAGCCTTGGAGGCTTGGGCAGGGTTCATGATCTTGAGGTCATACCTCTGATGGAAGATATTGAAACTTTCTTCATGTGGTGAAGAGGAGTCCCTTTAGAGAAGTCAAACACTGTAGGATTGATCTCATGGAGGAGGAGGGAGATAATCCTGGCAAAACTGGGATGTTTGATGCTTTCTCTGATCTTATCCAGTATCATCATTCCAAACTGGAACTTCTTCCTGCAGACAATAGTTTGCATAACGTCAAATAGATTTTGGGATACATCTCTAATGGAGTAAGTCTTGCACCATAGGATTTTGGCAATGATGTCAACGAGAAACTTTCCTTCTGAATTGAACAAAGAACGATTCAGGGTTTCACCTCCACCTTCTGGATCTCGACCACAGAATAAAGAGGTGTGGTCGGCATCTGCCTTGTCTAAGTCATCTTCTTCGTCGACCACTGGCATCCGAAGCAGAGTGGCGACTGAGGTTTTATCTAACCGTATTTCAACTCCCCTTACCTTGGATTTCAGAACTGTACCATTGTGTCTAACCTTCAAATTTTTGTAGAACTCTTCAACATCAGGAAGTAAGAGACGGCAGGGTTCTTGAAGAACGAAGGTCAGTCCGGCCGTGTCCAGGAGAATCAGTAGGTTCTTGAAGTCATCCGAGATATCTTCAATGCCATCTGTCACTAATTCAGAGCCGATTCCAAACTTGGAGGAGGGAGGAGCCATCAGCGATTCGGAAATCTTGCGGTGAAGGAAGACGAAGAACAGGAGTCGGGAATACGAAAAGTCGGCGGCTACTCGAGTGAATGAGAAGTGTAAAGGACTTTTTCGTTTTGAATATATATATAAATAATCCTAATTAGGTTTAAAGAGAATTAAGTATAATGGCATACCTGAACAAGGCGGCAATTTGCTGGGTGCGAGTAGAGATTTTGAAAATCCAAAATACTTCCGAATACTCGAGTAGTAGATGACAGCATACACGTGTATTAGGTTTAGTATACTCGAGTAGGCACATCATACACGAGTAATCAATCATACATACTCGAGTATGTAATCAGCATACACGAGTATTAAGTTCTTAACGAATTTTCATACTCGAGTATAAGAAGTTCATACACGAGTATCTTTTGGATTACTCGAGTATATGAACCTTTTTACTCGAGTATTAGCCGTTTACTCGTGTAAGTGTAGCGATGCTCGAGTCTCTAATACTTGAAGGAATTGCCCTGGTAGATGTCTATTTCCACTGAAAAACTATACCTCTGAGCAGCCAACATTACTGATATCTTCTTAATTTGAGAGTCCATCACTGGTCTTCTTTGTTGAGCAGTCCAAGCTCAGTTTTGAAGAACGAGAACTTGGACTCGTCCAGCGGCTTTGTAAAAATATCTGCAACTTGCCTGTCTGTGGAGACATACTGTAGATCTATATCTCCATTTTCCACATGCTCCCGGATGAAATGATAGCGAAGCTCTATATGCTTGGTCCGGCTGTGGGAGACTGGATTGTTGGCTATTGCTATAGCGCTGGAAGAGTCACAGAACAGGGGAATGTTCTGGAACTTTATGTTGTAGTCTTCAAACTGATTCTTGATCCATAAGAGCTGTGCACAACAGCTGCCTGCAGAGATGTACTCTGATTCAGCCGTTGAGATGGATACACAGTTTTGTTTCTTACTGCTCCAGGAAATGAGTCTCCTTCCGAGAAATTGGCAAGTCCCGGAGGTACTTTTCCTGTCATCTTTGCTACCTGCAAAATCTGCATCTGAAAATTCAATTAGTTCACTATCATTACTTCTTGGGTACCATAAGCCAAGATTTGGTGTACCTTTGAGGTATCTCAAGATTCGCTTTGCAGCGATGTAGTGAGATTCCTTAGAGTTCACCTGAAATCTAGCACATACACATGTTGAGAACATTATATCTGGTCTACTCGCAGTAAGATAGAGCAAGGACCCAATTATGCTCCTGTACTTGGTTTCATCAAAAGGTTTCCCTTTCTCATCCTTGTCCAGAGACATAGCTGGGGCCATTGGAGTCCTCATAGAGGTTGCATTCTCCATTCCGAATTTCTTAAGTAGCTCTTTGGTGAACTTGGTCTGTGAGATGAAAATCCCATCTTCAGATTGTTTCACCTGAAGCCCTAAGAAATACTTTAGCTCTCCCATACTGCTCATTTCAAACTTCCCTTGCATAAGTTTAGAAAACTTCTTGCAGAGGTTGTTATCCGTAGAGCCGAAAATAATATCGTCGACATAGATCTGCACTAGCAAAATCTTGCCTTTTATTTCCCTAAGAAATAATGTTTTGTCTATCTTTCCTCTTGTGAACTTGTTCTCAAGAAGGAAGCTAGACAGAGTCTCATACCAAGCTCGAGGAGCTTGTTTAAGACCATATAGTGCTTTTTGTAATAAATATACATAATTAGGATAGGTTGAATCAATAAAACCTGGCGGTTGCTCTACGTACACTTCTTCCTTTATGTCACCGTTCAGGAAGGTGGACTTTACGTCCATCTGATAGACGGTAAAGCCCTTAAGTGCAGCGTAGGCAAGAAATAACCTGATCGCTTCCAGTCTCGCTACTGGAGCATAAGTCTGGTCGAAGTCGATTCCTTCTTCTTGACGATATCCCTTGGCGACAAGTCTGGCTTTATTCTTTATAATAGTTCCATCTTCATCCATCTTGTTCCGGTAGACCCACTTTGTCCCGATGACGTTCTTACCTTTGGGTCTAGGAACAAGTGTCCAAACCTTGCATCGTTTGAACTGATTCAATTCTTCTTCCATGGCTAGAATCCAGGATGCGTCGGAGTTGGCTTCCTCAAATTTCTTTGGTTCAACCTGTGAGAGAAAGCTTAAGTGTAAATTCTCGTTAGTTGTACCTCGACGAGTTCTGACGCCATCCCGAGGATCTCCTATTATTTGGTCAACAGGATGATCCTTCAAGTGTCTGAACTCTAGAGTCCTTGCATCTGGGATCTCTTCCGCCACTGGAGTTGCATCTTCAGCTGGGATGTCTTCTTCATCTTGATCATCCACCTCTCCAATGGTGGTTGGAGAGGGGACCTTGATGAATGTCTCATCTTTATCTTCACTAGGTTCATCCAAGCTAAGTTCTTTCAACTTTGTACCTGCATCTACAATAGGCACACTAGACGAGTTGCTTTGCAACAGACTCGTCTCATCAAATACAAGATGTATCGACTCTTCCACCACCAGAGTTTTTCTATTGAATACTCTATAAGCCTTACTATGGCTACTATATCCTACGAAAATACCTTCAAAGCTTTTCTCGCTAAACTTGGTAGAGTGATACTTGCCATTGTTAAGTACGAAGCACTTACAGCCAAAGATTCTAAAGTATGAAATGGTTGGTTGCCTGCCTTTTAGAAGTTCGTAAGGAGTCTTATCATGGTTCTTGTTGATGAGTGCTCGATTTTGCACGTGACAAGCGGTGTTGACGGCTTCAGCCCAGAAATACTCCGGAAGTGAGGCATCACTCAACATGGTCCGACAAGCCTCTATGAGTGTTCTGTTCCTTCTCTCAGCTACTCCATTTTGCTGTGGAGTGCGAGGAGAGGAAAACTCATGAAAGATACCTTGACTTTCACAAAATTCTGTCATGGCTCCAGACTTGAATTCCGTTCCATTGTCACTTCTGATTTTGACTACGGAACAGTTGTATTCATTCTGGATCTGCCTCACAAAATTAGTGAAAATACCGAAGGTATCTGACTTGTGTTTCAGAAAGAACACCCACGCAAAGCGCGTGTAATCATCCACAATAACCAACGTATATTCCTTACCTCCCAAACTTCTAACCTGCAGTGGACCAAACAAGTCCATATGGAGAAGCTGCAAACTTCTATTGGAGTCCTTGCCTATTATGCTTTTAAACGAACTTCTTGTTTGCTTGCCTTTGATACAAGCGTGACAAGGACTGTCCGTAACGCACTTGACATTAGGTGCATCACGCACTAAGTTTTGAGAGAATAATTTATTAATTGTTTTGAAATTAATATGTGCTAGTCTCTTGTGCCATTGGTCAGCAAGAGATACACTACTTTTTGCCAAAAGACACACTGGTGTCGAAGAGTCTATACAAATAAAATTCAGAAAGAAAATATTTCTGCTTCGAGTGCCTGATAAAATAGTTTCCATATTGTTAACCGATTTTATCAAACACTTGTCAGCATGAAATTCAACTACGTATCCTTTGTCGCATAGTTGGCTTATGCTGATGAGATTGTGTTCCAATCCTTCAACATAGGCTACATCCGAAAAGGATACACTACCGTTAGAGATCATACCATAGCCTTTAGTTATTCCTCGATCTGAACCTCCAAAGATGACCTTTGGTCCGTTACAGACTGAGGTGTAATTCTGTAGTAGGCTCCTTGTCCCGGTCATATGCCGAGAACATCCACTGTCCAAGTACCAGATTGGCATTTTGGTGGCCTTTGGACATACCTGCAATTACAATCATTTAGCCTTAGGAACCCAAACAAGTTTGGGTCCTTGGTCTCGAGTTAGAATACTCCCCCTACGAGTATTAGCCTCATGAGTGGTCACTCTCACGTTGCTAACCTTAGGGGTTGCAGCATTTTCAGGATTGAACCAACAATCACTGGCAAAATGACCAATTCTGCCACAGCACCAACAGTTGAACCTGTTGTATCTTTGCCTTGTGTAGTCCTGCTTGACTTTCTGGAATGAAGGTCCAGCAGGAGCTTTACTCTTGGAGGAGGAGGCTTCATGATGATGGCAGTTACATGAGGTCTTCTCCTTCATAAGCTTTTCTACAATGGGTTTTACTTTTGGTGTCTTTTTGAAATTATGACCATGAGCATAAGGTCCATAGCTTTGAAACTGAATCTCCTCATAAGGTGCCTTGAAGACACTCTCGCCAAAGTTACGAGGACGAGTCCAACCTTGGTATCTTGACTTAGGCTTCTCAGGGATCGGCCTAGAAAAGTGTCCGTAGGTGGACTCATAATCGAGTTCATTCGTGGGAAAGATAACTTTCTTGAACACAACAGGTTCCAAGGGAGCTTTCCCTTTTTCTTCAGCTAGAGCCTTCTGGGCAGCCTTATTCTTTCTCTTGGCCTTGTTTCTCCTAGAGGATTTAATAGAAGAGACAATATGGCCTAAACCAGCACCCTTGGCCTTAGCAGAGAATTCAGCAACGATTGGAAGAACTGTCTTAGGCTTAGAAAAACTCTCAACAAGCTTCTTTTCAGCCTCGAGTTGTCGTTCCAATTCTTTGATGATTTCCTCTTTAAGGTCGATGTGCTTGAGAGCTTTATTGTATCCCTCCATAGCTGCATTGAGGTTCTCTTGAAGAGAGTTAGTCTTATCGACTTCTTCTCTCAAGCTGCTCTCACTAGCTCGTAGAGAATTTATCTCTTTGGCTTGAGTTTTCATTAATCTACGACATTTTTCGTAAGCGGTGAGTAACTCCTTATACTGTCCCATGAGTTCAGATTCATCTTCAGAGGAATATCCCCCTTGCTCATTGTCATCATCAAAATCAGAGAGAGGAGTATGAGATTTTACCTCCCCAGTAAACTGGGGGACTTGTTCATCATCTGAATGAGCCATGAGCCCAAAGTAAGCTTCCTCTTCTTCACTCGACTCAGATGAGTCAGAGTCGCTGAGAGTTTTGCTCTTCTTGGCTACTAAGCTTTTCTCTGTCCTCTTCTTGTGGTGTGAGGATTTCTTTTCCTCTCTTCTTCCACCCTCTTTCTTTTTGTGAGGGCAATCGGCGATGACGTGACCTGGCTTATTGCAACAATAACAAATGATGTCAGCAGAAATCTGTTTGTTCGGTTTAGAATTATACCTATCATGGCTACTTGAGCCTTTCTTCCGATGATCACTGTCATGTCGTGATCTTCTATATGAGGCATCCTTGCCTCTCCATTGCTTCTTCTTATTCAAAAATTTCTTGAACTGCCTTGAGAGTAGGGAGAACTCTCCATCAGATAGTTCTGAGCCAGATGAGCTGGGCTCAGATGATTCTTCTTCATCAGCCTCAGGAACTGGGGCAGGAGAGCTAGCCTTTATCTTCCTTGAGCTATCTGCCTTTAGAGCGACAGATTTCTCCTTGGATGCAGACCTGCTTGTCTCTTCTTCAGCTTTTCTTGAGTTGATTTGTAGCTCGTAAGACATAAGCTTTCCGAACAGATTTTGCGGGTCCGTCTCAGCTAACCTTCTAAACTCCCGAATGGCACATACCTTATTGTCCCATTCCTTGGTTAGGGATCTTAAGAATTTGTCATTGAGTTCCCCGTTGGTGAAGACTCGGCCATAAACTCTTAGGCCGTTCACTATCTTGAAAAAGTTCTCGAATGTGTCAGCTATGGCTTCCTTGTGACCTTGCCGGAAGGCTTCATACTTTTGATTCAGAAGGGATCTCCGATCATCCCTCACTTCTTCAGTGCCTTCCATCAGAGTCACCAGGGATTGCCACATCTCCTTGGCAGACTGGCAATGAATTAGATTCTGCAGCATTGAGTCATCGACTGCACTTGCTATAATATTTTTAGCCTTCTTGTCCAGAGAGACAAGTGCAATCTCATCCTTGTCTAGATCCATCAACTTCTTGGGAACTTGCTTGTTAGGATCTATGGTAGAAGTAGTCATAGGAATGTGGGGACCTTCTTCAACAATCATGAAGATCCGGGGATCTACTGCTTCCATGAAGAACTTTACTCTTTCCTTCCACATAGGAAAGTTGTTCTTGGTGCAGATAGGGAGTTTAGCAAAATCCTTGGTCTTACTCATGCTTGATGCTTTTCAGGAAACAACTTAGAAGGATAAGATCAAGGTGTTAACCTTTTAACGATCAACCTCCCTCTGATACCAATTGAGAGGTCTAAGTTGTTAGCCTAAATCACCTAGAGGGGGGTGAATAGGTGAAATGCGTGTCAAAAGCGGAATTAAAAATTTAACGCAGCGCACATCAAGCAATCACAGAAGACAAGAAATTTACAGTGGTTCCCCAATCTTGGGTACGTCCACTCTACTCACCGATCTAGCAAATCACTAGACTCGGCTACTCCACTATCTCGGATTGAAAACAATCCTACACCTCGGAACCACGTTCCTACAAATCTCGATCCAACTGGATCTACAAAACTCGGAAGAAAGATCTTCCTACAAATCTCGGAGAAAAACTCCTACAATGAAATTTTGGTTTGAGAATAAAAATCAACACAATAAATTTCAGATCTGGATTTTTGACAGTCTTCTTCTTTAGGAGCTTTGACTTGATCAGAAAAGGTTGAAGATGACTTGAGAGAAAGATCCCCGAATCTGAAAACTAGAACCACCTCGATCGAGAAGATAGATCTGAAATCCTTGAAGCTCGGCGAGATCGAGTGATTCACTCTTGTCTGGATCGCTGGAGAAATAGTCCTTGAAGACGGAGATCGACGATCCAGAATTTCTTCCGTGAACAACGATGGCGGCGGCGGCGGCGTGAGGATTAGGGTTCACGGAATTTTCTCTTTCTTCAAAAGAATATCTCTGTAATCTTGTTAATTAGTCAATTCTAAAAAGACCTATTTATAGGTGGACTCCAACGGTCATAATCTTAATTAAGGATGACACGTGGACCAATCAGAAATGACGGATTCAAAATACTTAGCGAATTAGAACTTAGAAGAATTCTGGAATAGGGAACAGCTATACTCGAGTAAGAGAAGATATACTCGAGTATGGGAATTTAGATACTCGAGTGACAAAGAGAAATATACTCGAGTATGAGAATAGAAATTTACTTGATAGAGAAATGAACTACTCGAGTATTAGAAGAGATATACTCGAGTATCAGCAAAGAAATTTACTTGATAGAGAAATGAACTACTCGAGTATTAGAAGAGATATACTCGAGTATCAGAAAAGATATACTCGAGTATCATCTAAGATATACTCGAGTATCAGCATATGAATCCGGGAAACATTCACCTACTCGAGTATTAAAATCAACTACTCGAGTATCGAATAATTTACTCGAGTATCAAAATCAATTACTCGAGTATCAACTGCTTACTCGAGTATTAAAACCAACTACTCGAGTATCGAATAATTTACTCGAGTATCAAAATCAATTACTCGAGTATCAATACTTGAACTTGCAGAAAAGAGAAGAAAAGGATCTACTCGAGTAAGATATATGATTTACTCGAGTGATTACGTTACTTACTCGAGTATGAAAACACCTTACCCGAGTGACTGACTAACTACTCGAGTATAGAAATATATACACGAGTATTCAGAGCCTACTCGAGTAAGTCTAACTGATTACTCGAGTAAGTCTAATTAACTACTCGAGTATGGAAATATATACACGAGTATTAAGTCTGATACTCGAGTATAACAAAGGGGTTACTCGAGTATTTTGGACTTAGAAATTTTTCTGAGGAAATTAGTTCCAATGCTTCTGTCCATCAATCCAAGTGCATATAGGAAGTGTATCCCAATTGAGAGGCTATACATGGGCCAACACTTTGGATCACACAATGAGGGATTACATTGTATGGTCCTGTGTTTGGTGACCCATTATAGACTGACATTGGTCTACACTTGACAATTAGAACCTGCACACATACAACTTAAACACAGCATCAAATACACCTTAATTCATCTTAGTTCAAGGTCTGACCTCCTACAAATCTGAGGTATTGTGGAGACAAATCCCAATAAGCTCTGAGTTAGTCGAGCTGAGCACGACTATCGTCGACCTGAGATCGAAGAATGTAGATCTCTTTCTCTAAATCTTTATTTCTCTAAGTCTTGAGTCTTTGGCAGTGTTGTAGGTTGGTCCTTTGATCAGTTGACTCTAAGAACATGGCCTAGACTTAAGAAACACATAAAATTTGACCCTTCTATACAACATGGGTCACAACCTAAGAAGACAACCTAGCCCAAATCACCTAGGTGTTCCAACACTGAGTACAATGGTTTATTCTGGAGACACCCCAAACAAATTACTTAAGAAACTTTTGTATGTCGAGTATAAGTTTCTTGCAGATATAACTGGGAAAGTGCTGCTAGGAAAGCACACAGCACACGACTACATCACCAGGCATCAGTTCCTGGTTATGTGTTCCATAGTAAATAAGAAAGCTGTGAACTGGGCTCAAATTCTGTTCGACTTGATTAAAAAGAAGAACAACAAGAAAGAGGTGTGCTTTGGAAGGATCCTAGGGATTTTCCTCAAGGAAAAGGCTGCAGGATCCCTGGTCTCCTCAACCATATCCATTAATGCTTCTAAGAGACTCAATTGTGCTCTTTTTAGCAAGTGGGAGAGGACTATCACAAAGCTAACTAAGGCTTCCTCCTCCTCCACAAGAACTTCTGAGAGTACAAGGGCTACACCAGCATCTCCCCACCCCACTGAAGGGATCCTCTCCACCCCTCCACCACCTCCTGCCCCTCAAGTTCCATCTCAATCACAAGTCCAACCAACCCCACCCTCCACTACCATTCTAATCCATACCTAAACACCACCAGCATCTCTAATTTCCTCTTTGCCTATAAATATACCATCCCATCCTCCTTCACCTCACCCTGATACATCCATACCTACACCACCCCAATCTCCTCTTCCATCTCATCTTGCTGATATCCCCTACACTAACCTCTCATCATTCCCCTCCTTCGATTTATTATCCTCTCCACTGAACATTCCCTCTCCTCAACATGACTCCCCCCTAGACACTCCCATTCAACCTCCACCTCTCACCCCCCCCAGCAACTATAATTTCCACTCAACCAGCTACTACCCCACCATCCACTTCTCCAAACCTGGATCCATCTCTTGTCATCCCACTCATTACTCTCCTCACACACATACTCAAATCTCTTATAGCAGAGGCCATTTCTCCTTTAGCTGCCTCCATCTCCTCTCTAGCTTCCCAAATCTCTTTCCTAACTACTGCTCCCTCTTCAATTGGGGGCCTGGCTTCAGTGCATACTGAAACCAGGCTGGGGGAGATACTTCATAAAGAAGTAGCAGTAGTTGCAGCAGCAGCAGAAGAACCAGTTGAATAGGATATGGACACAACAACAGCAGAAGAAGAAGCAACAACAGTTGCACCAGCAGAACCAACAGCAGTACTAGCAGCAGGAACAATTGCTGATATGGAAACAGATTTCATGAATTTTCTTGAATCTGATATGGATACAGATGTTGCAGAAACAACAGCCTCAATAGCAGATGCAAGTAACATTTATTGTACAGATATTATAGTGACAAATACTCAAGAGGTCATTTTGCCAAAGAATCTGCCTGGAAGGGTTTATCTCATTAATCCCAAAGTGAATCTAACAGCTTTGCTAAAAGTATTTGGGTTATATATTTATTTCTGTCTTACCTTCCCCATTCTATCATCTAAAGCCATAGTGTGTTATACCTATCCTGCCAGATCAGAGATGTTAGACACTATAAAGACAAGTTTGACAGCTGCTCCAACAAATAAGTCTGATGATCAGACATCTAGCTCTCTTGGGCCATCCTATTTTATGGATGATAGCCCTCTCCCCAATCTTGATGATATTATAGCTCAAGACATTGCTATGGAAACTGAAGCAGTCCATGCTGAAGTTATCCCTACTCTAGGAAGTAAAGAAATTCCAAAAATACAATTAGACAAATTGATGATATGTATGACAATCCTCAACCTTCTGATGATGATGAGGAGGAGGACCCAAAGAGGAAGAAAATCTCTAAGAAAAGGAAGGCTCCTCCTCCTCCTGCTTCTAAGCCAGGAAATACAAATGGCACTCCCTACTATATTCTGCAAAACATAACTCCATACAAAGGGATTCCAGCTTGGATGTGGCAATCAAAAAATGAACAAAAGGCTAGAAAGAAAAGCAGAAGATACTCCCCTCCTCCTCCTCATAGATACAGGAAGGATCCCCCTCCTCCTCATAGATACAGGAAGGATCTCCCTCCTCCTCCAGCTGCTGGTGCTTCAGGAACCACTTATCAAAGGTTAGATGCACCTTCCAAGCCTACATTCACTAGAAATTATCAGAGGCAGGAAAGGCCATCTAGACATCAATCTCATGGAAGCAGCCAGCAAAGAATTATTGGTTGTACAGAGCAGATAAAAGAAGTAGTCTATCAGAAGCAGAGTTCTCTCCTCCCCAACAATAAGCTGAACAAAGAAGGCATTCAGAATCACACAAACCTAAAAGAAAATATAGTGAAACTGCACCTCCAAAGTCACTATACACTCAGAGTGATGAAAGCCAGAAAGCAACAAACTTTCAAGCACAGTCAACTCAATTCAGGCCTGCTACTCTGCAACCCTCCCAAGATGATCAATCATCTGTCAGTCAGGATGTTGATCCTAATTTCAGGATGGCTAGGTTTCAAGAATTGATTGGTCTGTCACAGATAAAGAAGGCCATAGAAGAAGGAGAAGATCCAACCAAGTTCACTACCATGTCCTCATATAGAGAGAAAGAACTTGAAAGACTTCATGTAAGCAAGAAGGTATTTAATCCTGCAGATTATATGGCTAGACATCCAGAGGCTATAGTACCCAGAACCTCCACCCTGATAGTGATTGGAGCAGCAGATATGTACACGTCAAAGAAAGATGCTGCTAATCCTAACAGGAAAATCATCTTTACTCAGCCCGGGGATAAGGGCAAAGAAGCAAAACCAAAGGAGAAGAAACAAAAGAACTAGAACCTGAACTGCTATATATTTGTGGTACATTTTTGATAAACTATATTTTATGTTACAAAGCTAACAGTGTAAATATATCTGCTGCATACTTATTGTTTAATTCTCTGCAAAATATATATTATGTTCTTGCTTTGTACATTTTCTTTTATTGAGTCTGTAATTAGTGACCTCACCTAAATAGGGGGAGATTGTTGGATCCCTAGTTGGATTTGGGCAAGGTTCACTAAGTTAGGATATGACCCAACATGTATAGACCATGGTCATGGTTGTGTCCTAGAGTCTAGGTCAAGTCCTTAGAGTCAACAATGCCAGGGACTAGCCTTCAACACAGTCAGAGACTCAAGACTTAGAGAATTCAAGACTTAGAAAAAGGAGTTCTACGTTCATCGATCTCCGGTCGACGAAAGTCGTGCTCAGTTCGACAAACTCAGATACAAATCTCTGAGCTGAGCTCGACGAACTTTGTTCTCACCTCGACGAACTCTGGACAAAGTCACTCAATGTCCTAAGTCAAGTTCCAGTCGACGAACTCAGAACATCAGCTCGGCGAACTCTTTTCTCTATTCTAAGTTCAACGAACAACAGATGTTGTCTTGACTCAATGCCAGATAATATCTCAACACTCAACGCCAGATACTCTCTCAACCCTCAACACCAGATACTGTCTCGACACTCAACGCCAGATACTGTCTCAACACTCAACACTAAATACTATCTCGACACTCAATGCCAGATGACATTACACTCAATGCCAGAATGGTGATTTAACACTCAAAGCTAATGGACATCTCACTCAACGCCAAAATGATACTTCAACACTCTACACCAGAAAATAGTCTAAGTCCAGAATCAAAACTTAGCTCGACAATCATGGACCAGCTGGACGAACTCAGTTCTCAGGGCTCAGCTCGACGATCTTAGATCTCAGTTGGACGAACTTGATGCACAGAAGATAAAAGTTATCAAGCAGCATTCAGAGGTCGATAATCTTGGATCTCAGCTCGATGAACAGCTATTCTCAGCTCGACGAATTATTGACTCAGGTCGACGAATCCAGTCTTGGTTGTTTTCCTCTTTTGTCCATTTTATGTGGCAATGATTCCTGAGTAATTAATGCTCTAATATCTTCTGAATATTACCATTAGACAAGAACATTAATTACAGTCTTCATCGGGATTAATGTCTGCCGTTTTTCTAAGGGACAGTTGGGGAAACAAATCAATGCCAAATTATTCCAAGGTCGTCAGCATTAATTACAGGAAGAATTTCAAAATTCAAAAGGACTTCCACATGGAAAATATAAAAACGAGAAGTTCTCTTTCTTCCCACATACACACAGAGACAAACACAGAAATACAATCTAAGAGACATACAAAATTCTTGAGACATAGAGAATCGATCAGTCAAGAAATTAACAACTGCTAGACCAGAGGAAGAACAATCTTTCTGAAGAAGAAGAACAACCATCCAAATATAGTGTCTTCTTCTGTCATACTCTCAGGAACTTTCAGTAGGACAACAATACTACATCTGTCAAGAAGTTCCTGAAGTTCTTCTGGTTAAAGTTGAAAGCTTGAAGGTCTATCACCCTGAAGAAAAAGTTCCATTCCTCCCTGAACAAACTCAATATTTCAGGGGGGAGCTTTTTGTTAACATCAATTCTACTAGTCTTCTCAGTTGTATTTGAGAAAGAGAAGACACCATCACTCTCTCACCCCCTCTGTAAAAAGGGTTCTCTACTCCCTTCAAAAGTGATTCCTGGTTGCAAGTCTCCTAACCAAAAGACTTGAGGTTTGATTTTTGAGCACCTTACCAAAAGCTCATTGGTGACAGTCACCTGATCAAAAACCTGAGTGGATTCCTACCAGGGTGGTAGAAGAGTGGATGTACCCAGGTTAGGGAACCACTATAAATTCTTGTGTTGTCTGGTTGACCTCTTCTTCTTATTCTTGTTGTGGTTGTGTTATTTAGCTTTTCTGTGATTTCATTTATTTCAATTTGGTATGCTGTGATATAGTATCTAAGTTTAGGTATAATCTTTATAGTTCAGAAAAAGTTTTTAAATATACATACATACTCTATTCACCCCCCTCTAGAGTATATCAGATCTAACCCTAACTTCTACGCGGGATGTCAACACGGTAAAGCTTATCTCTTTACGTTTGATAAGGTGCAGTCCAGGTGTAAGACACAATTGGAGGTTGTCCATGGTGATCTGGTGGGGCCGACCATCACAGCCAGTATTGGAGGCAGTAGGTACATGCTGATATTGGTTGATGACTACTCGAGGTATACTTGGGTGTACTTCATGAAGGAGAAGTCAAACGCGTTCCGGTTGTTTTTGGATTTCAAGAAGCTTGTGGAGGGCCAGCTTGGTCTGCGGATCAAGAAGTTGAGAACGTGCAACGGAGGTGAGTTCGGCTCAATCGTGTTCTCTAACTTTTGCAGGAAGCATGGAATCTGAAGGGAGCTCTCTTGTGGACATACTCCAAAACAAAGTGAAGAAGCAGATTAGAAGATTCGTCTTTTGAAGGAGACCTACAAGTGTTGGCTTCAATGCAAAGGCATTCCTAAGGCTTTTTGGGCGGAAGGGATGGCCTGCGAGGCACATTTCATCAATCAGATTCCTATGAGTCCGATCAACTTGAATACTCCGTATGAGCTGATGTTTAGGATAAAGCCTAGTGTGAAGCACCTTCGGGTGTTTGGATCTACCTGCTTTATACACACTCTGGATGCTCTCAAGACAAAGCTAGTCTTTGTTGGGTATGATGAGAAGAAGAGGAGATGGAGGTGTATGGATCCTGCGACGAAGAAATTCATCGTGTCGAGAGACGTTGTCTTCGATGAGCTGACGTCGTATTGGGGTAGCTCAAATATAGAGCTAGAGGTGAGAAGGTCAGATGGTGGGTTGGAGGAGGCTGCTGCTATGGTTCAGATGGAGCTGCTTGTGTCACCAGGAACTCCAGGTTGTTCTAGCTCTAGGGTAGAGGCATTTGGGTCGGGAAGCAAGGGGAGCGATGCTCTAGGTGCTTCTTACTCGAAGACAGTTGTTTTTGGCTCAGGAAGCAGGGAGAGCATTGCTCCAGGTGCTTCTTGTTCAGGTAGCAAGGGGAGCGATGTTCCAAGTAGTTTTTGTTCAAGAGCGGAGGTTTCTGGTTCAGGTAGCAGGGGGAGCGTTGCTCTATGTGCTTTTAGTTCCAGTGTGATGGCATCTTGTTCAGGAAACAAGGAGAGCATTGTTCCAAATTTTCCCTGGAACGGAGCTGGTTCAGGAGCAGCGGAGGTGGTTAGCCATGATCAGACTCTTCGGAGGTCGAAGAGGGTCATCAACCCACCAGTTCGATATTGCGGAGGAAATACAGTGAGCTTGGTCTCATGTTTTCTCGCAGGTCCTCAGATCAAGCAAGGGTCTTCTAGCTGTGACGACACCACTGGAGTCAAGGAGGTGAATGACGCCAAGGATGAGGAGGTGACTACTCTCAGAGGAGACGAGGCTTGGGGCCTTATGCCCAAGATCGTTTGTGATACTCCTATGATGTACAAGTGGAGGTCGAGGCTGAAGAAGAAGGCAGAGGGAAGCATGGCTCTCTTTGGGAGATGCTGGAGGGATCCCTCATGGTCCAGGATATGCGAGGTGGGGACTATGTCTCAGACATCTTCTCGAAGGCGCTATCAGAGGGACTAGGTGCAAGGTTACGAGAACTGCTGGGGTTGCTCACCACTTCTCACTTCAAGTGGGAGTGTTGAAAATGGTGAAGTGAAAGTGGGTGATTGGGCGACCTGGGCGACCAGTCCGCGCGGCCTATGCAGACAGGACTGGCGGTTAGCTAGATCGGCAGTGTTGTTGCAGTCAGCTTGTTCTTTGGCGGCCTGGGCTGTCTGTTCGGGCGGACTGTGTGGACAGAGGGGGCGGCCAGCCAGGCCATCTTATGCTCAGCCAGCGGTTTGGTCCCAGAAGGTAACTAGGCGGATAAATTATCTATTCGCAGAGTACGGCAAGATGTGGACTGGACTAGAGCTCGACATACCAGCATGGAAGATGCCTTGGTCTAGCTCTGGTAGTGCTGCTAGTGGATGCCGCAGGGATTACCGGTTAGAGTGGACTAGATCTGGAGGTTGCCGGGATTGGCGTACTGTTTCTAGTGTCCGCCAGTAAGCGCGGACCGGTCCTTGTGGCCGGTGGTGTGGATTTGGTTGGTTCTGAACCAAGTCCATGTTTGGCTCAGTCCGGCGAGATCGCACAGTTAGCGCGAACTGCCTCTCAGCCCGCCAAGCTCGGTAGTAGTGTCATGTGCCTTGGTTGTGAGCTTGGGGTACACGGACTGGAGGTGAGTTCGCAGGGTGCGCGGACTAGAGCGGTGTCCGCTGATAGGCAGACAAGATGTTGCTGCAGAGTTCGGCTGGTGGCGGCGTCCTTGCTAGGAATTTGGCAACAAGGCGGATAAAGGTTGATGTCCGGCCTTGGTGATGCTACTTGGCGGGCTGGCTGTCCAGGACAGGTTGCGGCGAACTGGATGTGTATTCGCGGCATGCGGATACACTTGGTTCTTGCTGTGGGATGAGGGCGGTTATCCTATCGGCTAGGGCGATGACCACACTCCTCACCGTGACTATAAATAGGACCCCCTATCACATCAATGAAAGGTGAATGAACAGTAAGTTAACTCGCGGATAGTTGCTGCGGACTGGATTTTTTGTATCCGCGTGGTTTGAGAAGCTTAACCGGGTTGTGCTGTGCAGGTTGTGTGGATAGTGTTGGAAGGCCAGGACTTTCTTCTGACTGCGGTCAGGGACAGTGCTGATGGCGACGTTGCTGATGCGGTCGTTGATCCCCAACATAGAGATTTCATGGATTGGGACGGTCGTTGCCGCAAGCTTGAAGATGGGAGTCTACCACGATGTTTCTTCACCAGCGTCGCGACGTTCTTCGCCAACGCCGCTACGTATTTTGCACGACGTCCGCTGCCGTTATTTTAAATAAAATATATAACTATAAATTAAATAATTATAATTATATATTCTATTATGTCATCATTTATTATTATTTCCTATTTTATTATTTCATTTCATATATGATGGGTGCCTATAACCATCAAGAGTATCTTTTATTTCATGCATGTTTTATTTTATTCTTATTTTATGCATTATATGTTTAGATTGTTTTCCTATTTTATGAATGATGAAGATTGAGTGGTGTAGCCTAAATAAGGCCTATATTGTTTTCCTATTTCATGTATGGTGGAGATTGAGTGGTGTAAGGCTATATATAGTCATGCTTGTTGTTGATTTCAAAATTGAAGAATAAAATTTGAAAACCAAAAAAAATCTTGAGAGATTTCCCCCCTAAGGCAATTTTCGGCCAACCCTTCTCCCTCCCTCTTCCTCCTCTCCTTGGCCGCTGGCCACTCTTCTCTCCCTCCCTCTCTATCTCTCTTAGCCCCTCTTCACTTCCCCTCAAACCTCCTGCCACCCTAGCTCCATCCAAACCGCCACTTGTCCTCTCCCTCCAAGAACAAACCGAACAGAAACCACACCTCCTCCACCCCCACAATTTCTGGCCACCCCAAATCCCAACCCGAGTAGCCCACTTTGCTCCAAGCCGACGACCACCCCTTCCCCACTCTCCTAACTCACGGCCACCCTTCACCACCACCAACCCGAGCCACTCCCCCCACCACCAACCCGAGCCGCTCCTCCTCTCCAATACCTAACTGACCCAAAAATCCTCCCACAAAATAAAATAAATACCGGCCATCCACATCTCACCCTAGCCTCCACCCTTTCACCATATATTATAAATATTATCCATCACCTTTTCTCTCTCCTCCCTGTATAACTATTGGATTTTCAAGGAACTCCTTCTAGGGTTTTGCGAAGGAAGACAGCTTGTGTTTTCATCGTCCGATGCGGAACCGTGGAGTTGCGTGAAAGTAGAATCAACCACCGTTGTGTGTGCATCCTCCACCCATCTCGTGGACGGAATTCTCGTGGGATTTTGGGTAACGATTTCCTATACCATCTCTCGTGTGATTCTTTCTAAATTATTGTGAGTTTTGGTGGAAACAGAAGACTAGTATTTGGTCTTGATTTATATTAAAATTCGTGCTTGATCTAAATCTAAATTTCAAACGTTATTTTATCCGGAATTTCTCGTATAAATAGGAGTGTTAGGCTTATCCTCGAATTAATTATTTTTGGGAACAGATTTTAGACTTTATTTCAAAATCGCAATCTTAGTCAGGATTTTCTCTATTTGGAAATATGATTTTTTGCGCATAATTATATTTTGAATTGCTAATTATCCGTCGAAACCATGTGCCTGCATCAATTTAGTATCAGAGGGAGGTTCATGTCAATTTCCTAATTGGCCCCCTCCCCCTTTTGCTTTGAGCACCGACACGCATTTGAACGTTCATTGCACAACATAAAAAAAATCAATTTTTAAATTTTTGGTCTGCAAATAGCGGCCTAAAATTTTCAATTTTTCTCAAATTTCAAAAAAATAAAATTCTGGAAATTCTCTATCATTTTATTAGTAAGAAATCAAAAAAAAAATTTATGTTTATTAAGTCATTATTTTTATTAAATCTTTTTAAATTTTTAATTTTGGTCTGCAAATAGTGATCTATCTTTTTATTTTTCAGCAAAATTCACAAATTTTTTTTAATAATCTCTTTGTTATTTCCTGAAAGAAAACAAACAAACAAAATTTATCCTAGTATTAGGCGGGAACAATTCGTTCTTTCAAACATCTTAGTGGGTCAAAAGCGTTTCTCCTTGCTTGTGCACAAAAAAATCCGGATCGAGTTTTCTCTCCGATTCTCACTGAAATGGAGTTTGACGTTAATGTTACCAATCGTCCCCAGACTTATATACACACTAAGATTTTCACCTACGATGGTTATGGGGATCCAAGGTATTTTAAAGACTGGCTTAAGTTAGTTGAAACCTATTTTGATTATAACAAATTGGGCGACTACCAAAAGGTTAATGTAGCCCGAGAACGGTTAAGAGGTCGATCCCACATGTTTTGGCTGAACGAAGAGCGTGGAGCTGGTAGTTATCCATATGCTTGGCCCCACATACGAAGAATACTCACTGAGAAGTTTGATTCCCCCTACCGCCTCACTACTAGCCCGACATCCGCTAGCCAGTATAGTTATGGCACCATATCCAAACCTGACATTAGGAGTGACCTATTCCCTCAGGAAAGATCCTTTCCCCAGGCTGGTAGAGTTACCCATAGCACACCTGCACCCACCTATAGAGGAAAGGAAATAGTGAGGTCCCCTATCCCGAGTTCGGTACATGTGACTGCTAGGACTGTCATGAGCCCGCGGGGTGAGAGTAGTCCTATCTGTGGGGGCAGACAGATGATTATGACATGTGAGTCTAGCGGTGTATCTGACCATGGCTCTACAGAGCATCCTACACCGATTAAGCCCGTAGACCCTTTTGAGTCTCCCTCCGAATTGCCTGATCTAGTCGTTGACTCCCCTGATGAGTCTGAGCTAGTGTCTAGGACTGAGCCCGTCATTGAGGACGAGGCTGATTTCGCTGATGCTTTTAGTGACGTTGAGGAGATTGGTTATCCTAGTGACCTGGATGAGTATTTCTCCCCTGGGGAATCATATCCACTCCCATTCGATGATATTTCTGAGGCGTCTACCTTGATTATCATGGAATCTTCTGTGGACCCAGTGTTGGTAGATGTTTCATCGGTGTTGGAAGAGTCACCTTGGGATGGATGTTTATCTTGGTATGATCTTAGTGATGTACATCCGGGAGATAGTTCATCGATATTATCGTCTTTGCTTGAGGTTCAAGCTAATTTAGATTCTCCCCGGGATTCGATTTGCCCAATCCTCTATCCTGATTTTGACGATGTACCTACATCATGGGAAGATTTGGCTAGCGAGGGAAGTGTTGTATTGGAAGATTTGCCTTGTGTGAGAAAGTTATTTTTTGATGACGTTAGCGCTGAGAACCTGAAAGACATTTCCTTGATGTTATCTCCTTTGCCTGAAGCCCAATATGGATTAGAAATTGTGTCGCGTTCAATTTTGCCTACTTCTGAGACCGTTACTGATTCTGATTTAGATGAAGTATCTAGTGGGTTGGAAGACATATTAGCGGAGTTGGTAGAGTCATCCTGTGATGAATGTTTATCTGAGAGTGAGTTAGGTGATGACGATCCGGTTGAGTTTTCCTGTGAGGACGAATCTATTGTTTGATCTTCCTTTTGATTTTGATGACTTGCACCCGGAGGAATTTTCTTGGATGTTAAATCCGTGTTTTGACGGTGAGTATGACTTAGCTCCTCCTCCAGAATCGACCATGCTGACTCTTCTTCCGGTTCACTTGACTCGATTAGAGGACTTGCTAGGACTCGAGATGGTTCTTTTTAGTCCGAGACATATTGATGTGCCCATTTTGGAGACCGTTACTGCTTCTGAATTGGATGACGTCAATTATAAAATTAGAACTGCGACTTTGATGCCTATGAAAATCATCTTTGATTATAACGCTCCCGTGCCACCTGACTTAACCCCAATATCCTCCGCATTAGGTTCAAGTCATACAGTACATGGGTTCAGTCCTCATGTATCTAGGATGCTAGTGTTTCATTTTAAGATATGTCGCACGCACTTCCACTCCCATCTGACACCGCCCTACGCTAGAATTAGTGATTTGGGTTTAGTATGGTCAGTACCAGAGCGGATGTCTTATGGCACCGTTAATAAATTAATGTGTAGGTACGCCGACCCATCCATGATTATGAAGAACGCAAGATTTCCTGCTTTTATTTCAGATTTTTATAAAGCACAGGGTGTTTCACCTTATTTCAAGTTTCCGGACTTTTTACTGTACGTCTCTATTCCACCTGAGTGGCTTTCTCCGTCGTTTCTTCCTCCTACGACATATTCTCTTGAGTGGGGGAGTGTTAGTTATGCCATGTCTATTTTCCACGTTGACTCCATGGCTCTTGAATCAGATTGTAAGATTCAAGTTTTATTTCTTTTGCTTGACACCCTTTCGAGTTTCCTCGAAAGTCTTGTTGTTTCTATCCCTGACAGGTTCGCCGTACTGATGGATGTTCATTCTACTATGACATGGATTGCGGGGCCATATTTGCCCTATGTTGCTGCTGCTCTTGACTGTTCCCCCCTCACGGGCCACTCATCGGAGATGAGTAATTTTGAGTGGGGGAGGATTGATGGCGACGTTGCTAATGCGGTTGTTGATCCCCGACATAGAGAGTTCGTGGATTGAGATGGTCGTTGCCGCAAGCTTGAAGATGGGAGCTTACCACAACGTTTCTTCGTCAACGCCGCGACGTTCTTCGCTAACGCCGCTATATATTTTGCACGATGTCCGCTGCCGTCATTTTAAATAAAATATATAACTATAAATTAAGTAATTTAAAATATATATTCTATTAGGTCATCATTTATTATTATTTCTTATTTTATTATTTCATTTCATATATGATGGGTGCCTATAACCATTAAGAGTATCTTTTATTTCATGAATGTTTTATTTTATTCTTATTTTATGCATTATATGTTTAGATTGTTTTCCTATTTTATGAATGGTGGAGATTGAGTGGAGTAGCCTAAATAAGGCCTATATTGTTTTCCTATTTCATGTATGGTGGAGATTGAGCGGTGTAAGGCTATATATAGTCATACTTGTTGTTGATTTCATCATTGAAGAATAAAATTTGAAAACCAAAAAAAATCTTGAGAGATTCCCCCCCCCCCCTAAGGCAATTTTCGGCCAACCCTTCTCCCTCCCTCTTCCTCCTCTCCTTGGCCGCTGGCCACTCTTCTCTCCCTCCCTCTCTATCTCTCTCAGCCCCTCTTCACTTCCCCTCAAACCTCCAGCCACCCTAGCTCCATCCAAACCACCACTTGTCCTCTCCCTCCAAGAACAAACCGAACAGCAACCACACCTCCTCCACCCCCACAATTTCCGGCCACCCCAAATCCCAACCTGAGCAGCCCCTCCTTGCTCCAAGCCGCCGGCCACCCCTTCCCCACTCTCCTAACTCACGGCCACCCTTCACCACCACCAACTCGAGCCACTCCCCCACCACCAACCCGAGCCGCTCCTCCTCTCCAATACCTAACCGACCCATAAATCCTCCCACAAAATAAAACAAATGTCGGCAATCCACATCTCACCCTAGACTCCACCCTTTCACCATATATTATGAATATTATCCACCACCTTTTCTCTCTCCTCCCTGTATAACTATTGGATTTTCAAGGAACTCCATCTTCTAGGGTTTTGTGAAGGAAGACGGCTTGAGTTTTCATCGTCCGATGAGGAACCGTGGAGTTGCGTGGAAGTAGAATCAACCACCGTCGTGTGTGTATCCTCCACCCATCTCGTGGAAGGAATTCTCGTGGGATTTTGGGTAACGATTTCCTATACCATCTCTCATTTGATTCTTTCTAAATTATTGTGAGTTTTGGTGGAAACAGAAGGCTAGTATTTGGTCCTGATTTATATTGAAATTCGTGCTTGATCTAAATCTAAATTTCAAGCGTTATTTTATCCGGAATTTCTCATATAAATTGGAGTGTTAGGCTTACCCTCGAATTAATTATTTTTGGGAACAGATTTTTAGACTTTATTTCAAAATCGCAATCTTAGTCAAGATTTTCTCTATTTGAAAATATGAATGTTTGCGCATAATTATATTTTGAATTGCTAATTGTCCGTCGAAACCATGGGCCTGCATCAAGTGCGGACTCTGCAGATAGCAACCAGCGGTTAACAGCAGGTCGCGGGTTGAGGCTAGGCGGTCTCTCTTCTGCAACTATTTTCCCGGTTCAGTAAGTTGCCCGCTTCTGGCGGCCTATTTAGTTCGGCTGCAGCAGATCGTGCGGTCAGGCGGCTAGGAGACCTTGAAGTTAGGCGGCTTGCTGATTGGCAGTTAGAGTTCCTTCTTGAATTGGAATAACGGGCAGTCCGCGCGGCTTGATTTGCGGTCTGGCGACCTGGCGATTTGTGCGGACTCCGTAGTGCAGCAGTAGAATCGACGGCTAACTCCTTGATTCCATGCGGTTAGATTTGCCTTTTAATTGTTTCTTGTTTCCCTTTGGTTACTTTGGCGAATCATGTCTCGTCATGTATGTCTCGCTTTGTAAAGATTGTTTAGTACAAGATTCTTGCTCTTCTGGTTTGCATCTGGTTTATTTGGGCTTGGATAGGTTGAGTGTTCCTGTGCCTGGTTTCCCGTCTTCTGCTATATCAAATTTCAACACAGAGCCCCCTCTGACACCCTCCCCTCAGCTTAAATAAATTATTTTTGCCTTGCTTTGAATATTCTGTGTGGAATGTTGAAATTTATTGTTTAATTTGGATTCACGTTGTCGGATTTGCATAGCATGTAGGGTTAGGTCGTTGATTTTCCGCCACCTATAGATTCGTCCTGCGTCACTAGCCTTTCAATAATAGCATTTTGAAGGTTTGACGTTTCATGTGTTTTTGAAATTCCGTAAGAGTGACTGTGTTTTTATCATTCAAATCCTTAGAGGTGTATGATTTGTACGCTTTGTGATAAAATTGTATGAAGCATCATGTAAGTTGTTCTTGTAGTTCTTACATTCAATTGATAAAGTGTAACATTCCAACAATTATCATATGTTGCGCCGAATGCTTTTATTTATGCATATGTGCCTCTATATGGGAATTACGATGCAAATATAGTAAACACAAATGATATCAAACAAAATATGAGAACACATATTTACGTGATTCGTCCTCCCAAATTAGGTCTTCACCCATGAGAGAGGAGAGAGGAACCAAACTGCCAAACATATGATGTATAATAATGCTCATTGACCCTTCCTAGAACCAGAGTACACCTCTCTCATTAAAATGAGAAAACTAAAAACTTATGTATGTATTACACCTCTTATTGATATTGTCAGAAATTATTTATGACTGTTGAACACCTAAGTGCAATATGCATCATACATGAGCCATCATGAAGTTGTTATTATCAATCTGAATGCTCCACTGTTTTAAAAAAATAGTCTCCAAGTTAATCAATTTGGCTAACATAGAAAAGATACAGTTTTTCATTCATAACATTTTACTACAATGTGTTGTTTGTTGTTGTCTTGTGCCGATACCATAATCTATAGAAAACTCTTATTGTGCATTTTCTTAAACAATTTACTGTGACATGAGTCACATGAATGATATTCTCATATTTTAAACTTGTATTTGCCACTTTGAGCATATGTTTTACTCTTGCTATTTATCTGCTGTGTCCCAATCAATGAAAAACTAAATTATATTCGACATAGACGACAACTTAATGCTAGAATAATTGGGTCCATCATTAATTTTTAATTTACATAATCTCATTCCTAATCTTCAGTATTTGTGTAGGTCTATTTTGGCAAAGGCTTAAGTTTCCCGTCTTCATGCAAGTTGTAACAGTTAGGTGGGTAGGGCAATCATTTGCCCCACCTAGATGCAGTGCTTCCTCTAGTGAGAACAAGATACGGACTCGACGAACAAAAGAAGAGAGGAGATCAATGGCTGAAGCCTTCAGAATACTTTATACTAGATAGACGATCTTTTTGAAGTTCTTTTAAAAAAATTGATCATAAAAAAACCTGCTATTGTTCTTCAGTTATCTGACTATTTCAGTAAATATAGTATTTCTTGTCAGTCTACTATTTCATGTTGTTTATGAATGTATAAAAATAATGTACATCGGTTTGAACTAGACTAAGGCTTCATTTGGTAACCATTTTTACAGCGATTTGTTTTGTCAAAACGCCACCATGGATTAATAACCCATTTGCTTTTCCGCCTAATATTGGAACCGCCCGATGTTTTTCCCGTCTCAATAATTTGCAGGACGAAACCCTCAGGAAGATCTCCGGTGTATCGCGTTTGGAGGAGGAAAAGGTGAAGCGACCTCCCGCCGTCTCTCCCGTTGCCGCGAGGAGGAATCCCTAAACAACAACTTCTCCGACAGCATCCCATGTTCGCGACTCAGCATCCCTTGCTCACAATGCTTTTTTAGGGTTGCCGACGGCGGCGGAGCCGTGGGAGGCCTGCCCGCCTACCAGAGGGCTCGCAGGACCTTGGCGAGCCCTCCGGGGGTACCCCGGAGGGGCCACTGCCGGCGGTGGCCCTGACCGTGAAGCCCAGATTGCGACGCTTCTGCAGGGCCACCGTCAGCGATGGGCTTGACCGTGAGGCCCAGATTTGGGCCTCACGGTCAGGGCCACCGCCGGTGGTTGCCCTGCCGGAGCCCAGCAAAACTACCCCCGACGGGTTCACGGGGGTCCGGCGACCCCGCCGGTGGGCTCTGGGCAAGCTTCCGTCGGCTACGGAGACGTGGGCGGCCTGCCCAGAGCCCACCAGAGGGCTCGCAGGACCTTAACGAGCCCTATGGGGGTATCCCGGAGGGGCCACCGCCGGCGGTGGCCCTGACCGTGAGGCCTAGATCGCGATGCTTCGGCAGGGCCACCGCCAGCGATGGGCTTGACCGTGATCTGGGCCTCACGGTCAGTGCCACCGTCGGTGGTGGCCCTTCCAGAGCCCAGCCAAACTACCCACAACGGGTTCACCGGGATCCGGCGACCCCGCCAGTGGGCTCTGGGAAGGCCTCCGCCGCCGCCGACAACCCTAAAAAGCGATTCGAATTGTAGGCGGGGCACGGTGGAGGCACGACGGAGGCTGGCGGAGGCGCTCTGATATATAAATAATTATGTGTACTAAAGTATATAGTATATAAACAGTAACATTATTAATATTTATTTTTTTCCAATTAATTATTTTCAACAATTAAAAAAATATAAATTAGAAAAAATAATTAAAAAATTATATAAAAGAAAATAGTTTATAATAAAAAATATTTATAAATCGCCGCCGCTGTTTTGCAAACGGTTCTCTGTTTTGAACAGCTCTGAAAATACAGACTATCAAAACAGATCTGTATTTCCAGCAACCAGTTTCCAACAACTTTATTTACAAATCTGCATTTACAATTCTTTTTGCAACCGAAGCCGCTCTCCCAAATAAAGCCTAAAAATATTAGTTTGATTTTTCTAATAATGTATTTAAAATGATTTTTTCCCTCAGAAGATAAAGAATCGGTTTCTATTCAATAAAATTTACATTTGTTTTGATCAATCTTACCGAAAATCAATTTGATGTTAGCGGAGAGCCTCAAGATCCATAGTAAGTGCACATGACTGTATGAGTTTGTTGACGTGAAGTTATATTCTTAACAAATCCTCTAACTTGTCGGATCATTGACATCTAACACTTAGACCTTTTTTTTTATTAACTGATATGGTAGTAGGCCGCTGAGTCTAGCCAACTTTGATATCATGCTAGAAATTATGCATCCAACCTAGATCAATTGTTTATTGTTGGAGGGCCCCATGATTTATCTTAAATTGAATTAAGCTACACACGTTATCTGATGTGAGATTATATTTTTAACATTTAAAGTAGACTACATTATTAGCAATGCACTAAATACTTCTCATCTTGCACATTGAAATCAAATGAATCGCCCTTCTGAATGTCACTGAATCAAGTGCAATGGTCCCTTTACTGTTAAGCATGCCATCTCCCTAGATATTGATGCTTGATTACTATCCAAGGAGAAGTATGATTGATTGACCTTATGGTATCATGCCTCTTCCTTGACATCTGATGTTATTCCCTTTGAATCCGCAGGAACTTTATGTGCTGGTGCGTCTTGGGTTTGAGATTATGACGCATCATCCGTATGATTGATTGTTAATATCTGCCTTCAAGTATTCTCTCTTCCTCTGTGGATGGTTCCCCCCTTTCCTGCATTCGAGGAAAGGCTAGTTCACCCCCGTTATGGGCTTCTTGTCTGAGTATTTGAAAGTGGAAAGTTGTTGACCTAAATCACCTAGAGGGGGGTGAATAGGTGAATCGTGCGTTTGTTTGCGGAATAAAAATTTAGAGATCTAGCGCACACAATCAAGCAATCACAGAAGGACACAAAAGATTTATAGTGGTTCCCCGTCCTTGGGTACGTCCACTTTACCTCACCATTCTAGCAAATCACTAGATCTGGCTACTCCACTATCTCGAATTGCAAACCAATCCTACGCCTCGGAACAACGTTCCTACAAATTCGATCCAAACGGATCAACACTCGGAAGATAAAACTTCCTACTACTCGGAGATAAATCTCCTACAAAGAAAGTTGTTTGAATAAAAGTTACAAACAAAAATATCTCAGATCTGGATCTTGGTCTTCGTCTTCTTCGTTGAGAACTTTAGGCTTGATCAGGAAAAGTAGAAGAAGGCTGGACTGTTTTCCAAGAAACTGATATCTGAAATCACCACGATCAACGAGAAATCCACAAGTCGTTGAAGCACGATCGGATCGGATGATTGTTCTTGATCTTGGATCGATCTAGGTAGCAGCGCTTGAGAGAACGTCGATCCAAAGCTTTCTTCCAGAAAATGCTAATGGCGGCGGCGGCCGGATGATCGAGAGATTAGGTTTTCAGGAATTCTTTCTTAACAAGGACGGACGAGATTTCTCTGTAATAACTTGTGTGTAATTAGTCAAATCTGAAAGGACTTATTTATAGGTGATCTCAAACGGTCATAATCATAATTAAGGATGACACGTGGACCAATCAGAAAGGATTAATTCGAAATCTCCGTCAAAACTGGACTTAGAGAATTTTCTTGAAAAGGAAGTACTTAGTTCTCGAGAGGTCTAAATAGTTCTCGAGAACTATGTATTGACCTTTCGAAAACTATGGCAGGATCTCGATCACTGAACTTCTGGAAATGGCCTTGGACTTCTCGAGAACTTGGAATTATAGTTCTCGAGAACTATGTTGACTTTTCAAGAACTAAAACACTTCTCGAAAAACTGATATAGGACTTCTCGAGAACTTAACAGAACTTTTCGAAAGCTTAAAGGAAACTTCTCGAAAACTTGGTTAGCACTTCTCGAGAACTTAGTCAGAACTTTTCGAGAACTTTACTTAGATTCAATTGCCAGAGAAAAATTCTGAACTGAGAACTTCTCGAGAACTTAGTTAAGCAGTTCTCGAGAACTCTATCGACTTCTCGAGAACTTCTAGTCTAGTTCTCGAGAACTTAGCTAGAGACAATTCCTTAAGAGAAGGGCAGAACTTTTCGAGAGCTAAGGAGTACTTCTCGAGAACTTCTATAGTAGTTCTCGAGAACTTTGTTAACCTCTCGAAAACTTCTACTTAGAGGAAATCTAGCTGTACTGACTTCTTGAGAAGTAAAGTCTGAGCCTCTCGAGAACTATGTACTACTTCTCGAGAACTTTGAAGGAACTTCTCGAGAGATGGACTTAGAAAAATTTCTTTAAGAATTCCATGTAAGATCTCCTTCTGGTCTTGTCTCCATCTTGTGTTCCAAAGTTTGAATATGAAGTGTATCCCAATTGAGAGGCTACACATGAGTCAATACCTTGGATCACCCAGTGAGGGATTACACTGAGTGGTCCTGTATTCCTGACCCACTGTAGACTGATATTGGTCTACACTTAGAACTGAGAATCTGCAAACACACAACTAGAATACACATTTTAAATACACCTTAATTCATCTTAGTTCAAAAGGTGACTTCATGCAAATCTGGGTTATTGTGGAGACAATACCCAACAATCTCCCCCTATTTGTAGAAGTCAGAACCCTTTATACTAAGGTGAATTATTATAACAAAGAATAGAGCAAGAATAATGGAAAGTAAAAGCAGTAAAACACAGAAAGAAAATTAGAACTTATAATTAGGCAAAACTAGGAAATTGTATATATATCAAAAATCTTTTAGAGTTTTAATCAACATTCATTTCATAGTTTTTAACACCATAATCATCAAGAATCATTTCTGGTCTCGTGTTGCTTGTCCAGCTTAGCCTGTTGTCTTCTATGGTAGCTGAATGGTTTGGGATAGTATCTTGGAGGCTTTGGAGGAGCTTTGGGATTTTTTTTACCATATTCTCTATCATATAGTCTCCGCTTAGTCAATGACTTCTCATATAATTCCCATTCTGTATAGCTGTAGTGCAGGCTTCTTTCCTCATTCAGATCCATTACAAGCTTCAAAGTATCAAGAATTAGAGATTTTGATGTAGGGATCCATACTTCTGCAAGCTCTTGGGCTTTTCTCTTCTCTGCTCCAGGTTGAGGAACTGATCTACTGGTAGAAGGTCCCTCCCCATACTTCCTTTTCTTTGGGATATGAATTTCTTGAAGATCTTCAGGTATTACATCATCCCAGACATGAGAGTATGAAGCTGGAGAAGGTTTCTGATCTTCAGGCCTAGGAGAGAAGGTTGGATACTGAGGTTGAGGCATTTGGGGTTGAGCCGCTTGGCTAGGAGTGCCTTCAGCAAGAGGATTGAGGTGGTGAGGAATCACATTTGGATCTGCTTGAAAGTTTAGGAATATCTGATTATGCATCCATACTGCTGTATCATAAGTGTGGAATTTTACAGACTGAATCTGTTCAAGAACACCTTTATTGATCTCAGTAATTTTGGCAGTCCACAGAGTTTTTGCTTCATCATTAAGCTTTTCAACTTGTTGTTTGACAATATCCTCCCCCTTTCTGACTTCTACAGTTAGTTTGGCTATGGAATCCTCCTTGAAGGTGCCAACCTCGTTGCATACCTTCATAACATTTTCCTCTGCTCTTTTGTCCAGTTGAATCTGATTGTTTGCATGAGTAACTGACTGGTCCATGACTTGTCCAATACTTGTGATAGTATGATCTAGAGCCTTTCCTCCTATTCTGAATAGTTCTTTAAGTTGATCAGTGTTTACCTGAATTTCTGCGAAGCCTCAGCTCATCTCTTGTGCCAAGGCAGTGACTTGCTTCTGAATGTCCTTAAGAGATTCATCAAAATGTTATGTTTCCTTTGTTCAGAGAGCATTTCTTCAATCTTGGAAAGAATATCTGTATTCATCATCACAACAGCAGCAGCAGCAGTAGTAGTAGCTTGAGGAATGGAAGTAATTTGAGCTGGGGGGCATCTGATAAGGTGGTGGAGGCAGAAGCATGGGTAGGAGAAGATGGAGGAGGAGGGGCTTGCCATGGAGGCAGTTCTTCTAGAACAACAGAGCTATTGGCTCTTACAGAGCGAGGGACTGGATCACCTTCCTCGTCAATGAATTTTGAAGGGTTGAAATCTAGATTCCTGAGAGGTGGTTCTACCTCCTCAGGTGTTGTCTCATCCTCTCCAGATAGCAGAATGGTCTCTGGAGGAGTAGATACTTGTGCAGGGGATTGTGGAGGAGAAGGAGTACCTTTAGGTGAAGAGTGGTGGGATGGAGTATCTTTTGGTAGATCAGTAGTGACATCCTTTGGATGGGGAGGAAGTGGGTCTTCAGCTGAGAGTTCATCGATCATTCTGTCTATTGCTTCATCTGTATCTTTAAGTACCTCTTGAGCTGGTAGTTCTGAGTGGGTAGACATTGGAGAAGCCTCCCTATGGCTCTCTGGTGGAGTAGGTATCCTTAGGACTGAGGTAGAAGGTGCATGCTCCCCCTCTATTACTGCACCAGATGTTTCAGCAACATGATGTTGAGGTGGAGATGAAGTCCTGACCTCTGTGACAGTAGCATCAACTTCCTTGGCTAGCTGTCTAGGGTTCTTCAACTTGAGTTCCCATCTTTGGATTGAGGTGACAGAGGTTTTCATCAGATGATGGACTGGTGTACCTTTGGAGATTTTAAAGTTACTGGATCAATCTCACTCAATAGCAATGAGATTATCCTTGCAAACTTTGGTTCATGAATGCTATCCCTTATCATTTCAAAGATCATCATTCCAAACTGAAAAATCTTCCTGCAGATTACAGCTGTCATAACTCCAAACAAATCATGTGAGATGAAACTTACAAAACCTGTGATGCACCATAGTATTTTCCCAATGATATCAGCGAGGAGTTTGCCCACATCATTTAACAAATTTCTCCTGAGGGAGTGGTATTCTTCGGAAATTCCACAGAGGGAGTATGCTCTGTTATAATCTTCTAGGGTGATGTCATCTTCCTCATCCATAATAGGTAATTTCAGAAGTTGAGAAACTTTATGCTTGTCAAGCTTTATCTTAATTCCCTTGACCTTAGTCTTCAAGATCGTCCCATTCCTCCTTATCTTGGCATTTTTGAAGAACTCCTCTACCTCTGGAAATACTATCTTCACTGGCTCTGTTAGAATGAACATGAGACCTGCTGTCTCGAGAAGTATCAGCAAATTCTTGAAGTCGTCGGAGATGTCGGCCATGCCTGCAACCACGAGTTAACTCCCAATCCCTATCTTAGAACTGTAAGCCATTTGTGATGAAGAAGGCGACGAACTGAGCGGAGAGACAGCGGCAGATACGGGAGTTTCGGTCGGTGGAAGATGAAGAGGTGCGGGAGAAATTTTGAAATGATGGTTGATTTCCGATTCTAAAGGGATTTAGATATATATAGTATCCTAATTAAGTTAATTACAAGTCTAATTAGCCATAAATTTAGACAGAAATCATGAAATTTACGAAATCACAGAGTTAAGAAATTTCGGCAGAAGGTCGTTCCAGTTCTCGATAAGTAGGTTAAACTTTTCGAGAAGTGGCTGAGAGTTTTCGAGAAGTTAGAAAGTTTTCGAGAACTGGGGTCCAGCGTTTTCGAGACAAGAAGGTGACTTTTCGAAGACTGGCCTCCAGAGTTCTCGAAGGACTGATGGACTTCTTGAGAACTAGTTCTCGAGAACTTACAGTGAGTTTTTCGAGAAGTTAAAGGACTTTTCGAGAACTTAAAACACTTTTCGAGAGCAATTTTCTGCCTCTCGAGAAGTTGACTTAGTTTTTCGAGAAGTAACTTCAACTTTTCGAGAAATTTAAGTGAGTTTTCGAGAACTCCCGTCTACTTAGTAAAATCTGACCTTTAAGGTGAATCCTTGATTCTTGAGCCTTTGAGCTGACTACTTTGGCTTAATCCTCCTTGTTCAGCAACCCAAGTTCAGTTTTGAAGAAATTTAACTTGGTCTCATCCAGCGGCTTTGTGAAGATATCTGCAACCTGCCGGTCTGTAGGCACATACCTCAGATCTACATCCCCTTGCTCCAAATGCTCCCTGGATGAAGTGGTATCGCAGCTCGATGTGTTTAGTCCGGCTATGTGAGACTGGGTTGTTTGCAATTGCGATGGCGCTGGAGGAGTCACAGAACAAAGGAATGTCCTTGATCTTCATGTTGTAATCTTCCAGTTGGTGCTTCAGCCAAAGCAACTGTGCACAACAACTACCGGCAGAAATGTATTCTGACTCGGTCGTTGAAATTGCGACACAGTTTTGCTTCTTGCTTCTCCATGAAATGAGTCTTCTTCCTAGGAACTAGCACGTCCCTGATGTGCTTTTCCTGTCATCTTTGCTTCCTGCAAAGTCAGCATCTGAAAAATCAATTAGTTCACTGTCATTGCTTCTTGAGTACCATAAGCCAAGATTTGGTGTACCTTTAAGGTATCTCAAGATCCGCTTTGCAGCAGCATAATCAGATTCCTTACAGTTCACTTGGAATCTAACACAAACACATGTGGAGAACATTATATCTGGTCTACTAGCATTAAGGTAGAGAAAGGATCCAACTACGCTTGTATACTTGGTTTCATCGAAAGGTTTCCCTTTCTCATCCTTGTCCAGAGACATAGCTGAGGCCATTGGAGTCCTCATAGAGGTTGCACTCTCCATTCCGAATTTCTTAAGTAACTCCTTGGTGAACTTGGTCTGAGAGATGAAGATCCCATCTTCAGATTGTTTCACCTGAAGTCCTAAGAAATACTTCAGCTCTCCCATACTGCTCATTTCGAACTTCCCTTGCATAAGTTTGGAAAACTTTTTGCAGAGGTTGTCGTCAGTAGAGCCAAATATGATGTCATCGACATAGATTTGCACTAGCAAAATCTTGCCTTTAATTTCCCTGAGAAACAATATCTTGTCTATCTTTCCCCTCATGAATTTATTCTCGAGGAGAAAGCTGGACAGCGTTTCGTACCAAGCCCGAGGGGCTTGTTTCAAACCGTACAGTTCCTTCGATAATAAATAAACATAATCAGGATGGTTAGGATCAACGAAACCTGGGGGCTGTTCCACATACACTTCTTCCTTTATGTTACCATTCAGGAAGGCGGACTTCACGTCCATTTGGTTGACGGTGAAGCCCTTCAGTGCAGCATATGCTAGAAATAGTCTGATGGCCTCCAGCCTTGCCACTGGAGCGTAGGTCTGGTCAAAATCGATCCCTTCTTCTTGACGATATCATTTAGCAACGAGTCTGGCCTTGTTCTTTATGATCGTCCCATTCTCGTCCATCTTATTCCTATAGACCCATTTTGTTCTGATGATGTTTTTATCTTTGGGTCTGGGAACAAGTGTCCACACCTTGCAGTGCTTGAATTGATTCAGTTCTTCTTCCATGGCCAAGATCCATGATGCGTCTACGTTTGCTTCTTCAAACTTCTTTGGTTCAACCTGCGAGAGGAAGCTTAGATAAAGATTCTCGTTAGCTGTACCTCGACGAGTTCTTACACCGATTCGGGGGTCTCCTATGATTTGGTTCATAGGATGATCCTTTAGGTGTCTGAGCTCAGGATCTCTGGTATCTGGAAGTTCTTCAGTCATAGGAGTGACTTCATAATCTTGGACAATCTCCTCTTCTTGATCAGCTGCCTCTTCAATGGGGTTTGGAGAGGTGATCTCGATGAACTGATCATTTCTATCTTTGGTGGGTTCATCCAAGTTGATTTCCTTAATTCTTGTACCTGCAGCTTCAACACGCACACTAGACGATTCGCTTTGCAGCAAGCTCGTCTCATCAAATACAACATGTATCGATTCTTCAACGACTAGGGTTTTTCTATTAACAATCCTATATGCCTTACTATAGTTGTTATATCCTACAAAAATACCTTCAAAACTCTTCTCACTGAACTTGGTAGAATGATACTTATCGTTGTTAAGCACGAAGCATTTACAGACAAAAATTCTAAAATATGAAACTATTGGTTTCCTGCCTTTTAAAAGTTCATAAGGTGTCTTATCATGGTTCTTGTTTATGAGGGCTCAGTTTTGCACGTGGCATGCAGTATTGACCGCTTCAGCCCAGAAGTACTCTGGTAGTGAAGCATCACTTAGCATGGTCCTGCAGGCCTCTATGAGTGTTATGTTCCTTCTCTCGGCTACTCCATTTTGCTGTGGAGTATGGGGAGAGGAAAACTCATGAAAGATACCTAGGCTTTCACAGAATTCTGTCATGGCTCCAGATTTGAACTCCGTTCCATTATCACTACGGAACAGTTGTATTCATTCTGGATTTGCCTGACAAAATTAGTAAAGATATTGAAGGTATCTGACTTGTGTTTCAAAAAGAACACTCACGCAAAACGCGAGTAGTCATCAACAATAACCAACGTATAATCCTTACCTCCTAAGCTTCTAACTTGCAGTGGACCGAACAAGTCCATATGTAGCAGGTGTAAACACCTGTTATAGTTTTTGCCTATAGGGCTTTTGAAGGTAGCCCTTGTTTGCTTGCCTTTTACGCATGCATGACAAGGTCTCTATTTAACATGCTTGACATTCGGGGCATCACGCACTAAGTTATGGGAGAATAATTTATTAATAGTTTTAAAATTAATATGAGCTAGTCTCTTTTGCCATTGGTCAACAAGAGACGCACTATCTTTAGCCAAAAGACACACTGGTGTGGAAGAATCTATACAGATAAAATTTAAGCAAAACACATTCCTGCTTCGAGTGCCTGATAGAATTGTTTCCATATTGTCAACAGATTTTATCAAGCACTTGTTAGCGTGGAATTCAACTACGTATCCTTTGTCCCATAGTTGGCTTATGCTGATGAGATTGTGTTCCAATCCTTCAACATAGGCTACATCGGAAAAGGATACGCTACCGTTAGTAATCATACCGTAGCCTTTGGTAATTCCTCGGTCTGAACCTCCAAAGATGACCTTTGGCCCGTTCAACACCGATGAAAAATTCTGGAGTAGGCTCCTCGTCCCGGTCATATGCCGAGAGCATCCACTGTCCAAGTACCAGATTTGCATTTTGGTGGTCTTTGGACATACCTGCAATCATATTTACTTAGCCTTAGGAACCCAAACATATTTGGGTCCTTGGTCTCGGGTTAGATTGCTCCCCCTACGAGTATTAGCCTCATGAGTGGTCATTCTCATGTTGCCAACTTGAGGAGTTGCAGCATTTCTAGGATTAAACCAACAATCTGTGGCAAAGTGACCAACTCTACCACAGCACCAAAAGTCGAATCTGTTGTATCTTTGCCTTCCAAACTCCTGCTTGACCTTCTTGGGTGGAGGTCCAGCCGGGGTAGCATTGTTGGAGGAAGAAGCTTCATGATGATGGAAGCTACATGAAGTCTTCTCCTTCATAGTCTTTTCTACAAAAGGTTTTACTTTTGGTGGTTTCTGGAAGTTGTGACCATGAACATAGGGACCATAGCCCTGAAGAATCACTTCTTCATAAGGTGCCTTAAAGACACTTTCGCCAAAGTTACGGGGGCGGGTCCACCCTTGGTACCTTTACTTGGGCTTCTCCGGGTTCGGCCTAGAGAAGTGTCCATAGGTGGACTCATAGTCGAATTCGTTCGTAGGAAAGATAACTTTCTTGAACGATACTGGCTCCAAACGAACTTTCCCCTTTTCCTCGGCTAAGGCCTTCTTGGCATTCTTATTCTTTCTCTTGGCCTTGTTTCGCCTAGAAGATTTACTAGGAGCGGCAACATGGCCTAGTCCAGCTCCTTTGGCCTTAGCTGAGAATTCAGCAATGAGTGGAAGAACTGTCTTAGGCTTAGAGAAACTTTCAACAAGTTTCTTCTCAGCCTCGAGTTGTTTTTCCAACTCTTTGATGATTTCATCTTTAAGGTCGAGGTGCTTGAGAGCCTGATTGTATTCCTCAATAGCAAGATTGAAGTTCTCCTGAAGAGGTTTAGTCTTAGCGACTTCTTCTCTCAGGCTGCTCTCAGAAGCTTTTAGAGACATAATCTCTTTGGCCTGAGTTTTCACAACTCGACGACACTTGTCATAAGTTATGATTAACTCCTTGTACTGGGCCATAAGTTCAGACTCATCGTCAGAAGAGCTGTCCTCATGTTCATGGTTAGAACTTTCAGATTCAGAGAGAGGAGTATGATAATTTACCTCCCCAGTAAACTGGGGCTCTTGTTCATCATCTGATTGGGACATGAGACCAAAGTAGGCTTCCTCTTCTTCACCTGACTCAGATGAGTCGGAGTCACTGAGAGTTTTGCCCTTCTTGTCCACCAGGCTCTTCTCAATTCTCTTCTTATGGAATGAGGATTTCTTTTCCTCTCTTCTGCCACCTTCCTTCTTTTTGTGGGGGCAGTCAGCTATGACGTGACCTGTCTTGTTGCAACAGTAGCAAACGATGTCAGTAGAAATCTGTTTGTTCTGTTTAGAATTATACCTGTCATGGCTACCCGAGCCTTTCTTTCTTTGATCATTGTCGTGTCGTGATCTTCGGTATGAGGCATCCTTGCCTCTCCATTGCTTCTTCTTGTTCAAGAATTTCTTAAACTGTCGTGAAAGTAGTGAGAACTCTCCATCAGATAGTTCTGATCCAGAGGAGCTTGGCTCGGAGCTTTCTTCTTCACTGACTTCTTTAGCTGGTGCTGGTTGGGTAGCTTTGCCCTTCTTTGAACTGTCAGACTTTAATGCAGTAGGCTTCTCTTTCAACGAGAAGCGACTTTTCTCTTCTTTAGCTTTTCTGGAGTTTATTTGCAGTTCATAGGACATCAGCTTCCCAAACAGATTTTGTGGATCTGTCTCTGCTAGTCTCCCAAACTCCCGAATGGCACGGACTTTATTGTCCCATTCCTTGGTGAGAGATCTCAAAATTTATCGTTCAGCTCTCCATTTGTGAAGACTCTGTCATACACTCTTAGGCCATTCACTATCTTGAAGAAATTTTCAAAGGTGTCAGCAATGGTCTCCTTTGATCCTTGTCTGAAGGCTTCATATTTCTGGTTCAGGAGGGACCTTCTATCATCCCTCACTTCTTCAGTGCCTTCCATAAGAGTAACTAGAGATTACCACATCTCTTTAGACTATTGGCAGTGAATCAGGTTTTGCAACATTGAGTCATCGACTGCACTTGCTATAATATTTTTAGTCTTTTTGTCAGAAGAGACAAGTGCAATTTCGTCCTTGTCCAGATCCATCAATTTCTTGGGAACCTTTTTGGTTGGATCTATGGTGGAGACGGTGATAGGAACATGGGGACCTTCTTCGACAATCATGAAGATCCGGGGGTCCACAGCTTCCATGAAGAATTTAATTCTTTCTTTCCACATGGGAAAATTGTTCTTTGTGCACAAGGGAAGCTTGGCGAAATCTTTGACTTTGTCCAATGTTAGATTGAGTAACAACTTTCAGAAACAGGAACTTGATCAAGGTGTTAACCATTTAAACGATCAACCTCCCCTCTGATACTAATTGAAAGTGGAAAGTTGTTGACCTAAATCACCTAGAGGGGGGTGAATAGGTGAATCGTGCGTTTGTTTGCGGAATAAAAATTTAGAGATCTAGCGCACGCAATCAAGCAATCACAGAAGGACACAAAAGATTTATAGTGGTTCCCCGTCCTTGGGTATGTCCACTTTACCTCACCGTTCTAGCAAATCACTAGATCCGGCTACTCCACTATCTCGGATTGCAAACCAATCCTACGCCTCGGAACAACGTTCCTACAAACTCGATCCAAACGGATCTACACTCGGAAGATAAAACTTCCTACTACTCGGAGATAAATCTCCGACAAAGAAAGTTGTTTGAATAAAAGTTACAAACAAAAATATCTCAGATCTGGATCTTGGTCTTCGTCTTCTTCGTTGAGAACTTTAGGCTTGATCAGGAAAAGTAGAAGAAGGCTGGACTGTTTTCCAAGAAACTGAGATCTAAAATCACCACGATCAACTAGAAATCCACAAGTCGTTGAAGCACGATCGGATTGGATGATTGTTCTTGATCTTGGATCGATCTAGGTAGCAGCGCTTGAGAGAACGTCGATCCAAGCTTTCTTCCAGAAAACGCTAATGGCGGCGGCGGCCGGATGATCGAAAGATTAGGTTTTCAGGAATTCTTTCTTAACAAGGACGGACGAGATTTCTCTGTAATAACTTGTGTGTAATTAGTCAAATCTGAAAGGACCTATTTATAGGCGATCTCCAACGGTCATAATCATAATTAAGGATGACACGTGGACCAATCAGAAAGGATTAATTCGAAATCTCCATCAAAACTGGACTTAGAGAATTTTCTGGAAAAGGAAGTACTTAATTCTCGAGAGGTCTAAATAGTTCTCGAGAACTTTGTATTGACCTTTTGAAAACTATAGCAAGATCTCGATCACTGAACTTTTGGAAATGACCTTAGACTTCTCAAGAACTTGGAATTATAGTTCTCGAGAACTATGCTGACTTTTCGAGAACTAAAACACTTCTCGAAAAACTAATATAGGACTTCTCGAGAACTTAATAGAACTTTTCGAAAGCTTAAAGGAAACTTCTCGAAAACTTGGTTAGCACTTCTCGAGAACTTAGTCAGAACTTTTCGAGAACTTTACTTAGAGTCAATTGCCAGAGAAAAATTCTGAACTGAGAACTTCTCGAGAACTTAGTTAAGCAGTTCTCGAGAACTCTATCGACTTCTCAAGAACTTCTAGTCTAGTTCTCGAGAACTTAACTAGAGACAATTCCTTAAGAGAAGGGCAGAACTTTTCGAGAGCTAAGGAGTACTTCTCGAGAACTTTTTTGTAGTTCTCGAGAACTTTGTTAACCTCTCGAAAACTTCTACTTAGAGGAATTCTAGCTGTCCTGACTTCTCGAGAAGTAAAGTCTGAGCCTCTCGAGAACTATGTACTACTTCTCGAGAACTTTGAAGGAACTTCTCGAGAGATGGACTTAAAAAATTTTCTTTAAGAATTCCATGTAAGATCTCCTTCTGGTCTTGTCTCCATCTTGTGTTCCAAAGTTTGAATATGAAGTGTATCCCAATTGAGAGGCTACACATGAGTCAACACCTTGGATCACCCAGTGAGGGATTACACTGAGTGATCCTGTGTTCCTGACCCACTGTACACTGACATTGGTCCACACTTAGAACTGAGAATCTGCAAATACACAACTAGAATACACATGTCAAATACACCTTAATTCATCTTAGTTCAAAAGGTGACTTCATGCAAATCTGGGATATTGTGGAGACAATACCCAACAATATTATCTTAGAGTTTTATTTTATCATCTGGTGGTATTGTTTAGTCTTATTATCACTTAGTTTTAACTAAAGTCCAAGTGTTAGGACTATTTACTATTTTGCCACTTTTATATCTATTTAATAGACCCCTTGGATCTTGTATTTATACGAAGGTATTATTCTAGTTTTTTCCTTTGTCTTGTGTGAGATTTTGGTATCTCTCTCCACCTGAGCAAGCCCCGCTTAGGCAGCGATGGTTCCGGCTCCACAGTATCCCCTCCAACTCCGATCACCACTCCGGCAGGCACGTAACAACTAGAGCTGTCACGGTTCCGGTTTGGTTCTGGTTTAACTAAAACTGTGAACCGAACATCTGTGGTAACAGTTCTTCAAATTAGAACCAAAATCTTATTTGGTTTGACTGGTTCTGATTCTGACTATGGTTCCAGCATAATTTTTGGAACCGTCATGTCAACAGTTTCAGTTCCAGTTCAACAAGAACCAAAACTAATCCGACCATTAACAGTTCAGTCCGGTTCTATGCGGTTCGGTCCGATTCCAATCGGTTCGGTCCGGCTCCAATTGGTCTTGTGTCATAGTTTTAATCATTTTATAACTCTATAATTTGAGTCATTAGACGCATTCACCGAAATTATTTTCTTTAAAAATGCATATTTGAAATGGACATTGGAATTCAAATTATTGGAGCAATAATTTCATGGTTTCTTATGTCTAAATACAAAAATGCATGGAATATTGAACTAATATATATATGGATTAGAGTTATCACTTAAAATCAAAAACCTTAAACCGAATCGGAACCGAACAGAATTGGACCAAACCGTTCGCAATTTATTTGGGTTCCGGTTTGAATTTTGGGACCGTGAACAACATTGATCAATGTGTGGTTCTTATATTTTATTATCCGGACTGGAACCGGATCCGCAACATACAAGTCTCAGGCAATTTTAAAATATTTAGACCAGATCCAAATCGGACAGATGTAGAACCGAACCGTAACCTTGTTAGCATTATTATTATTATTATATTGTTATTATTTTATAATTTTTTTATAATATCTATACTTACCATCAGGGGTGAAGCTGGTGCAGTTTGAACCCAAACTGTAATCACACCAAAGAGGGTTGGTTTTGGACTGAAAAACCGCACCGCATCAAACTGGCATTGGTGCGATTTGAAGTCAATTTTTGCAGTGTAGTTTTGATTTTTTATACAGTTTTATAATTTATTTTCAATTTTACTCACAGATTTTTCTGAAATATTTTATTTTAAAAATATAGAAGTTATACAACTATTATTTAATTTTAATCATGAAAGACAAAATTAATTGTAACCAATTGTTATGATTGTGCATGTCTATGTGGCATGCACAAACCGACTAGATGTCGTGGCAAGTCCACACACGTAGGAATGTGATAGATACTAACCCACCGATCGTGGAAGGGACCGCTGAGGTGTGCGCAATATAATTATTTCTATTTCGATGTTGTTTTGAGTTTTCCTATTTACAGACCACTTTTATTTCATTCTGCCAATTTTGATTTTAGTTTTAGTCGCAACCGATTGGAATCAGACCGAACCGTATAGAAGCATGCCGATGAGACGTGCGTAAGCCGACTAGACGCCGTGATGAGTCTACTTGTGTTGGAAGGCGATGGATACATGCTCATCGATTGAGGAAGAGACCCCCGAGAAATGCACAACTTAATTATTTCTATTTCGATGTTGTTTTAAGTTTTACTATTTACAGACTACTTTTATTTCATTCCGTCATGTTTGGTTTTAGTTTCAGTTAAAAATGATTGGAACCGGACCGAACCGCATAGAACCGGACCGAACCGTTAGTGACCGATTTGGTTTTGGTTCTTGTTAAACCGGAACCGGAACCGATGACACGACCAATGTTGCACCGATACCGACACACAACATGATACGACATGACACACGGCTCGTGTCACTCGTCAATTCTCAAAAAATACTAT
Source organism: Platanthera zijinensis (assembly GCA_039513925.1). Taxonomy (NCBI): domain Eukaryota; kingdom Viridiplantae; phylum Streptophyta; class Magnoliopsida; order Asparagales; family Orchidaceae; genus Platanthera; species Platanthera zijinensis. The sequence goes on from CM077082.1 coordinate 199,298,949, forward strand.
ATTCCGATACGCTGAGACACGTATATTAAATATTTATTTTTTATAATGAAATTCTTAAAACATTTAACAAAAAATAAAAAATGAATAATTAAAAAATATTCAAATAAATTACGTCATGTTTAAATATTACTCATCAAATATTCAAATAAATGATGTCATGTTTAAATATTACTCATCAAATATTCAAATGTAAAACTTAACAAAATGTTAAAAAATTATAAGACATTAACACATTACAATTATATATCCTCAGCAAAAATAATGTATTCTCAAGCAAATCTTTTCCCCTATTTTCAGTCTTCCTTTTTCTAGAGAAAATATTCACCTCACTAGTAGATCCACCTTCACTACTTGAAATGATAGAAGGGGGCAAAAACACTTTTTTAGGAGCAAGACTCGCTATTCTAGCATTCACCTCTTCTTCTAGTTTTTCCATCGTAAATAGATCACTCCTTAAGACTCTTACACACTTTCCAATTCTTTTTCCACTAATCATTAACAAATGTGCTCTCACTCTTGTATATGAACTTATAAAACATTTTTCAAAAAAATTACACTTCCAAGATAAATTGCCTCCTACCTCACCATGAGTAGCTAGCTTAGGGACACATGTGTCTGATTGAGCGGGACACGTGAATCCTGCGTGAGCCAGTGTGCTGAACTTCCGACATGCATGTTAGAGAGTGTCAGAGAGTAGGACGAGTGTCAAAGAGTCTGACACCGACACGCTAGGCATTTTGAAGTGTCAGTGCTTCATAGGACACGACGGTTCCAAAAATTATGCTGGAACAGGAACTAGAACCGACACCGATCAAACCAAATAAGATTTTAGTTCTAATTTGAAGAATTGTTACCTTAGTGGTTCGATTCACGGTTTTAATAGAACAGGAACCGAACCAGAAACATGCAATAATATCTGCTATGATCCACTTAATAAAAAAAGAATGAGTAGTTTTGTATGATTCCAATTATACATCTGATCCAAAAAATTAATTAACATAAACATGGTCATTAGCATGATGAACAATAAGTAATACTGTAACACCAATTCTTATACTTATCTAATGTCAGAATTAACCCTTCAGCGACGATCAAGCAAAGTGAGAAGGAAGCCTTCCACGTAGAGCGGGGAAATAACCTATTGTATTGCGACTTGTATCTTAGTATTTGAATCCCGCTGCAATCGGATGACTCTGCAATCCGACGACTAATATAGGTATAACCGTATAGATAATTAATATATATTTTTAATATTAAAAATGTAATAATAATATATATATATATACATTATAAATAATAATTATTATCAGAAATGAATTGCTGTTCGGTTCTATTTCGGTCTGGTCCCGATCGGGTCTAAAAATTCTAAAACCGCTCGAGCCATTCATGTTGCGGTTGAGGTTCTGGTTCTGGTCCTGATAATAAAATGAACGAACCGCACCCGAAACATTATTGTTTACTGTTTAAGAATTCAAACTGGAAGCAGAATAATTTGAGAATGGTTCGGTTCGGTTTTTTGTGGTTCCGATTCGGCTTACATTTTTCGGTTTTAAGTGATAACTATAGTAACAACTTGGTAATAGAACATTTTGATCCTCCTCTTCTGCCAAAGCGTCTCTCAACAACTTGCAAACCCTAAATTCTTTCTCCAAAGCCGCTGCCATTTTGATCCTTCTTCTATCGGTTCCAACAAATTTTCCGTTCCCGCAAGTGTAAAGCATCCACATTGTCCTAACATCTTGTCGTCTCCAACAACCATCCTTATCTCATCGATTTCCTCGCCTCTGCGATCGATGATGATGTTCCATGCAAATCGATGAGCTTACGACACTTTCGCGCAATCTCCTTCCAGTGACCCTAACCACCATCGACGATCCAGCCTGACGTGAAGCGTAGCCCCCAACAACGTGAATCATTCTCTTGTCGGCTCGAACACCATTCTCAGCTAAAGGCCTCTTTTACTCCAACAACAATAATTGACGATCCCAACCGTCAATTCCTCTCTCTTTTGCATCGACGAGCCCCCACGACGATCCCTGGAGCCATCGATGATCCCAGCCATTGATTACAATGATGAAGCAACCTCCTAGCCGCTGGTGTACAAAAAACCTATGATCCCTCTATTTCCGTAAGCATTTTGATGCACTGGCACCCCCATCATTCCTCCCTTTTCATTTCTACCAGATCCCGTACGTGCCACTCTCCTGAACGCACGAAAGAGGTATCCACAACCTTGTGTACAATTTAGAGCTACCTGTCTCCTGTGGAGTGTATCATTGGGAAGCTCGTGGCTCTCGTGACACCTTAAATTTAGCTGACTCCGAGGAATTCAACTGTTTAGTCACCTGCTCTTTAGCCCATGCTACTTCCTCTTTATCGTCGACCATCCTCCACTCTATGGGGACTCACCCATGCTATCAGATTCTATAAGGGACTTCATGCCAACATACATGACATCCATAGAGGGACGGTTTCTCGAGGCCGAAGCGCGTCATCGGGCAGACATGGACACAATCACTAGTAAGCTTAATGCGTTGACCGCCACCATTCTGATCGTTACTACGCTTACTGATCACGCTTGCAGTAGCCAGTCGCCTCCACCGCTGCTTCCTCGACCTGGTCACTCTGACTAGAATATAACATGAGGGCAACATCATGCCCCATTACACCAAGTTGGCTTTTCCAACTTAAGATGACAAGGATGATCCCTTAGGCTGGCTCACAAAACGCAAATAATTTTTTTGTCATCAGCAGACATCGGTGACGATTACTCTGGCCTCCTTCCACCTGATCTATTCGAAGAAGTTATGGTTCACCCATTTATAGACAGACAATTGACGAGTCTTATTTATATAGTAATTTTCGGACTCATCTGGGCTAGTTTTCTTACGCATGCACTTCAATTTTAGTTCGTTATCGTTTATATTTCATCTTATCTTCATTTCCATAGGAAGTGCACTTTTGGCCCGTGGTTGTGTATTTTTGTACTTTTATTGATTGTACTCCTTTTTTGTGATTTCTTGGAATGTCTGCACATACCAGTGTTGGTACAGGGGCCATGCGCGTGTTCTGGGACCTTTTGGAAACAGGTATACTGCGCACGATCATCGGATCTAGTGCGCACGACCACTGGTCGTGCGCCCCTGATCGTGCGCACCATTCTCTGTTTTTCCAAGATTTGTCTGGGGCCAACGCACGACCACTGAACACAGTACGCATGACCACCGGTCATGCGCCACTGATCGTGTGCTTTGATTCCACTTTTCCTGAAGTTTTTTCTGGGGTAAGCGCACGATCACTGTACATAGTGCGCACGACCATCCGTCGTGCGCTACTGCTCGTGCGCATTATCCCAGTTCATCTTCTGGTTCTGCCATGCCAGTGCGCATGATCACTGGATATAGTGCGCACGACCACTGGTCATGCACCCGTGATTGTGCGCATTGTTATATTCTACTTTCTATAAATATGCAGGTTCCGCCCTAATTTAGGGATCCGCGATTTTTCCGCCATTTTTCATCTCTGAGGAGGTATTCTACCGTCCTCCTTCATCTTCTACTGTAGGGAGGTGCTTCGGGCAAGCCTTCACTGCCAAATCCAAGCCTGAGCTTCCTCTCGGCCTCCTCCTTCATCCTTAAGCTTCAAAGAAGGTTTTCTCGCTAGATCCAACAAGCAAAGGGAAGCTTGCAACTTTCTTCCGCAATTGTGACACGAAGAAGACGGGTCAATTAGAAGGTAGTGACAGCCCTTCTCTATCCCGGACGCAGTTGAGGACCGAGCTAGGATGCGGATTGACAACCCAGCGACTCCTTCCGTGAACCCTCAGCAAGACTTTGGATTTAGTCGATCTCTTGACTTGTACTTGCTTTGTTGTTGTATATTTATGTTAAAACCTAATTTTAAGATGTTGTTGAACTTTAGTATTAAACTTTATGTGATTCGTGTCTATGTGAACTTGTATTGTTTTACGCTTTAGTTGCATGAGGTGCGCCATTATCCATCCACCCTTGTCGTTCTAGCAATTGCTAGAAGCGTGCGTAGAGAAGAGGTGCTTTCGACCCTCATTCCGCAAGCCTGCTCGTCCATCCGCCCAGTGATTCGGTGCATAGCGGCCCGACTAGTCTTCCATCCCGCCTGGCGAAGCATTGCATAACGACATTGCATAGGAGTAATTGTTAGTATTTAATTTTCTTTTTATCGCAACAATCAAAACCCCCCTTCGTTAGCTCCGACCTAAGGACTTCAATCTCAAGTCCTCCTCAAAATTAACTCTACCTTACTGTGTTCCCTCGAGATCGATACTTGGGAAAATTCGCCAATTTTATATTACTTGTGCGACCGGTCACTTGTCGTTCAAACACATCAAGTTTTTGGCGTCGTTGCCGGGGAACACAGTTGTGTGAGTTTTTGGAGAGGGAGATAATAGATTGAAACCTTTTTCCATTTGTGCATATCATTTTCTTATTTGCTTTAGTTTTTAGAATTTTTATTTTGCTTATTTCTTTTTGCCCTTTTTCTGATTTTTGATTTAGATAGCAGATCCGTGCTATTTTTATTCAGGCTGTGTAGCACTTTTTGGTAATTATTTTTGTTCGCGATGTATTCGGAAGTTGAGTGTCGTCCATGTACAACCCCATATTCGCAGAGTAGGGTCCTCTCAGCAGACGCAGGACCAGCTTTATGTTTTTTAAGCTTTTTAGAGATTCTGCACTCTTGGTGACCAATTTGGGCTTGGCCTTGGAGATATACTAGTAGGGGGAGGGAAAATCTACCTCCCCCCGGTCCCCTTTTTTGGTGGGTGTGGAGAGATGGCCGACCCCCCGGCTTTCCTTATTTAGGAGTGGCGAGCCAGGACCCGCAGCCTGCTACTTGCCCGGGCGGCCTGCCTTGCGGGCGAGCCAGGCCCCGCGACCTGCTGCTCGCCCGGGAGGCCTGCCCTGCGGGCGAGCCAGGCCCCGCGACATGCTTCTCGCCCGGTCGGCCTGCCCTACGGGCGAGCCAGGCCCCATGGCCTGCTGCTCTCCCGGGAGGCCTGCCCTGCGGGCGAGCAAGGCCCCACGGCCAGCTGCTCTCCCGAGCGGCCTGCCCTGCGGGCGAGCCAGGCTTCGCAGCCTGCTGCTCGCTCGGGCGGCCTGCCCTGCGTGCGAGCAAGGCTCTGCGGCCTGCTGCTCGCCCGGTCGGCCTGCCATGCGGGTGAGCCAGGCCCTGCGGCCAGCTGCTCGCTCGGGCGGCCTGCCCTGCTGGTGAGCCAGGACCTACAGGCGAGCCAGGCCCTGTGGCCTGCTGCTCGCCCCCGGTGGGTGGTTTCTCTAGAGGGGGTGGGGAGCATGGTTCGGCCCCCCTGACCTCTTTTGGCCGTACTTTTACCATTTTGCCCTCGGGGTGGATTTATCGCTTTATCCCTCGGTGTGGATGTTTTCTATTGGCTCAGGGACTATTTTCCCTAGAGGATTTTCGGACCTTTTAGTCCCCAGGCTTAGGAAAACTATAAATAGACCCCCTTGGGTACCTTTGGAGGGAGGAGTTTTTAGCTTCCTCCTCCCTTGGTTTCTTCTTCTTGGTTGAGTTGAGAGAGCTCTCCAAGGTACCCGGCTCAGCCATTGGTGAGAGAGGGGAAGTGCTCTTGTGACCTTCCGGGTGTGTGGTGGGACCTCCACGCTAAAGCCAAGGGTCTGTTCCTAGTTTCCCAAGTCTTTGGTCCGTGACGTTCTCCCGAGTGTAGTAAGTGTGAGGTCACCCCTCTTTTGGGACCCCGAACTCCACGAGAGACCAAGTTTTTGGTTTCAACATTTTGGTACGATGAGCGTGGAGAGTGACCAGCACAGAAGATCTCGGGAGAGTTGTAACGCCCCCGTTTTTTTTGTGTTTTGTTTGATCGTTGTTTGGCCTTACAATGACGCGTTTCTGTCCTTTTGTCATTGTAGAGCGTGGTCTTAGCTCTTTAGGTTCCTTGAGTGGCCTATTTGTAGCTTGTTTGCAAGATTCCCCAGCTAGCCGGAGTCTGTTTTGGTGACTCGGCTGAGCCTCTTAGGGAATCCTTGTACTTTAGCTTGGGAGGTGTTAGCCCGAGTGTTTGATCGTCGGATGTTGTTTTCGACTTCGCCGTTATTTTCGTAGCTTGGGTGTTTAGCTACGGTGTGAGTTTTGTCAAAATACGTTATCGTTTGTTTTCACCTCGTTTCGACGTTTGCTTGATTAGCTAGTGGTAGTTGCTTTTGTTGTGCATGGCCTTGAGTGGTCGAGCTTGGTAGGGCTGGTGCCCTATTTTTAGGCCAAGTGTTTAGCTGTTTTCATTTAATGTATATATATGTTTAGATAACTAGCTAATGATTTTGTTGTACAGTAATAGTTATATAAGCTTGGTTGGCTGAGTCGGTTCAGCTAGTGGCCGATTGTTTGCTTATGCTTATTATTTTATAAAGCTAATTTGAGTGAGTGGAGGTCTTATTATAAGGCTCCAGCTGTTCTCTTCTTCCACATTTCCCAAGCTAGCTTCAACTTGTTAGCTTCCAGCGGAAGGAAGCAAGCGGGAGGCGGAGGAGCTGCAGCTTTGACGCCGGATAGCTATGGATTTAGGGCTTGTTTCGCTCGGGTAACAATAGATTTAAGCTGCTCTCGCCGAGATCTTGCTTCCTAGGTACGTAATTTAGCTTTTCGGGTTGTCTATGAGATCTAGGGTTCCGGGGTTTTCTTCTTCTTCTTCTCTAAAGCTCCAGGTTTTCCTCTTTAGGTAGCTGGAGGTACAGGTGGCCAATTGTTTTTGCCGCCGGTGTCGAGTTGGAGGTGCTGCTGCTTCATCTTGCCGGAGTTGAGGCAAGTGGCTCCTTGCCCTTGCCAAATTGTTTTTTCCTTCTTTTCCTTATTAGCAGCAACAGTTCCTTGCTTTAGCCATTTTTATTCGACTTTGGGAAATGTCCAGATCGAGCCTATTTAGTTTCTTTTTTTCTTTCTTTCCTCTTGATTCCTGGTTTGGCGTCCTAGTAGCTTGCTGGAGTTAAAGCTTAGCTTAGTTTAGTGGTAGACATAAGCTTAGGCTGCGGTGTATTGGGTAGGAGGAGTGATGGAGAGAGTTGGAAATAATTTTCCAACTCTCTGGTAAGTAAGCGTTGAGTGGGCTGGGGTCGGGATAGCTCCAGGTTTTCTTGAATATTAGGCTAAGTCAAAAGCGTTGAGTGAGTGTACCTCACTCAACGCCTAGACTGTTAGGCTTCTGGCATTGAGTGTGGTGCACTCACTCAACGCATGGTCATTTTTGTGGCTAAGTCATTTGGCATTGAGTGAGTCAACCTCACTCAACGTCGTGGCTGTTTTGGCGTTGAGTGTGGTGGACTCACTCAACGCCAAAGCCTGTTTTTGCGGCTAAGTCATTTGGCGTTGAGTGAGTCGACCTCACTCAACGTCGTGGCTGTTTTGGCGTTGAGTGTGGTGGACTCATTCAACGCCAAAGCCTGTTTTTGCGGCTAAGTCATTTGGCGTTGAGTGAGTCGACCTCACTCAACGCTGTGGCTGTTTTGGCGTTGAGTGTGGTGGACTCACTCAACGCCAAAGCCTGTTTTTGAGGCTAAGTCATTTGGCGTTGAGTGAGTCGACCTCACTCAACGCCGTGGCTGTTTTGGCATGGAGTGTGGTGGACTCACTCAACGCCAAAGCCTGTTTTTACGGTTAAGTCTTTTGGTGTTGAGTGAGTCGACCTCACTCAACACCGTGGCTGTTTTGGCGTTGAGTGTGGTAGGCTCACTGAACACCAAAGCCTGTTGCTGTGGTTAGGTTACTTGGCGTTGAGTGGGTGGACCTCACTCAATGCCGAAGCTATTTGGATTGAGTGTGGTGAACCCACTCAACGCCATGGCTAGACTTTTACGTCTTTGTTCCTTGTGTTAGTGGGTGACCCCACTCAACGCCGGGGTTAGTGCTTGGTGTAGAGTAACCCACTCAGCTCCGCGTCGAGTGAACTCGACGCTTTTGCCTTGGGGGGTGTTTTCCTTTAGGACTGTTAGTATGGCTTCTTCCTTAGGGGGGTGATGGGTGTTCGGCTAGTTTTTGTATGCTGACTCGTGGATTATGGTAGGTGGTGTGGTTTTGTGGTCTCTATAAGGGGTGAATCGTGTGTGCTGAGTTGTGGACACCACCACCTAGGCCGTGTTTGTCACAACCCGCATTTTCTTCCGAATTAAAGAAATATCAGAGTATGAGAAAACACGCGTCATGATGCCACGTCAAGCAGGGGATAACTGCTGACGCTCAGGCAAAACCATCTACTATACGTATGAAAGAAATTCATGAGTTTAATGATTTGAAAATCAGTTATATTTAGATGTCGTATCCCTCGGCTCGGTGGATCACCTAGTCCACAGTTAAAAACTATACTTAAGAGCTGCGGAAAAATACTTTATTCAGGTTTTACATCCTAAGAAGTGCATAAGAGCCCTAAGAGGACCACTTATGCTATGCAAGACTATACATTTAATTTATATTATATATAGGAAAATGATCTTTATACGCTGCTTGGAAAATAGTGATTTACTTTTATAAATCATGCTGATCATGCAATAAATTTACAATATTAGTTGTAGTTTCAAAATAACTAGCAACATAGCATAAATCCTCCCTAGAGCAAGTAGACTATCTCCAGAAAATGGTAGCAGCAAAAGTAATATATCTAGTACAAAGGTAAAAACTACCAGTGGTCGCCAACAACCTGACACGAACCCACTGGAAAATATGTATGTCTGTAAGAAAAGTACAGAAAAACTACCTCACTAACAAGCAATAGAACCTCCAATATCTAAGAGACCACCAGCAACACCACCGCAACCTAGCCACCAAACTGGCTACTGCTCAGAACCTGAGGCATTCAAAAGAAGAAAGAATACCTCAGCAAGAAAAACAAGAAAGAACTGCATGAAAGTGTCAACCAGGGGGAGGGGGTAAGTGAAAGAGGAAAACACACAACAGTAAAAGTCACAACTGCCCCAAGGTAAGACAACAAGGAATGCACTACTTGGGAGGAAACAACATCAACCCTGCCCAGAAACTACATCCTGCAGGGTCTACTAGGCTTCCAAGAGCCCAAAATATTGCAATCTACCAAGGAAGAAACACCTAACACCCTAAGCTGTGGGCAAAAACAAATAACAGATGGTTGTAGCAAAAACAAATAACATGAAAGCACAAGGGGATCCAAGATAGAAGAATAAGGGGGTTGCTAAATTACACAACACCTCCCCCATGAGGCTTCAAACCACCACTACTAACCAAACTCTTTAGGAAAGTCCCCCAACCTCGAGGTAAGGGAAACATTTCCAAGCCATTGAGTGGGAACAAGCTCACCTTGGCGTTGAGGGTCTCAGCGCCAGAACACATATGAAAGCACAAGGCTATCCTCACTCAACGACCGTTGAGTGAGGTTCCACCCATAAGAGGCCTTGCTAACCTCCCAGCCAAAACCTATGGCGTTGAGTGAGGTCCACTCCCTCAACTCCTTTGCAAAACCATAAAACCCAACAGTGGCGTTGAGTGAGTCCACCTCCCTCAACACCAAAACAGCAAGACTCTACGCCAAAGAAGAATCGCCAACAAGAAGGTCGGCGGGTGGCCTCGAATGGCGGGAATCCAGGAATTCTCGCCGATACACAATTCTTGCCACCTCCCCCATGACTGAGTTACAGCGAAATCGGCGAGAATCATTCCCGTCGATTTTGACTTGGACGAAAACCACTCACCCCACCACTCCGCAAAGAACAAACCAAACCACTTTGAGTGTGTCCACCACCCACGAGTCCGGGCGGCTTTTCTTTGAGTGGCACCACCTCAACACCAAAACCCGAGAGTTACCAAGAGGTTCTAAAAGCCCTACCACAAAAACTTCCTCACTCTCTCTGGCCGACAATGTCTGGAGTCTTAATAATAAACACAAACTACAAGGAGGGGGCTATAATCAAGGCCCTAAATTTTGCAAGATAGAGGAGAACATGCTTGGTTTCTACCCTAAGGCTACGGGAAATATTCCAGAATTCAAAAGGAACAACAATGGCAAGGGCAAGAATACCACTTGCCTCGATTTCCGGCAAAGCTTGGACGACTTTCCCTCCTCTTCACTCGGCACTAGCAGCAGCAGCACCTAAAAGCACCTAACAAGCAACACGCACTTAAATGGCGGAAATCCACAAGACCCGAAAATCCAAGTCTCCTAAAACGCCACAAAAATCGAATCTATTACCGTCGAAACGTAGATCTGAGCGAGAGAAAGCCAACGCCGCTTTCGGAAACGAATTCCGTCCACGAAAGCTCCCGAAATCGCCGGCCGAAGGCTAGGGCAGTCCGTCGTTTCTGCCTCTGCTTTCCGTGAACTGGAGCAGCGGTTATAGGTTTCGGGAAGGAGGAAAGAGTGGGTCCGCCACTCCATGTAAAGCTTTATAAATAAGCCTCACCACGCCTGTTCAGCCTAACCGTCTCCCAGCCACCGTTCACTTAAACTAAGAGGGTTTCTAATTAGTCTTTACTAATGACGCACCCAAAACGACACGAAAACCGAACTACCTCGGAATTTGACGAAATTCGCACCGTAGCTAAATACTCACGCTACGAACACATCAGCGAAGTCGAAATTAACTTTCGACGAACAGAACTCGAGTTATACCCACCTAAATCCAAAACACAAGCATCCCCCAAGAGGCCACACCGGGTCACCCAAAACGACTCGGCTTGCTAAGGAGACCTTGCCCATAGGCTACAAAATAGGTCACTCAGTTCTAAGGAGCTAAACCACACTCCATAAATGGCACAAGCCACGAAAACGCGTCACCGTAACGTCAAACGAGAATAAAATAGTCGCAGAAAAATCGGGGGCGTTACAGTCACTCCCCCTAAAAGAAAGTTTCGTCCCAAAACTTTACGCACAGCACTTCTACTATAGAAGGAAAAAAGTAACAAACAGGAGTTACAAGAAGGGAAACATACCGATCAAATCATGGAAACAGGTGAGGGTAAGCCTTCCTTCATGGCCGACTCTAGCTCCCAAGTCGCTCTCTCCAAATCCTGATTCTTCCATAGAACTTTCACCATCGGAATGGACTTATTTCGCAGCACCCGTTTTTGAGTATCCAAAATACGAACCGGCACTTCAACAAAAGAGAGGTTGGGCTCCAACTGGGGCACAACGTCCAAAACTGGCCCACTGCTGCGCACACACTTCCGCAATTGACTAACATAGAAAACATTATGAACACCTGGGAAGTTTGTTGGCAAATCCAACCTGTAAGCTGACACGCCAATCCGCTCCAAAATCTTAAACGGGCCCACATACCTCGGGTCCAATTTTCGATTCTTACCAAACTTCTTTACACCCACCATCGGGGAAACCTTAAGAAATACAAGGTCCCCTACAGAAAACTCCAAGGCAGACCTACGCCGATTGGCGATCTTCTCGTACCTCTCCTGAGCTATACGAAGCTTCTCTCGAACAAGCTTCACTGCGACTTCCATTTCCTCGAGCGCATCAGGACCCAACAAAGGCCCCTCACCAGCCTCAGCCCAAAACAACAGAGTTCTGCAGCGCCTCCCATACAAGGCTTCGAACGGAGCCATCTGCAAGCTCTCCTGATAACTATTGTTGTATGCAAATTCCATAAGTCGCAGCCGCTCATCCCACACTCCACCGTGGTCTAAAATGTAGCATTAGATCATATCCTCGACTATCTAGTTCACCCGCTCCGTCTGCCCATTGGTCTGTGGGTGGTAAGCAGTTGAATACCTCGGATCGGTACCCAAACCCTCCTGCAGACTCTGCCAAAAGCGAGAAGTAAACCGGGAATCTCGATCAGAAATGATGCTAACCGGCACACCGTGCAGTCGGATGACTTCATTCAAGTACAACTCCGCTATCTTCTTCATCGGGTAATCAATCTTATATGGCACGAAGTGAGCACACCTCGTCAGTCTATCCACTATGACCCAAATAGAATCAAACTCCCTTGGGGATTTCGGTAAGCCCGTGATGAAATCCATAGATATGCTTTCTCACTTTGAAGTCGGGATCTCTAATGAAGTCAACTTGACACTAGGCCTTCCATGATCGGCCTTCACACGCTTGCAAGTGTGGCACTCCACAGCAAATCGGGCTATATCGCCTTTCATGTCATACCACCAGGCAATTTACTTTAGGTCACGATACATCTTTGTAGATCCTGGATGGTAGGCAACACTGGATCCATGAGCCTCTCTGCAAACTATACCCCTAATGTCCCCAACCGCGGGGATGCAAAATCTGCCGCGGTACTTCAAAGTTCCCGCATCATCGATGGAATAATCCGGCAACTCTCCTCTCTCAGTCCTGGAGAATAAGTGTAGAAGATCCCGGTCGTCCTTCTGGTGCAGTCTGGTCAAAGAAATCCAAGACGGCTCTGCCACTGACAAACTACTCTGCAAGCCACAACATCCCACTGATATATCCATAAGGAGGAACTCCTCCACTAAACGATCGGCGGTGAGATTAAAGATCTTTCCCGTCTTACAGCTCAGGGCGTCGGCCACCACATTGGCCTTGCCTGGATGATACTGGATCTCTACGTCATAATCGGCCATATACTCTAGCCACCGACGCTGGCGCAGATTTAACTCCTTCTGCGTGAACACGTACTTCAGGCTCTTATGGTTGGTGAAGATCTTGCACTGAGCCCCATAAAGTAGGTGTCTCCACAGCTTAAACGTATAAATAACCGCTGCAATAATTGAGGTCATGCGTAGGATAATTCTTCTCATGACTCTTCAGTTGCCTTGACCCATAGGCAATCACCTTACCAACCTGCATTAATACGCATCCCAGACCTACATGCAAAGCATCCACGTATACGTCGTAATCCACACCCTCAGTAGGCAGGGTCAGAACGGGAGCAGTGCACAATCTCCTCTTTAACTCCAGGAAGGCTTCTTCGCACTTCTCGCTCTAAACAAAAGCCACGTTCTTCTGAGTCAGCTTGGTCAAAGGTCCAGCTAGGGTAGAGAAACCCTCCACGAACCTCCTGTAGTAGCCGGCCAACCCTAGAAAGCTACTGATCTCCTTAGGCGTGTCCGGCCTACTCCAATCCATCACTACTGCAATATTTTCTGGGTCGACCGAGATCCCATCCTTATTCACCACGTGGCCCAGAAACGAGACCTGAGGCAACCAAAATTCGTACTTGCTCAACTTGGCGAATAACTTGTGGTTCCTCAACTCCGATAGAACCAAGCGCAGATGCTGTTCATGCTCCTCAGCGCTATGAGAATAAACCAACACGTCATCGATGAAGACCACCATGAACTTATCTAGGAAATCCTTGAACACCCGGTTCAACATATCAATGAACGTTGATGGTGCGTTGGTCAATCCAAACGACATCACTAAGAACTCAAAATGTCCATGCCTCGATCTAAACGCAGTCCGTGGAATATCTGCCTCGCGGATCCTAAGCTGATGATAGCCTGAACGAAGATCAATCTTGGAGAAGACCGTGCTACCGCGCAACTGGTCAAATAAGTCATCGATCCTCGGCAGAGGGTACCTGTTCTTAATTGTGACTTTGTTCAGCTCCCTATAGTCGATGCAAAGCCGCATTGACCCATCTTTCTTCTTCACAAATACAACAGGAGCACCCCAAGGCGACGAACTCTGCCTGATAAACCCTTTCGCCAACAACTCATCTAACTGGACTCGCAACTCCTCTATCTCTCGAGGGGCAATCCTGGTACGGTGCCTTAGCAATAGGACACGTACCCGGCTCCAAATCGATCACAAACTCAACATCCCGCTCGGGAGGAAGACCAGGAAGGTCATCAGGAAAAACATCGGCGAAATCACGAACAGCTGGAATCTCCTCTAAGCGCGGTACACAAACAGCGGTCCCAACCACCGAGACCAAACAAGCAAAACAATCCGAAAGAAAAAGCTTCTGAGCACCTACCGCAGAGATGACAGGAGAATCCTGGCTTAGATCTGCATACACGCTTCCGGGCTGACCATCGTCCCTGATGAAGTCCAAGCGCTTCCCTTTGCACTGAATGACTGCATCATACTTAGACAGTCAGTCCATGCTCAAAATAACATCAAAGTCCTCTAGATCAATCATCTTAAGGTCTGCCTTCGCAAGGAAGTCCCCCAACAAAACAGGGCAATCTAACATGCCCAAATATGACAACACAGATTCACAAGAGGGGAACTAAACACGAAGGGTATCCCGAACTCGATCTAAAGTCAACCGATGTCGCTCTACAAAGGCTCTAGCCACGAACGAGTGGGTAGCGCCGGAGTTAAACAGAACACGCGCCCAGCGGTTCTTCACCTTAAACTTCCCTATAGGAACATATATAACTAAGGAACTACCACAACAATACTACAAACATTCTAGCAAGACAAGAACAAAACATTCAGGCTGGAAAGACAACTAACCTGAGATGACCTGAGTCGAAGCTTGAGCCTCCTCGGAAGAGATCACGTTTAGCTTTCCTTTCCTTTGTCCACACGCTGAGGTAGAGGTAATGCCTGCAGAGGAACTGCAGGAAGAGCAGGCTGGACCTGAGGACACCTAGACTTGATGTGTCCCTTCTGCCCACACTGAAAACAGACCTTATCCTTGGACCAGCACTGGGCAGCATCATGCCCGGGTCTCTTGCAAACGGAACAGGAGACATCTCTCCTAGGAGCACCCTGAATCGCATGAACCTGCTCCTTCCTCTGAGCTACTACCCTCTTGAAACATCTCTCGACAGGGTGGCATGACCGGCCACAGAAACTGCACACCACTTTGCTCTTCTTTCCCGGAGCTGCATCAGGTACCTGGGGTTTCTTTTCCTCCACAGACTTCCTCTTGTCCTTCCTCATTTGCTGGCCTCTAGTCTTCGCGGTCTCAATAGCCTCCACCTTGAGAGCAGCCTCCACTACTCCTGCATAAGTCTCTAACCCATAAGCACTGGTCAACTGCTGCACCTCGCTCTTCAAACCACCGAGAAATCGTTTAACTCGATCAGCCTCAATTCTGACCAATCTAGGGGCAAAACGGCTCAACTTGCTAAACTCTATCTCATACTCACCCACCATGAGTTGCCTTTGCTTCAGATGGAGGAAGTCGTTCATGAGGCGATCACGCTCGACCGAGGGTAAGAACTTCCTCAACAGCATCTCCTTGAACACCTCCCAAGAGCATCCAGCTACCAAGCACTCCTTCTCTCTCAGCCACCAATTATTAGCCAAACCTTTAAGCTGATAGGCGGCTAACATCACCCTCTGATCATCTGCAATCCCTGAGTACGAGAACATCTCCTCCATGGAGATCAGTCGGTCGTCTATCACCATGAAATCTTCCTTCCCATCATAAGTGGGAGGGCTCAGCCTCTGAAACTGCGAGATGAAGGCCATCTCTGCTGGCACCACCATAGGAGGTCTTAAGGGTGCAGGAGGGGGAGGAACAGCAATCCCCCCTGCAAGGGCCTTGCACTCCCTGAGTCTGTCCTGCCACAACTGCTACCAAAGACTAGATCTGGGCTCGCACCTCCACCAACTGCCTGCTCAAGGAATCGCTACTCTGCCGCAAGCTTTCGATCACAGCATCATTCTGCGCTCCCGATGACTCACCCTTAGACAGGGGAGTCGATCTAGTCGAAGGACGTCTCGCCATCCTAAATCCATAGCAACACTAGTTAGATCCTAGTACAATGGCTAGAACCCACTACAAGTACAGACAATACATATATAGATATGAACTTAAAGCTGTTAAACTTACTCTGGGAGTTTATCTTTTTACAAAAATTGATGTTATGTCCTAACCTAGGATGGTTAACCACCACCATACTAATTCTTGTGCCTAGGTCGGGAATGCTTGACTTTATATTATTTTTGACTCGAAAACTTATGTGTGTACATATGTCATCCTGCCAGTCTTTAGCTTGGCACGTTGTGCTTATGCAATGTTATGCTATGCATGTTTGTGCTATGCATTCTAAAAAGGCCCTAATGCATGTTATGAGCGGTGTACGCATGAAAATGTTATGCATCCCATACTACATAACATTCGCATGCAACGAAAAAGAAAACGTGCTAGTCGCAACCATGTGGTGAGGTTATGCATCCCATACTACATAACCCTCACATGTTGCCCCTATGGTGGATCCATATACGAATACATATTATGCATCCCATACTACATAATATGCCCCGTATACTTTATGTTATGCTATGAGTGTAGTGTTCGTGCTTTTGCCAAGACGTGCTGATGACATATCGGTGTGTGAATGACATGATGCTGAACTACAAATGCAATCAAAAGGGAAGGTTGCCCGACTAACTTGTCAGGCAACCTCCCTCTGATACCAACTGTCACAACCCGCATTTTCTCCGAATTAAAGAATTATCAGAGTATGAGAAAATACGCGTCATGATGCCACGTCAAGCAGGGAATAACTGCTGACGCTCAGGCAAAACCATCTACCTATACTTATGAAAGAAATTCATGAGTTTAATGATTTGAAAATCAGTTATATTTAGAGGTCATATCCCTCGGCTCGGTGGATCACCTAGTCCACAGTTAAAAACTATACTTAAGCATTGCGGAAAAATACTTTATTCAGGTTTGACATCCTAAGAATTGCATAAGAGCCCTAAGAGGACCACATATGCTATGCAAGACTCTACATTTAATTTATATTATATATAGGAAAACGATCTTTATACGTTGCTTGGAAAATAGTGATTTACTTTTATAAATCATGCTGATCATGCAATAAATTTACAATATTAGTTGTAGTTTCAAAATAACTAGCAACCTAGCATAAATCCTCCCCAGAGCAAGTAGACTATCTCAAGAAAATGGTAGCAACAAAAGTAATATATCTAGTACAAAGGTAAAAACTACCAGTGGGCTCCAACAACCTGACACGAACTCACTGGCAAATATGTATGTCTATAAGAAAAGTACAGAAAAACTACCTCACTAACAAGCAACAGAACCTCCAAGGTCAAAGAGACCACCAGCAACACCACCGCAACCTAGCCACCAAACTGGCTACTGCTCAGAACCTAAGGCATTCAAAAGAAGAAAGAATACCTCAGCAAGCAAAACAAGAAAGAACTGCATGAAAGTGTCAACCAGGGGGAGGGGGTAAGTGAAAGAGGAAAACACACAGCAGTAAAAGTCACAACTGTCCCAAGGCAAGACAACAAGGAATGCACTACTTGCGAGGAAACAGCATCAACCCTGCCCAGAAACTATATCCTGCAGGGTCTACTAGGCTTCCAAGAGCCCAAAATGCTGCAATCTACCAAGGAAGAAACACCTAACACCCTAAGCTGTGGGAGATGGTAGTAGCAAAAACAAATAACATGGATCCGGGTTGGAGGCAAACTCAGTCCCCCAACCTCCATTTCCAAGCCAACAAGCTCAAGGGTCTACATGTGAAAGCACAAGGGACCTTCCACCCCCTTGCCCAGCCCGTGCCTGGAGCAAGAAAGAAGAATAAGGGTAGCATTGGCTAAATTACACAACACCTCCCCCATGAAGAGCTTCAAACCACCACTACTAACCACGACCCACGATTCGGCCTTTAGGAAAGAAAAACATGGCCGACAAAGAAACTACAAATATAATCAAGGAATTCACTCGGGTAAGAAAATCGAGGTAAGGGAAACAGTGTTGAAATCACTCAACACGACTTGGCGTTGAGTGGGACCCACTAAACGCCTAACCAGACCTTGGCGTTGAGTGAGTTAGCCTCACTCAGCGCCAGAACAGTCATGGCGTTGAGTGAGAATCACTCACTCAACGCCCTCCGCAAGAACAGCTCTGGCGTTGAGTGAGCTATCCTCACTCAACGCCAAAACAGCCATGGCGTTGAGTGAGGTCCACTCCCTCAACGCCTTCAGCATAAGAGGTAGTGGCGTTGAGTGAGCTAACCTCACTCAACGCCAAAACAGCTATGGCGTTGAGTGAGGTCCACTCCCTCAACTCCTTTAGCAAAACTACAAAACCCAACAGTGGCGTTGAGTGAGTCCACCACCCTCAACGCCAAAATAGCTTTGGCGTTGAGTGAGGTCAACTCACTCTACGCCAAAGTTCATTCCCGCAGGACAACCCTAAACCATCGCCAACAAGAGGAGGTCGGCGGGAATGCCGACTGATTCTCGTCGAATCGGCGGGAATGCAGGATGATTCTCGCCGAATCGGCGAGAATCCAGGATGATTCTCGCCGATCGGCAGGAATCCAGAATGATTCTCGCCGATCGGCAGGAATCCAGAATGATTCTTGCCGAATCGGCGGGAATCAAGGATGATTCTCGCCGATCGGTGGGAATCACTGACGTTACACGTCGAAATCAGCGGGAATCACTTGGTAATTCCCGTCGATTTTGACTTGGATGAAAATTCTCACTCAATCACCCCACCACTCATCCACAAAGAACAAACCAAACTGTGGCTTTGAGTGTGTCCACCACACTCAACACCAAGTCCGGGCGGCTTTTGGCTTTGAGTGTTTGCACCACACTCAACACCAAAACCCGAGAGTCTACCAAGACTGGTTCTAACCAGATCCCTACCACAACAAACTTCCTCACTCTCTCTCGGCTCCACCCGCCAAAGCACCCAACTAGAACTACATGTCTGGAGTCTTAATAATAAACACAACTAGCAGATTGAGCAAACAGCACAAGGAGGGGGCTTATAGGAGAATCTAAGCCCTAAATTTTACAAGATAGGGGAGAACATGCTTGGTTTCTACCCTAAGGCTAACCGGGAAATATTCCAGAATTCAAAAGAACAACAATGGAAAGGGCAAGAATACCACTTGCCTCGATTTCCGGTGAAGCTTGGACGACTTTCCCTCCTCTTCACTCGGCACTAGCAGCAGCAGCACCTAAAAGCACATAACAAGCAACATGCACTTAAATGGTGGAAATCCACAAGACCCGAAAATCCAAGTCTCCTAAAACGCCACGAAAATCGAATCTATTACCGTCGAAACGTAGATCTGAGCGAGAGCAAGCCAACGCCGCTTTCGGAAATGAATTCCGTCTACGAAAGCTCCCGAAATCGCCGGCCGAAGGCTAGGGCAGTCCGTCGTTTCTGCCTCTGCTTTCCGCGAACTGGAGCAGCGGTTATAGATTTCGGGAAGGAGGAAAGAGTGGGTCCGCCACTCCAAGTAAAGCTTTATAAATAAGCCTTACCACGCCTGTTCAGCCTAACCGTCTCCCAAGCCACCGGTTCACTTAAACTAAGAGGGTTTCTAATTAGTCTTTACTAATGGCGCACCCAAAATGACACGAAAACCGAACTACCTCGGAATTCGACGAAATTCGCACCGTAGCTAAATACTCACGCTACGAACACATCAGCGAAGTCGAAATTAACTTTCGACGAACAGAACTCGAGTTATACCCACCTAAATCCAAAACACAAGCATCCCCCAAGAGGCCACACCGGGTCACCCAAAACGACTCGGCTTGCTAAGGAGACCTTGCCCATAGGCTACAAAATAGGTCACTCAGTTCTAAGGAGCTAAACCACACTCCATAAATGGCACAAGCCACGAAAACGCGTCACCGTAACGTCAAACGAGAATAAAATAGTCGCAGAAAAATCGGGGGAGTTACAGTGTTGGGCAGGTATGGTTGGGTGTGTTGACCCTGTAGTTGCCACCGGTTGTTTTCACCCTGGAGTGTTTTTGGGTCTGGTTGATGGTGAGGGCTGTGCCGCCCACTCCGACCCAGGGTTTTCACCGCGGCCAATAATTCACAAAGATTAGGACTGTTAGTTCCTTTCCTTTTTAGTGGTTATTTCTTTTGGCATAGGTATGCCTTGGTGCTGCTGCAGGTGCTTAGCAGGGCATGTTGCCATTTATGTTCACACTCGGTATACTTTTACTGCTCTTTGGACAGTGTTTCTTCTTACTATCATGCCTTTTCTTCTACTGATAACATTTTGTTGCAGGGCTGGTAAACCCCTTCTTTTATTGCTCATGAATCTAATGCTCCACTTCCTTTGATTTTCTTTTACTTGCTGATGTGTTCTTTTTTTGAATGCCTCAGGTTTAGGTTGTAGCCAGTTAGACGGCTAGTGCTCTTGTAGAGCTTGCTTGTGGCCTCCTGGGTATCTGAGGTTGTTGTTCCTCATCTGGTGAGGTAGTTTTTCTTCATTTCTGTATAGACATGCGTACTCACCAATGAGTTCGTGTCAAGTTGTTGACGCCCACTAGTGGCTTACTTATGTTGCTGGGTATGAACTAAAATGCTACTTTTGCCTATTTGAGGTTGCTCACTTGTTTCTGAGAAGGTTTTATGATAGGCTGCATGTTAGGTAGTTTTTTAAAACCCTAACATATTACATGTATCTCATGCACATCATGTTTACAAAACTAAAGCACTATTTTTCCTTAAGCATAAAGAATATCTTTTTATATATACTACACTAATCTTAGAGTCGTGCATAGCATGAGTCGTCACTCGGGGACACTTATGCTCCTTTAGGATGTCAAAACAACCTAATTAAAGTATTTTCCGCTGCGAACGAATATATATATATTTTTTATTGTGGACTAGCTGATCCACTGTGCTGAGGGATACGACCATTAAATATAACTGGCTATCTTTCATAATAAGCTATGGTTTTTCTAAAAATCTAAAGTCTGGAGTTTTGCCTGAACGTGTGCAGTTATCCCCTGTACTACGTGGCATCACAATATGTATTTTCTCTTGATCTGATACGATTTATTCGTCGAGAAAGTGCGGGTTGTGACAGTTGGTATCAGAGGGAGGTTGCTTGACAATTGGTCGAGCAACCTTTCCCTTGTTTGCATTGATAGTTTAGCGTCATATCATACACACACTGATATGTCATCAGCACGTATTGGCTGAAGCACGAACACTACACTCATAAGCATGAAGAAGTATATGGGGCATATTATGTAGTATGGGATGCATAATATGTGTTTGTATATGGATCCACCATAGGAGGCAACATGTGAGGGTTATGTAGTATGGGATGTATGACCTCACCACATGAATGCGGCTAGCACGTTTTCTTTTTTTTTCGTTGCATGGAAATGTTATGTAGTATAGTATGCATAACATTTTCATGTGTACACCGCCTATGACATGCATTAAGGCCTTTTTAGAATGCATAGCACAACATGCATAGCATAACATATCATCAGCACAACGTGCTAAGCTAAAGATTTGCATGATGACATCAGCACAACGTGCCCTAGTCCGGATTTCTTCTCAATCGTAATATATTATTTATTATATTCCTCTTAACATCCAATATTGCTATGTAATGATAAGCTAAACTTTCATTATTAGCATACATGCGAAGCCTGTTGATTGGGTTTATTGCTTTCCTTATGCAGGTGCATATGGTAGATAAGTCTAGTAGTTTTGTTGATGCCATTATAGAATCAGAAAGTGTCTCAGACAAATTTCTTAAACGTATCATTCAAGTGGCAGACCATACAAAAATCAAGGTTAAAAAACAATCTGATGCTGCCAGTACGGTGAATGATGGAGGCTTTATAAGGTATTTTCCATACTTTATCCCTTTTCCATAATATTCTTAAATTATGATACATATATGTTAAGAAACTTGCACACGCGTTCTCGGATGATCTTTCTCATTACAGGAGAGCTCTCTCGAAGTTGAGGCGACCGTATATTTCACAATTAATTACATAATTGTGTTTTATGCTATTTTTCATGTAGTGCACTTGTTCTGTAGAGAACCTCTATTTATATAAGATTCCCATAGATGGTGAGATCTGATCTTGGAATGTTAAGTCTCTTGGGCTTTCTTGCAGAGAAGGGCACTTTGGAGGACCATTCTCCAAGTGCAAGGCGGGAGTTAGTTTCTGAGTTGTACCCATTATCTTCTTGCAATGCGATTTCATCATTATTGTTCTAGTTCTTGATATGAAGCACACCTACGTATCAGTTGGTCAGACCTGCCACTCCCCTAGGGTTTCCATCGGAATCTAACGCGAATCTTCTCCATTCTGTCCAACAACCGCCGATTATGGTCCTTCTTGTGGCATTGTTGCAAGCCCTCTGCAATCGGCTCGATGTGACCATGGATGACATCCTCATAATCACACATGAGTTATATCGTCGACTCCTTCCGCTTCATCCACACACAACTTGATGCATTCCTGGATTCAAAAATGTATTTTAAAGGATAAAGTGTTGAGGCTCCGCTCAAGATAGTCCACTAAGCCTCATCAATGTGGAATGACCTTATATAGTATCTCCAGCGTAGAGCCGTTACACCATAGTGAAACGTAACCCATTTGGTCATTCTGAGGCGGTCTCGACATACACGGACATATATTAAATATCCTAACAATCTCCTCCTATGTCCGCCGTAAACCCGACGTCGAAAAAAGGGTGGTGTGTGTAGTGTTCAACCGAATATGAAGCACTCACAACTGTGTCCATCACACTTGTCAGAACATATTGGACGTTAAGTAAAATAGTTGTATGCATGCATAAGATTAAACAAGAAATCTCAGCAACATCATAACAAAGTCAAAAGTACAATCATAGCTCTAGTACCAGAACACCTAGTGCCTCATGACCAACTAAAGAGCAAGAAAGTCCAAACAAAACAAGTAAAAGAAAGGAGAGCTAAACAGTGCTCTAAGTAGAAGAAAAACCAATTTATACTCTACAAATCAGCGTCCATCAGGTCATCCTCCTCTGGACCCAAACTTGCAAGTGCTCCTCCATCGGCAGCAACCCCTGTAATTTCCAACAGAGAAGTTCATTCAGAATGAATTCAACCTTGCAAAATGTACAAGTATCCTGTTCTACTTATATGAACGTAGTACAGTATGAGGAAGCATGCGTAGAGTATTTAGGTTCTACCTTAGAATTCATTATCTGTTTTCAAAGAAATGATGTTATGGACTTTTGGACACCGCAGCTGTATCTGTTGTACAACCCCGTACCCGGCCGAGCGGGATCCTCCCCAAGTGGCGGGCTCGAGACATGCTATGAGCAACAATGTGGTACAGCCCTGTTCGAAGACGAGCGGGTGCTCGTGCGTGCGTGCGGAGATTTTATGTGATAGGCTTTTAATATATATATGTTTAATATTATAATATATATATATATTATATTATATATATATTATATTATATTATATATATATATATATATATTATATTATATTATATTATATATATATCAGATTTTTATTTAGAATAAAGAAGAGGAGGGGGGATCGGGTACAAGGCAACAACATTAAAAGAAAAAACAAAAAGAGAAGAGGGGGGCAGTCGGGATCAGCTTCCCCGATGCCGCCTGAAGTAGTGAAGGCCGGGATCAACTTCCTCGGTGCTACTTGGAGCACGCTCGGCCACGGAGAGGCTCGGCCATGGAGGAAAAAATCACTTGGAGCCTTCAACATTATAGCGAAGGCGGATCCGTGCATGGACAACCACTATGGACGCTAGATGTCGAGCCTCGGGCGATATGCGTGGTTGCGGCTTCATCAAAATACGCGTCAAGGGTAACGAAGTTTCTTCTCGGGCAGGTGAAGCTCTCAATTACCATCTTGCATGGAAGCTCCTCTCCACCGACGAGTGGGCGAAGGATGTTCTCCGACGGGTTGACGTGTACGTCCCTGCAATTAACTGCGTTAACACCCAGAAGCGTGAGTACGGGTTTAGGCATGCTGTATGAAGCTCATCCGGACGTGTGAGCCGGATTGGTGATGTTCTGGTGTTCCCGGAGAAG
Organism: Platanthera zijinensis; assembly: GCA_039513925.1. Lineage (NCBI taxonomy): Eukaryota > Viridiplantae > Streptophyta > Magnoliopsida > Asparagales > Orchidaceae > Platanthera > Platanthera zijinensis. The sequence continues at coordinate 199,322,698 of CM077082.1, forward strand.
ACTCCGAGAAAGTTGTATATTATCTATTTGCAGGGAATTCATATCATAGCCCCCAAAAAGGGGTGTGTGCAATATATTTCACCAGCTTATGTTAGCTGACTGTTGTTTAGCTGGCAGTCGCTTGTCGAGCCGTTAGCGTACAGGTGTTGCAGTACCAAGCGGGGAGTAGCGGGCTTAAGCCCAAGTTTGTGTCGGCCCAAGAAGGCCTGATTTGTTTATATTGCCGTCCTGCGTGCCGAAGTATTGAATTTATATTCCTGTAATTTAAATATCTGTGATGCCATGTGAATGTGTTTTATCCTTTTCATCTTAGGCAGGCGGTATGTTCGCGAACCGCTCACCCCATAGGGACCCCGAGGTAAGGTTACCGAGAGGCCCTTGAAGGTCAGTTAATGACCTTTCATAACAACGTAGTTACGTTATTGGCGACCCGATTGGGGTTGCGTAAAGTAGAACTGTTCGGCGAGATTACGCCATTGGTAGGGCGGATGAGGAACATGAAAGTGAGTGTAAGATCAACCCTTCACTCTAGAGGGGGGTGAATAGAGTGTTTTAAAATAATTCTGCAAATTTAAAAATTACTTTAGCAGTGGAAGACTTAATTTACTTAGTGTAGAGTGCTTAACAGTAATCAGAATAAAACAAATACAAGAAGCAAATCCACAGCACACAGCAAACAAAATAACAAGCAACCAGAAGACACAAGGAACTATAGTGGTTCCCCAAAACCTGGGTACATCCACTCTTCTACCACCCTTGGTAAGAATCCACTGCAGGATGAGTTGATCAGGTATCCTGGCACCAATGAGCTTTTGATAAGGTGCTCAAAAACCAAACCAGATTTTTTGATCAGGTGTCTTGCCACCACTGAGTTTTGATTAGGTCTCAGAAAGCAAAACAAAACTTTTGAAGGGAGTTTAAAGAACCATTTTACAGGAAAGAAAAAGAAAAAGGTTAGGTTGTCTTCTCTGTCAACAATCAGAGAGAAGCACAAGTGGATGTTGATGTTGTCAAAGCTCCCCCTGAGATTAGCAAGAGTTCAGGAATAGAATCTTTACAAGGGTGATAGGTCTTCAATGAAAAGAATGCTCCAGCAAAAAATGATTTCAGCAAGAACTGAAATGTGTGTTGTCTGGAGTATGAATGATGAAGACTTGAGAAACTTTGAATCAGAAGGAATCAGAAATAATAGAAGCTTGTTCTTCTCTCTGTGTTATTGATCTTCTTTTTTTTTCTTCTTATATAATTCTTCTTCTCTGAATCATAATATGAAATCCAGTCTTCAAATCTTCTAGATAGCCGTTAGCAAAATCATAAATGCTTTCATTAAATGTCAACTGTCTCTGGAGGAAAAACCTAAATAACATTCCTTCTTTGTTTCCTTGAAACTTGCTCCAGATTTAATATAACGGCTAAAAATCTTTTTCAATAAATGCTCTGACTTGAAGACATTTGAAATACTTAACAAACTGACAGAATTCCAGAAATCATCGATCTCAAAAGATAATCGTCGATCTGAGCTCAACTATCGTCGAACTGAGTACGACGCCTCGTCGACCGGAGCTCAGAGATAGTCGAACTGGGTTCGACGCTTCGTCGATCTGAGCTCGACGACAAGTTGAACTCTTCATCTGGGCTTCTCATCTGAACTAGGAGGTCTTGGGGAAAGCTTCAAACCTAAGTCCTAAGCCTTAGACCTTAACTAGTTGACCTTTACTCTATATAACAAGGTCAATGCAATAATCCTATAGACATAGTGATCCTGACCCAAATTAGTAATATGGTGTTCCAACAATCTCCCCCTATTTGAGTTAGGATTACTCTTTACATGAATTATAGGAAACACAAACAGAAATACAAAAAACATTGCAGAACCACGGATATATAAATATATCACAGCAAATAGTTCAGCAGAGATGAGATTGTTCAGCTTATATTAACTTTCCTTGTCAATACCTTTCTTAAACAGAATTTCCCTGTTAGGATTTTCAGAGTCTTTCTTTGATCTCATATCATCAGTAGCACCAAGAGTTATCTGGCTTCTGCCTCTAGGGACTACAGCTTTAGGATGTAGCTGCATATACTTCTCAGTATTGAAAAATTTCTTGGAGCTGTACCTTTCAAGTTCTTCTCTTCTTTGATCTGACAGAGTAGAAATGTTGGAGGTATCTTGTCCTTTTTCTCTGTCTTTCTTGATTTGATCTAATGCAGCCATCTCTTTTAGTCTTGCTGTCCAGGAGACTGGGTTATTCTCTAGATCTTCAAATGGAACTGATGGCTTATACTTATTGATGGTGTCAGTGGGAGGAGCTTTTTAATGAAAACCTTCTTTGAGCTTATAAGGAAAAGGACTAGAAGTGGTATCACTTGGGCTTTGTCCTTTCCTTTGATAAGGTTGATGTCTGGACTGTCCTCTAGAATAAACCTGATAACCTCTTTGAGTGCCTCTATACTGACTGCCTCTTGACTGATTACCTCTTTGTTGATATCATTTATATTGAGATCTTCCTTGAAACTGGGATTGAGAGGATCTTTGAGAAGAGATATTGGACGATTGAGGAGCTGAGTCTCCACTGGATCCTACACCTGGAGAAGGAGGAGGAGGAGGATCATAGTGAGAGGTTCTCTTACTACATTTCCTTTTCTTCCTCATGGCCTTCAACTGATTTTTTAGAATATTGCATCCAGTGCTCAGTTATAGGGCAGTTGTGCAGAATATAATATAGAATATCATGATCAGAAGTAGTCTTTTCAATTTGCACTCTTTTCATAGCTTTACTTCTAGCTTTCCTCTTCTTTGCAATAGTTGCAGAAGAGTCATCAGTGTCTGTTCTTAATTCATCATCATCAGAGCTCTGAGTCTCATCATATAAAGCATCTATTTGCCTTAACACTTCTTTAGAAATGGAGACAGGAACAGAAGCTGAAGCAGGAGATGCAGTAATAGAAATAACAGGAGCAGCAGCTGAAACATCAGGAGCATCAATGAAGCAGTAGGCTCAGAAACTAAACAAACTGGCTCTATCACAGCCACAGCCTCTGAGAAAACTACAGCAGCAGCAGCAGCAACATTAACCAAAGGAACACTTTCCACAGTTTTAACAGAATTGATATACATCTGTAGCAGATTGGGATCACAGCAGGAGAAGGGAACTATAGCCTTGGTTCAATCTTCAGCAGGGAGAGGTGCTGGAAGATAACTGCTATAAAATGAATCAAATAATGACAATAATGAATGGAGGTCTATTGCAGGACTGATGGTTGGAGCTGGAACTAGAGCTGGAACTGGAACTTTCTCTGAAGCCGGAACTTCTGATACTTACATTTCTGAAATCTCTGAGGGCAGCACTTCTTCATATGGCATCTCCCCCTGCCTAGATTCAGTGAGAACTAAATCTAGGCCCCCAGAAGAAGGGATGGCCTGAAGAATGAAGGAGGAAGAGATCCTAGCAGATAACTCATGTAAAATCTTAACTAAAGGAGCCAAGGTGGCATCCAATAGAAGAGTTAGCCTTGGGGACAATAACACATATAGCTTGTCTGCTAGGGGAATAAGATCTACTTGCTCAAGATTAACTTGAGTAGAGGTAGAGGAAGTAGCTGCAGAGAGAGATGGAGTTGATGCAGATGGAAGTGGAATTGATGGCTGAGAGACTGGAATGGAGGTAATGGATGGTGCTGGAATAATGATTGATGGTAGGAATGTGGAGATGGAAGGGGGAAAGGATGGTTGAGATATGATATCATGTAGGATTTATTGTAAGGGCGTTGAGGTGGATGGAATGGCTTGAGGTGAAGATGGAGACGCATCCATGAAGGAATCATCTAGAAGGTTGAATGATTGAAGATGGGGGATGATTCTAAATCTATGGATGAGAAGTAATGTAGTGGATGGAAATCTTATTGATGGGTGGCTGCAGGAGGTGGAGAAGTTATTGGAGGTGAAGGTATGGATGATGTAACTAGATGTGGAGAAGGAGGAGAGGATATGGAAGGGGATGGAAAAACTTCTACTGGGGCAGTGGACTGAGGAGTGACTGTTTCAGTCCTTGTGCCTGAAGAAGCTTTAGCTGCAAGAGCCTTGCTGGGTTTGACAATATGTCGCTCCCACTTGCCAAATAAGGTAGAAGAAAGCCTCTTTTATGCATTGATATGCATCCCAATGGACACCAACAACTGTGGGCACCTATTCTGCAGGAATAGGCCCAAAATCCTTCCAAAGTTTACAAAATTCTTATTTATCTTTTTCTTAAGCAAATCAAAGAAAATTGCTCCCCAATCCAGGTGTTTCTTATCCACTATTGCAGCCATTAAACAAAATTGATATGGAAATTGTATCATGGGCTGAATGCTTGGCCAAAATGACCTTTCCTACAACATTTGCTAGAAATCTATATTCCATGGATAGATTATTCTTCAGCAGCTTATTAGGATTCTCAGAATTATGACCCATTCTATCTAACATTGCAGAGAATTCTACTCCTGATAGTTCTATGCTATCATTACCAGTACTTAATCCAAAAACCTATGTAAGAATACCTGGGGTTAGGGATACCTGTGTCCCTGAGATGGTTCCAACAACTGTATTTTGATCAGAATTATGGGCAGTATAGACACATTCTTTTATCTCCTCTTCTACTAACTTGATTCTGGTAGTCATAATATTTACAAGTTGTTGTTCCTTCAAGAGTTCCAGAATGTCCTTAAACATCTGATCAGTCCCCTTGAAATATTTCATGTTAATATCAAAGCCGGTGTCGAACTTCATTGTGGCTAGAACGGTGACTGAGACTGACATATTTCCTGCAAAAACAAACAAGATCAAGTGTAGAAGAGTTTGGAGGGAAAGAAAATTCTTGTAGAAGGTATGAAAGCGCAAATGAGAACGACGCCTGAAAAATGATTTTATATTAGGGTTCGACGTAGAAAAGGAAATATCGTTGAACTCAGTTCGACGATCTACGACTCTAGGGGAAACTGAAGGGTCTCAACATCGTCGATCTCCGTTCGACGATATTTGAGATCATGTACCAAAAAGGATAGTCTAGTACTATCTGGAAACGCCGAGCTCCGTTCGACTATCTTCATGAAAAAAGTCGAGCGCAGTTCAGAGTTCAGAGAAAACCTACAAACACTAGGAAAATCAAAATTTTTAACCTAGTCTTTGTCAATTTTTAGGTTTTTAAGATCTTGGATCTTAATTAAGACTGCCTCCATCTAACATTCCTAATTGATTAAGGAAGAAAGTGTGTTTCTTTTCATCCAAGGATTTGGTAAAAATATCTCCCCTTTGTAAATCAGTTGGGATATATTCTAGTTCAATTTTACTTTTCTCTACATTATCCCTTAAGAAGTGATGTCTAATCTCTATGTGTTTGGTCCTACTATGAAGGACTAGATTTTGAGCTATGGAAATATCACTAGTATTATCAAAAAATATTTTGGACTTCTCTAAGTTGTAGCCATAGTCCAAGAGCTGATTTTGAATCCACAATATCTGTGAGCAACAACTACCTACTGCCATATATTCAGCTTCAGAAGTTGATGTGGACATAGATGTTTGTTTCTTACAAAACCAGGAGACAAGTCTATCACCAAGAAACTGACAAGTTCCACTGGTGCTTTTCCTGTCTACTCTACATCCAGCATAATCAGCATCTGAAAATACAGTTAAATTAAATCCTGAATCAGCTGGATACCAGAGACCTAGATTTGAAAAACTTTTCACATACCTAAGAATCCTCTTAACTAATGTGAGGTGTGACTCTCTAGGGCTGACTTGGAATCTAGCACATATGCATGTAGCAAACATTATATCAGGTCTACTAGCTGTAAGATATAATAATGAGTCAATCATTGCTCTATATGTGGTCTGATCAACTGGTTTCCCATGTTCATCAGCATCTAATACAGCATTAGTAGGCATGGGTATTTTTATAGAGGATGCATCAGACATACCTTATTTCTTAACCAATTTTTTTGCATACTTGGTTTGAGAAATAAAGATGTCATCATCATGTTGTTTGACTTGCAATCCTAGAAAGAAGGATAGCTCACCCATGCTACTCATTTCAAACTTGGAATGCATTAGGTTGGAGAACCTTTTGCACAAATTTGAATCAGTAGAACCAAAAATAATATGATCTACATAGATTTGTACTAATAGGATATTGGACTTATGGGTTCTAATAAAAAGAGTTTGGTCTACACTACCCCTTTTAAAATTATTTTCCAAGAGAAAGCAAGCTAGGGTCTCATACTATGCTCTAGGAGCTTGTTTGAGATCATATAATGTTTTATGTAATTTATAAACAAAATAAGGGTGAGTTAGAGAGATAAAACCTGGAGGTTGTTTTACATAAACTTTTTCCTTGATATCACCATTGATGAATGCACTTTTGACATCCATTTGATATACTTTGAACTTCTTGTGAGCTACATATGCTAGGAAGATTCTTATGGCCTCTAACCTTGCAACTGGTGCAAAGGTTTGGTCATAGTCTATGCCTTCTTCTTGAGAATATCCTTAAGCAACCAGCCTTGCCTTGTTTCTTACAATAACTCCTTGATCATCTAACTAGTTTCTGAATATCCATTGTGTTCCAACAATGGGGTGATTCTTTGTCTTTGGCACTAGCTCCCAAACTTTATTTCTTTCAAATTGATTTAATTCCTCTTGCATTGCAATAATCCAGTTTGGATCTTGTTCTGCATCTTGTATGGATTGAGGCTCAATTTGAGAAAGAAAGCAAGTGTGCATCAATTGTTGATTGATCTGATTTCTGGTTTGCACACCTACTGAGATGTCTCCAATCACTTAAGAGATTCGATGATCTTTTGTTGTTACTAAATCAACAATGAGTGTTAATTGTTTACCAACCTGTGTTGTTGTTTCCTCTTGTGGAACAACAACTGGCTCTTAATTTTGATTGTCACCATGACTTGCTAAAATCTGACTGTCATCTTCATTTTCACTACTTTCAGCTTCTTGTTGAGTGGATGAAGGTGATGGATCTATTTCAATGATATTCAGCCTGTTCAAATTCTCTAATAGAGAATGTACCTGCAAAGGGTCTATGATAGAAGTGCTCTTCTCCTTGTAAGACATATTAGTTTCATCCAAAGAGAAATGCACTGTTTCTTCAACTTTATGAGATGATTTATTATAAACCCTATAGCCCTTACTGATCATGGAGTATCCTAGAAACACTCATTCATCAGCTTTGGCTTCAAATTTTGCTAAGTATTTCTTGTCATTGTTATGAATGTAGTAAATACAACAAAAAATTCTAAGATAATCAACTTTAGGTTTCTTCCCTTTGAGTAATTCATAGGGAGTCTTTCCCTTTAGCTTATGTATCAAACTCATATTCAGAACATAATTTGAAGTGTTCACAGCCTCTGCCCAAAAGGATAGAGGAAGGTGAGCATCTGTCAACAATGTTGTGGCAAATTCAATAAGGGTTCTATTCTTCCTTTCAGCTACCCCCATTCTGTTGATGAGTTCTAGGAGCTAAGAAAGTGTGTCTGATCCCTTTCTTCTGACAGAACTCTTGCATAAGAAGAGAATCAAACTATGTCCCATGATCACTTCTGATCAGGGCTATGTGAGTATTGAACTCAATCTGTATACATTTGAGAAACTCTGTCGAACATTTGAAGTTATCAGACTTCTTCCTCAGAAAGAACACTCATGTGAATCTAGAGAAGTCATCTACAACTACTAAAGTATAAGATTTCCCTCCTAGGCTTTGTACAGTAATGGGTCCAAACAGATCCATATATAACAAGTACAAAATCCTAGGTGAATCACTCTTATTAAGTGACTTAAAGCTGTTTTTAGTTTGCTTGCCTAATTGACAATCCCTGCAGAGTCCTTCCTTCTTGTAGGGGTCAGAAGGTAATCCTCTTACAAGTTTTTCCTTGGATAGCCTACCAATGGTTCTAAAGTTAATATGTCCTAATCTCTTATGTCATAATTCATTAGGTTTGCTACGAGAATTAAATAAACAGATATCTACCTTAGTTGAATGAAAATTTACTAGATAGATGTTACCTCTTCTGTTACCTGTCAACACTATTGTGTTGTCTTCTGATTTGATGAAGCATGAAGATTTGTTGAATGTGACTTTGTAACCTTCATCAAATAATTGACTGATACTAATAAGGTTGTGCTTCAGTCCTTCCACATATGCTACCTTTTTGAATGTCACTGATCCAATTTTGACTACAGCATATCCTTTGGTCTGTCCATAGTTTGAATCTCCAAACATCACTTTGGGTCCATGCTTAGTTAGCCTTGAAGGATACTAGGTTACCCTTGCTTCCAATCATGTGCTTGGAGCACCCACTATCCAGATACCAGTGTTGGTCCATAATTGGATAGGTCTTCACCTGCACAAATAACAGTTCATTTGTTTTTGACCCAGTTTACCTTGGGTCTAGCTTGATAACCTTTGAAATAAGAAATATAAGACATCCCAGGTTGATTCTTATAACCTTCAGGATGATATCTCCTAAGAGAAATTATCCATTCAGTATAAGGGTTGAACCCTTGAGATGTAGGATATCTAGAATTAATTTTTGATGTACCCCTTGAGAACTGGTCATATCTCTGAGCTCCGTTCGATGATCGTGGACCTGAGTTCGACGATCTTGGGTCAGATCGTCAAGCTCCGTTAAGCGATCGATCTTATCTATGTTCAGAGATCAGAGATCGTCAACCTGAGTTTGACGATTCAGCATGAAATCGCTGAGCTTCGTTCGGAGATCGTCGAGCTCCGTTCGACGATTTCTGTTGAACTTTGTTCTCTTTGGGTAGATCAGAATTTTTTCTTGCTACCTCCACAACTCCTTTTCCTTTATCATATATAAACTTAATGGGAGTTGTTAACACAATAGGTTAGCTGGATGAAGCACCCAAGCCCAGTATAATATTGAATCTTGAGTTCATTGTGCTTGTGATGTCCATCAGTTTGATACTTCTCCCATTAAGGGATTCTTCAAACTTCTTGGCCTCAGATAGTTCACTTTTCAGTGAAGCTATCTGCTCCCTACAACATTCTAACTCATCTGAGAGTTTGAGGTTATCTGAACTTAAGGTACTGTATTCAGATAACTGATTTCTGAGAGAGATAATTTCTTTCTCAAACTTAAGTAAATCTAAACATAGTGCTTTAAATTCAGACTTGAAGTCCTCAGAATTAAAATCAAATGAATCCATTATCTGGTCTTCTTCTAGCTCTGGTTCAGATTCAGATTCAGATTCATGTTCTGAATCAGTGTTGTTCTGAGATGCATTGATTGCCATCATGCAGAAATCTTTTTCTTGTGCATCATCCTCATCATCACTTGAACTTGATGATGTATCAGATTCTTCTTCTGTTTCACTCCATGTTTCAGCAACAAATCCCTTTCTTGTGTGATTGTTCTTGTTGGAAGAGGATCTGTCATAGTGATTTCCTCTGGAGTCTTTATCTTTTCTCTTTTCTCTCTTGTCCTTCTTGTCCTTGTTTTGACTTTCTGGACAATCAGACACTATGTGGTCTGGTTTCCTGCAACCATAACAAATAATCTCTTTATTATTTGATTTATCATACCTTGGCTTTTCTTGGCCTCTAGATGACCTTTTTCTGAAGTCCTTCCTAGCCATTTTGTAGAACTTCTTGGCAAGGAGGCTCATCAGTTCTTCATTGCATGTGACTTTGTCTTCAGGCTGTTCTTATGTTGCCTTGAAAGCAATTGACTTCTCCTTCCTGACTGCTGGAGAAGTTGTCTTCTGCTCTTCTTCTCTATTCTTGATGAGCTGCTCATAAGATTTGAGCTTGCCCAATAGAGCTTCTGTAGTGATTTCATTTAGACTTCTGGCATTCTTGATGGGCCAGATCCTTGAATCCCAAGTGCTGGGGAAGCACATTAGGATTTTGTCATTTATCTCTGTGAAAGAGATCTCCTTGTCCAATGTCTTGAGTTCACTGACAATCATACTTAGTCTGTTGTACATGTCAGCTACTGATTCATTTTCTGCTTTCTTGACATTCTCATACTGAGTGATGAGATGAGATCTCCTATCTTTTCTCTCATCAGCTGATCCTGACACAAGCTCAGATAGCTTGTCCCAAATATCTTTAGCTGAGTTGCATTCAGCTACCTTCTGGAAGATATCATCAGACATTGTCTGAGCTAGTATGTTCATAGCTTTAGCATCAGCAACCTTCCATTTCTTTTTGTCAGCATCTATTCCTGAAGGAGGTGGAACAGTATTTGTGCTTGTGTCTGCAGGAGGCTTGGGGCAATATGTCAAAACAGAATTAAAAATATCTTCATCAATGGAATTCATGTATAATTCGATCCTTGCATTCCAAAGTGCAAACTTGGAGAGATTGCACACTGGAGGTCTGGTGCTAGCATAATCTTTATTTTGTGCCATGAATTTAGATTAAAATAAATATAATAAAAATAACCCTCTATTAAGGATGGATCTTAAGAGAGATCTTTTGGTTCAGGTGTTAGCCCGTACGAACAACCAACCTCCCTCTGATACCAATTGAAAGTGAGTGTAAGATCAACCCTTCACTCTAGAGGGGGTGAATAGAGTGTTTTAAAATAATTATGCAAATTTAAAAATTACTTTAGCAGTGGAAGACTTAATTTACTTAGTGTAGAGTGCTTAACAGTAATCAAAATAAAACAAATACAAGAAGCAAATCCGCAGCACACAACAAACAAAATAACAAGCAACCAGAAGACACAAAGAACTATAGTGGTTCCCCAAAATCTGGGTACATCCAATCTTCTACCACCCTTGGTAGGAATCCACTACAGGATGAGTTGATCAAGTGTCCTAGCACTAATGAGCTTTTGATAAGGTGCTCAAAAACCAAACCAGTTTTTTTGATCAGGTATCTTGCCACCACTGAGTTTTGATTAGGTCTCAGAAACAAAAACAAAACTTTTGAAGGGAGTTTAAAGAACCCTTTTACAGGAAAGAAAAAGAAAAAGGTTAGGTTGTCTTCTCTGTCAACAATCAGAGAGAAACACAAGTGGATGTTGATGTTGTCAAAGCTCCCCCTGAGATTAGCAAGAGTTCAGGAATAGAAGCTTTGCAAGGGTGATAGGTCTTCAATGAAAAGAATGCTCCAGCAAAAAATGATTTCAGCAAGAACTGAAATGTGTGTTGTCTGGAGTATGAATGATGAAGAATTGAGAAACTTTGAATCAGAAGGAATCAGAAAGAATAGATGCTTGTTCTCCTCTCTGTGTTATTGATCTTCTTCTTTTTTCTTCTTATATAATTCTTCTTCTCTGAATCATAATATGAAATCCAGTCTTCAAATCTTCTAGATAGCTATTAGCAAAATCATAAATGCTTTCATTAAATGTCAACTGTCTCTGGAGGAAAAACCTAAATAACATTCCTTCTTTGTTTCCTTGAAACTTACTCCAGATTTAATATAACAGCTAAAAATCTTCTTCAATAAATGCTCTGGCTTGAAGACATTTGAAATCCTTAACAAACTGACAGAATTCCATAAATCGTCGATCTCAAAAGATAATCGTCGATCTGAGCTCAACTATCGTCGAACTGAGTTCGACGCCTCGTCGACCTGAGCTTAGAGATAGTCGAACTGGGTTCGATGCTTCGTCGATCTGAGCTCGACGACAAGTTGAACTCTTTATCTGGGCTTCTCATCTGACCTAGGAGGTCTTGGGGAAAGCTTCAAACCTAATTCCTAAGCCTTAGACCTTAACTAGTTGACTTTTACTCTATACAACAAGGTCAATGCAATAATCTTATAGACATAGTGATCCTGACATAAATTAGTAATAGAGTGTTCAACAGAACATTTTACATAGACCCGAGGAGGCACCTCTAGTTAGGAGAGAGTTGGTTTTGAGATTCTCCTTAGAGGTTCCGGTCAGCCAAGAGAGCCCTCCGAAGGTGCCTTAGCTCAGCCTTTTGCTTGGGAGGGGAAGAATTTTCTAGTCTTCCGGGTATGCGGCGGGACCTCCACGCTGAGACCTTGAGTTTGTCCCTTGTGTTCCTAGTCTTGTGCCTAGATCGTTCGCTTGAGGGCAGTAGGTGTGCGGTCACCCCTTCCCCAAGGGTCGAACTCCATAGAGATCGATTTTCGGTTTCAACATCTGTGTTCCTATGTGGAATGTCATGGTTAATGTTCTTCTAAATTTAATTGGAACTCATCAAATGTGCAATGAAACCAATAAATAGAAAAAGAGTCAAACCTAGTCAGATTGTGTTATCAAATATGGAATAACACTCTCCTCCTAGATAAGGAAGACGAAATCAGTTGAAGTTGTTAACATAAAATGTGGAATGAAACAACTCACCAGATTCGTACTCAGCAATCCCGAACATCAGCGGAGCACAACACGCTTGCTTTGATAAAAGAAAGTGGAAAAATCAAAAACATTTGGAGTAAGACGGAACTGAATCGCCTAACCTTGAAACTAAGGCTGAACTTAAATCGCCTTGAATCACATTTCCCCCACTATTTTAATTAATCGGTCTTTAGACATTCCTTTCGCCAGTGTATCATTCAGATTATCCTTCGATCGCACATCGATCAAATTGATAATGCTTTGTTCTTTCAGATAATTCAGTAGAGCGTGTCTCAGTCGTACATGTCGTTTCTTAGTATTAAAAAGGACATTTTTCACGACTTGGATTGATGCTTGATTATCACAGTACAGGCTCAAAGAATTGACTTGAAGTCTAGACAAGGGAATGTCTAGAATCAAATTTCTGATCCAATCTGCCTCTTCACCAGCTGAAGCTAAGACAAACAACTCGGCTTCCATAGACAACAAAGCTATACAAGTTTGTCTTTTGGATTTCCAAGTGACTGCAGCGCCACTCAAAGTGAAAATAAATCCACTGGTGGACTTGCTGTTCCCAACTTCTGAACACTAGGAGGTATCAGAGTATCCTTCCAACGTAAGAGGATAACCAGTGTAGCACAGAGCGTGATCTTTAGTACCTTTTAGGTACCTCATCAGCCGATCTAAGGCATCCCAATGCTCTTTGCCTGAACTACTGGTAAAACGTCTCAGCATGTCAAGAGAGAAGGCAATGTCTGGTCTTGTACAACTTGTGGTATACATGAGACTACCAATGATCTTCGAGTACTTTACTTGATCAACACTAGTCCCTTCATTCGGACTAAACTTGACATTTGGATCAATTGGTGTTTCAACAGGCCTACAGTCTTTATAACTCCAAGTAGTGAGGATCTGGTCAATGTAATAAGCTTGACTTACAAACACCAATTGATCTGTGTTGTTTGCCTTAGTTTCAGCCGGTGAAGAGGCAGATTGGATCAGAAATTTAATTCTACACATTTTCTTGTCTAGACTTCAAGTTAATTTTTTGAGCATGTACTGTGATAATCAAGCAGTAGTCCAAGTCATGAATAATGTCCTTTTTAATACTAAGAGACGACATGTACGACTGAGACACGCTCTACTAAATTATCTGAAAGAATAAAGCATTATCACTTTGATCGATGTGCGATCGAAAGATAATCTGGCTGATCCACTGACGAAAGGAATGCCTAAAGACTGATTATTCAAAATAATGGGGGAAATGTGACTCAAGACAATTTAAGTTCAGCCTTAGTTTCAAGGTTTGGTAATTCAGTTCCGCTCTGTGCTACACTGGTTACCCTTCTACGTTGGAAGGATACTCTGATACCTCCAGGTGTTCAGAAGTTGGGAAGAAACTTGTGACGAAAACGGAAGCGGCGGACAATAACAGAGCAAAACCTAATTTCCCTATCTTGAGAATGTTGAGGCTCCGCTCAAGATAGTCCACTAAAGCTCATCGATGTGGAATGACCTTATATAGTATCTCCAGCGTAGAATTGTTACACCCTAGTGACACGTAACTCATTGGATCGTTCCGAGTCGGTCTCGACACGCGCGGACATATATTAAATACCCTAACATAAAGTCTGAGTAATAAGTTATAAAATAAGGTGTGCTAGTGGATTCCCTCAAGCACTTTCAATCGATATTCGTCCAAGCTTTCACAAACACTCATAAATGACTAACATGTGCTTGTATTCAATGACATGTTTAACTCATCCACTTGCATTAACAGGCAAGAAATCAACACGATTTTTGAAATTAACGCCAAATAAAAGTAGGATTATACTAATAGTAATGAGTAAGAATAAAAATTATACTAATAATAAAAGTTATACTAATAATTTTTACTGGTCAAAAAACAGTAAGAATAAAAATTATACTAATAATGAGTCTTGAGCTTGGGGGATGTGACAAGTAGCAGGACACCTGTCAAATTAGTAGGGCTTTATTAGTATTATAAATAGAGTCATGGATTGTAATATGGGCTAAGAAATGAAATAATAAAGTTGTTGTTTCTTCTGCTTCCCGTCTCTCCCTTCGTCTCTTCCAACTCCGGCCAACTTCTCCGACCGTTCGTCCTCTGTCTCATCTCCGGCCATCTCCTGTAGGCCATTCTTAGTATTTTATGTTAGCAGCGTATGTAGATCCTAACATTTGGTGCTCTCGTCGCGATCTCACCTCCGATATTCTTCGCCATTTCTGGCAACCGCCGCTGCGCCACCACCGTCGCAGCGCTGCCTCCTCCCCTAGTGCCATTCTTTACAGCATTTTCCTGCACCAGACAAAGTAGCAACCAGAAAGAAATATCAAGATACATCACAACTGCAGTTAACTTCCTTTTTATCCACCACAGCCGCTACTGCCGCCACTGCCGCTGCGCTGGCACCGCCGTTGCTCCGTCCCGCCGCTGTGCCGTATCCTCTTTGCCACTCTGCCGCCTCCGTTGTTGTACCGCCTCCACCGCCCCGTCGTCTCTGTTGGAAGAGCTATCGGTGTTGTTCATCATCCTCCATCGCCGCCTCAACACAAGATACGCCGCCTCAACCCAAGAACCGCTGCCTGTTCTTCATTATCTTGAACAGTCGGCCTGCGCATCCTCCAGCACAGTGATACCGCCGTTTCGCCGCCTGCTACGCCGCGATACGATCGCTGCGCCATCTCCATCCTTGCCAGTGGCGGAACTAGGATTTTAATCTGACCCGGGCACCATATAAATAATATTAATTTATGAGAACTTTTTATTGAAAAACCAAATAAAATATTGCAACAGAAAGCAAGAAAAATGAAAATTAGAACATTATATGAAAGAGAAACTTGAAATTGACAAAAATAGATATTATTGTAGAGTTAAATATTACATAATGAAAATTTTTAATGGTAAAGTGCTCCAAAAAAACATACAAATCAAAAAACCACTTTTCTCGGGCACATATTCTAGAAACGCTGAATAATTTCTTCATTGGTAATGTTGTCTGCAATATCTTTCTCAATATATGCTATCAGACAATCATTCATCCAATTATCCTCCATTCTATTCCTTAGACGACTCTTTATAATCTTCATAGCTGAGAACATCGTTTCTGCAGTAGCAGTTGCCACCGGTAGAAGACAAGCCAATTTCAAAAGGCGATACACCAACTGGTAATGATCATGTTTTTTGAGCTCCACTAATTTTGCAGTAAGTCCACTTATGCCATTAAGTTGTGAGAATTTCTCATTAGAGCGAACATCAAAAAAATATATATCAAGCTGACCATCTAGTATCTGCAAGTCTAATTGAGTAAAATCACATGGATAATATTCTGCAAGGCGAATTAACAAATCTTTATCAAAAGAAATGAAATTGTCGCTTGGATCAAGACTTGAAACACAGAGAAGTAATTCGGTATTTACTTCATTAAATCGATCATTTAACTCGTTTAACATCCAATCAATTACGGTATTGAAGATCTCAACCCGGAAATGATGATAATTTGTAATATCTCTTGCATTACGTCTTGATCTTCCAGCTTGAATAAATTTTTCCCCCATGTCTGGAACATCGATGTCATGTTTACCACAAAAGCTTGAAACTTCCTTTATGAAAGCTTCCCACTGTAGATCGATATTTCTCATATTAAATAATAACTGTTTGGACAACTTGACGAAGTTCATTGCATTGATGATGTCTTGGTCCTTTTTTTGTAGCGCCTGTGATAACTCATGTGTTCTCGACAAAATATTTTTCATCAAATGAAGGAGAAAGATGAAATCAAAAGTTATTATACTTTTTAAAAGACTACTTGCAGTTCCTCGTTGAATTGCATCCATTCCATCAACTTTAATAATCTCAAGAACATTAACTATAGATGAGAACATACGAATGAAATTCAAAACAGTACCGTAATGTGAACTCCATCGTGTTTCTCCTGCTTTCTTAATTTCAAGTGGTTGATTTAACCCTCGACCACTCTCCAATTCTCCGCAACCAATTTCTTGCGCTACTCTTTCGACTTCTAGCGCTCTAAGACAGTCACGTCATTTGCATGATCCCCCAACAACATTCAATACCATGTTAACATGGAAAAAAAGCTCGGCAATTTCAGAATGACCTTCTGCAACGGCTACTAATATAAGCTGTAGTTGATGAGCAAAACAATGAATATAAAATGCAGAAGTATTTTCCCTCGATATCAATGTTTTCAAACCCTTTAATTCACCTTTCATGTTACTGGCTCCATCATAACCCTGTCCCCGTAATTTTGAAATACTTAGATTGTATTTCGCAAATAGTGTATCAATAGCTGTTGAAGCCAGGAAAATTCCTAACCTCGAAATAGGATCAAGGCAGCCTAAGGTTACTGATTCTACGGTCCGACGTCACGATTTGAATGGCTAGCGAGAGAGAGAAAGGAAACTATATATAAGCACACCCCAAGTGCTCCAGCGGGGAGGTCCCACCACGTACCCGGAAGCTTTGAAGAAGATTCCCCTCCGCAACCAAAAGGCTGGGCGAAGTACTAGGCTGGCTTGGACTTGGCGAGTATCTACTTGGGGGGACCTCGCCTCTTCCAAAAGGTGCCATTTCCAGTACCCCTGGGGGGCTATTTATAGAGAAATCCTGGGGGGGGGGGGGGTAGGCGAGTATCCAGCATCTGTGAGCGAGTATCTAGGGTTACTCGCCCATACTCGCGAGATACTCGCCAAAACTCGCCTCAGCTCGCCAGCTCGCCCAAGCTCGCCCAAGCTCGCCTCTGCTCGCCCAAGCTCGCCTCTGCTCGCCCAAGCTCGCCTCTGCTCGCCCAAGCTCGCCCAAGCTCGCCACAGCTCGCCTCTGCTCGCCCAAGCTCGCCTCTGCTCGCCCAAGCTCGCCTCTGCTCGCCCAAGCTCGCCTCTGCTCGCCCAATGGTCTGCGAATAGTCATCTGCTTGAGTACTTTTGATCTCGACGAATTAAGGGTTATACACAATCCCCGCTTTTTCCGTGCTCGACACGAGCTCGGAAAAACAATGTTGAACCCGAAGTTCGGAGAGATAGCGCTAGACGATGCACGGCAAGAGGTCTGTCCTAGGAGAGGAGCTCAACTAAAGGAGAAAAGAAAATGTCGACACCGCCCAGAGGTAGAACCCCACTGAAGGGGGTGGAAAAGAGTCGACACCTCCCAGGCCATTCGCTAGGCGAGCGAGCTCAACTGGAAGAGGTGGAAATGGGGCAGACATCTCATATGTAAAGCATACCTGGATATGAAGAGAAGGTCGATACCTCATAAGAACCAAGTTCAACTGAATCGTAGAAGAGGTCGACACCTCGCAGGAGGAAGCTCAACTGGAGGTGGAGAGTCGACACCTCATAGGAGCTGAGCTCAACTGTAGGTGGAGAAAGAGGTCGACACCTAGTCAGGAGGAAGCTCAACTAAAGGTGGAGAGGAGGTCGACACCTCGTTGGAGACGAGCTCAATTAGAGGTGGAGAAGAGGTCGACACCTCGTAGGAGACGAGCTCAACTAGAGGTGGAGAGAGGTCGACACCTAATCAGGAGGAAGCTCAACTGAAGGTGGAGAGTATAGTCGACACCTGGCAGGAGCTGAGCTCAACTAGAGGTGGAGAAGAGGTCGGCACCTAATCAGGAGGAAGCTCAACTGAAGGTGGAGAGTATAGTCGACACCTGGCAGGAGCCGAGCTCAACTAGAGGTGGAGAAGAGGTCGACACCAGGTAGGAGCCGAGCTCAACTAGAGGTGGAGAGGAGGTCGACACCTCGTTGGAGACGAGCTCAATTAGAGGTGGAGAAGAGGTCGACACCTCGTAGGAGACGAGCTCAACTAGAGGTGGAGAGAGGTCGACACCTAATCAGGAGGAAGCTCAACTGAAGGTGGAGAGTATAGTCGACACCTGGCAGGAGCCGAGCTCAACTGGAGGTGGAGAAGAGGTCGGCACCTAATCAGGAGGAAGCTCAACTGAAGGTGGAGAGTATAGTCGACACCTGGCAGGAGCCGAGCTCAACTAGAGGTGGAGAAGAGGTCGACACCAGGTAGGAGCCGAGCTCAACTAGAGGTGGAGAGAAGCTCGCGGGAAACCGGATTTACGACGCTGCTCAACTCGAAGTCTTGATTTCAATCGAGGAGATCGGCCGATTCCCGAGGAGAGGAGCTCTTGGGGATACCGGTCTTACGACGCTGCTCAACTCGAAGTCTTGATTTCAATCGAGGAGATCGGCCGATTCCCGAGGAGAGGAGCTCGCGGGGATACCGGTCTTACGACGTTGCTCAACTCGAAGTCTTGATTTCAATCGAGGAGATCGGCCGATTCCCGAGGAGAGGAGCTCGTGGGGATACCGGTCTTACGACGCTGCTCAACTCGAAGTCTTGGTTTCAATCGAGGAGATCGGCCGATTCCCGAGGAGAGGAGCTCGTGGGGATACCGGTCTTACGACGCTGCTCAACTCGAAGTCTTGATTTCAATCGAGGAGATCGGCCGATTCCCGAGGAGAGGAGCTCGCGGGGATATCGGTCTTACGACGCTGCTCAACTCGAAGTCTTGATTTCAATCGAGGAGATCGGCCGATTCCCGAGGAGAGGAGCTCGCGGGGATACCGGTCTTACGACGCTGCTCAACTCGAAGTCTTGATTTCAATCGAGGAGATCGGCCGATTCCCGAGGAGAGGAGCTCGCGGGGATACCGGTCTTACGACGCTGCTCAACTCGAAGTCTTGGTTTCAATCGAGGAGATCGGCCGATTCCCGAGGAGAGGAGCTCGCGGGGATACCGGTCTTACGACGTTGCTCAACTCGAAGTCTTGATTTCAATCGAGGAGATCGGCCGATTCCCGAGGAGAGGAGCTCGTGGGGATACCGGTCTTCGATGCTGCTCAACTCGAAGTCTTGATTTCAATCGAGGAGATCGGCCGATTCCCGAGGAGAGGAGCTCGTGGGGATACCGGTCTTACGACGCTGCTCAACTCGAAGTCTTGATTTCAATCGAGGAGATCGGCTGATTCCCGAGGAGAGGAGCTCGCGGGGATACCGGTCTTACGACGCTGCTCAACTCGAAGTCTTGGTTTCAATCGAGGAGATCGGCCGATTCCCGAGGAGAGGAGCTCGCGGGGATACCGGTCTTACGACGTTGCTCAACTCGAAGTCTTGATTTCAATCGAGGAGATCGGCCGATTCCCGAGGAGAGGAGCTCGTGGGAAACCGGACTTACGACACTGCTCAACTCGAGTCTTCTATTTGGAGTCGAGGTAGTTCGCCCTGTTGCTTATGAGATTGCCAAGGAGTCAAATGCATCAATATCTTTGAGGACGAAAGAATTCTAAAGAGAACAACGATCTTTTCCCGTCGAGTTGGGAGGTTGGCGTCCGGACCTGTTCGTGATAGTTCCTCCAGTCGGAGGAGAGATGCAATCGGGGGTAGCTAGGCCGACATGCAAGGGGGGGAGCTGATCTCGGCCGTCAATGCAGAGGCTCGGTCTTACAAGGACGCTTACATCCTGAGGCATCGTCCCATCGTCCGCCCTGGGCTATCAAGGAGAAACAAGTCGAAGGCTCGTTTCCCAACCTAACCGTGGAGATCGTTTTTAGCTCTGCCACTTGGTTACGAAAATTAGAGTACAAGCGAAGAGAAATGGTCCTCGGGGGTCCTACTGGACACCCTCGATTCCACCATCCTTCCGCGAACTTGCACTTCTCAGAGCTCGGCAGGTTATCCTGCTTTGGTAAAAAACAGAGACGCGTCCTGCTTCACAGGACCTGCGGTCGCTAAGAGCGGGTCTTTTCGTCTTCTCAAAGACCGATGATGCCTTTATACAAGGTATCACTTTGTGAGGTCGATCCCTTATCGAGTTCAGGAGGTTAGCATCCAGATCTGTTCCTGATAGTTCCTCCAGTCAGAGGAGAGATGGAATCGGGGGTAGCTAGGCCGACATGCAAGGGGGGAGCTGATCTCGGCCGTCAATGCAGGGGCTCGGTCTTACAAGGACGCTTAAATCCCGAGGCATCGTCCCATCGTCCGCCCTGGGCTATCTAGGAGAAACAGACTGAGCGCAGGTTTCCTAAATCGATTGTGGAGTTGAACTTCACTGCTCCTAGGTAACTTGAGATGAATCAACACAAAGAAGACAACTCGTACTAACCCGTGACTCCGGGGGCGAGGAAATGCATAAACAACTTGGAAACAATGTTACAGGTAAACAATACATGTTACCGTTGGGGGTAGAACTTTTTCAGCTCATCCTCGCTCCAGGAGTTTGAGGAGATGAAATGAATAGCATTGTTGTCCTGGTTGCTGAAGTGATAGCCTCGCGTGTACAAACTCGCAGAATTCGAACACCATAGTTGCTCGCGAGTATGGAGCTTGCAGAATTTAAAGGAGAGCAACCTAGACTGCCCGCTGAAGAGATCGCCTCGCGAGTATAGAGCTCGCGGAATTAGATGATAGCATCCTAGCCTGTTGAAGAGGTCACCTCGCAAGTATAGAGCTCGCAGAATTATAGGAGAGCATTCTAGCCTGCCCGCTGAAGAGATCACCTCGCGAGTATGGAGCTTGCGGAATTAGATGATAGCATCCTAGCCTGTTGAAGAGGTCACTTCGCAAGTATGGAGCTCGCAGAATTAGATGATAACATCCTAGCCTGTTGAAGAGGTCACTTCGCAAGTATGGAGCTCGCAGAATTATAGGAGAACATCCTAGCCTGCCCGCTGAAGAGATCACCTCGCGAGTATGGAGCTTGCGGAATTAGATGATAACATCCTAGCCTGTTGAAGAGGTCACTTCGCAAATATGGAGCTCGCAGAATCATAGGAGAGCACCCATTAAGCATGAAGAGCATCACGAGTAGGAGCTCGTAGAATACTTGCTGGAAGATGTCATAAGCAAGTCGTCCCATGGAAAGTGGGTTGTTGGAGGAGATCATCGCAGAGCATCTCGTACATTTTCCTCGGTGGTGAACTCGTCGTCATTTGCCCTGCTTGTCAGTCATACAAAAAGTACTCACGGGCTTTACCAAAGCACCCGTAAGTATAAACATGTATGGAAAACACCACTATTGGAAAAGGAGATGGATGTAGGCGGAGGGTGAGTGTCACTTCTGAAATTAGAACCCCTACGCAGAGGTTTCGGGGGTTCCGCTGCCCGGTCAGCGGACGGGGGTCAAGGGGGCAGCGCCCCCGGAAAATTTTTATTTTCCACTCCCAACTCGCCTAGATTCTGAGCTATCCCGGCCTTGCGAGTAAGTCGCCAACATAACTCGCCTATGGGCGAGATCCCTTGATACTCGCCTCTTCAGTTGATACTCGCCTCTTTACTTGCTGCTCGCCTCTAGGAGTGTCATTCCTGCCTATGCTCGTCGGTATGTCACCGACATCATTTTGCCTCCATGAACTCGCCGCTGGAACTCGCCTATGAGCGATCTACCAGGGAAGCTCGCCTCACGAAACCACCGAGCTTGAAAGTCGCCGTCGCGCAGTTGCCTATGGGCGAGTAACCAGGGGACTCGCCCACCTTGCCGAGAACTCGCCCACCTTGCCGATAACTCACCCACCTTGCCGAGTGCCTGCGAGTTGCTGTCTTGGGTCTCCAGCTCGCCATCTTAAGCCATGAAGTCTTCTCGCAAAAATTTCTTCCTCGGCTACTATCCACGCTCACCGCACCAAGTGTTGAAGCCAGGAAAATTCCTAACCTCGAAATAGGATCAAGGCAGCCTAAGGTTACTGATTCTACGGTCCGACGTCACGATTTGAATGGCTAGCGAGAGAGAGAAAGGAAACTATATATAAGCACACCCCAAGTGCTCCAGCGGGGAGGTCCCACCACGTACCCGGAAGCTTTGAAGAAGCTTCCCCTCCGCAACCAAAAGGCTGGGCGAAGTACTAGGCTGGCTTGGACTTGGCGAGTATCTACTTGGGGGGACCTCGCCTCTTCCAAAAGGTGCCATTTCCAGTACCCCTGGGGGGCTATTTATAGAGAAATCCTAGGGGGGGGGGGTAGGCGAGTATCCAGCATCTGTGAGCGAGTATCTAGGGTTACTCGCCCATACTCGCGAGATACTCGCCAAAACTCGCCTCAGCTCGCCACAGCTCGCCCAAGCTCGCCCAAGCTCGCCTCTGCTCGCCCAAGCTCGCCTCTGCTCGCCCAAGCTCGCCTCTGCTCGCCCAAGCTCGCCCAAGCTCGCCACAGCTCGCCTCTGCTCGCCCAAGCTCGCCTCTGCTCGCCCAAGCTCGCCTCTGCTCTCCCAATGGTCTGCGATTAGTCATCTGCTTGAGTACTTCTGATCTCGACGAATTAAGGGTTATACAATAGCAATCTTTAGAGATAAAGCAGTGGTGTCAGATACGTG